>OZ037743.1:23673731-24273731 GCA_964035475.1 Salix caprea | reverse complement strand
AAAAACTTGAATAAACCTGTCTCATAAGCAGTCCCAAACCAGACACCTCCGCTTATATGTTTGCTTTCAGAGTTTAGAGAAAGTAAAACTGCATTTTTTTGAATGGAATAAAAAAATACAGCTCTGATTATGTTTATGACAACTTTCCAAAAATAATGTTTGTTACTGTTTTGTTTAGAAAAATCCCTTACAAAACAAGCATCGGAGCTGCGGGAAGAGCTGGAGCATGCGGCTTCTGAGGCATCCAACTTGTTTTCCAAACTTGGTCTGCACTCAGTTTTACATGTTGAAGTTATACATGCCAAAAAGAGAATCCTTACATCTTACTCCTTCTCTGGTTTACACTTGCAGAACATCAGGACAAATTGGAAAATGGGAACAAAATTCTTGTCCAGAAATTCCAAACTCATTTAGCCAAGCAACTCGATGTTTTGCAACAAACTGTTGCAGCCTCTGTAACACAACAGGAGGAGCACCTGAAATCAATGGAAAAAGATTTCGATTACTCTCTGTCTAAAAAAATGGGGGTAGGATGTGTCTGCGTATCAGTCCTTTTTTAGTAGACATGACTTACATAAGTTTGCTGGTGGTTTTGGCTACTTGCAGGGTATTCAAGAACTCACAGCCCAAGTCAGACATCTAAAAAAAACGCATGAATCTGGCATTAAATCTTTGGATGATATATCTGAAGAGCTTGATATGAGTTATCGATCAGCATTTTCAAATTTGACTTCAGAAGTGTCTAGGAATTCTTCTGCTCTTGTTGGTGTAGGTATTGATTGCTATGTTAATGAACCTCCTATTGATTGCAATCTTATTGTCCGTGTGCTTTATCTTTATTTTTATACAGCATTTCGAAGAGAAGTTTCTGGAGATAAATGACATTCTTGATGATATACAAAGGGATCTCTTTAATCAACAGGAAAAGCTTGCTGAATTCGCAGAACAGCAACGCCAGGTTATTGACTGAATTTCTTATTACAGTGATGTGCATGAGGACCAAATTGTTGTTTTTATTTAATTATTCTATTCCGTTCTTTTTATTTTATTATTTCTTGAGCTGTGGGTAGTTCCTTTCTCATCAAATTAGTTTCCTCCATGAAATGAAATTGTCTACAGGGTCATTCCAAAACATTGCAGTTGACAAGATCCATGTCTGAAGCTATGATGAAGTTCTTTGAGACTTTAGGCACACACACTTCTAGTTTGACCCGAAATATGGAAGGAACCCAAAAAATAAATGGGCAGAAGCTCTATGATCTTGCAAAGGAGTTTGAGGTGGTTACTTTTTTTTCTCTTTCATTTTCATACACTCTAGTTTCGGTGCAACATCTTCCATTTAAGGTTACTTATAAACTGACTTGCATCTGTAGGATTGCGCTGCTTTTGAGAAAAGGCAACTCTTGGAAAAAGTAGCCGAGCTTCTGGATATATCAAATGACAGGAAGAAAAATCTGGTTTGCACCGATGCTTTGATTTCAACTGTAGAATAAACCGATGAGTTCTGTTGTTATATGATGTTGATAGAGTGATAAAGAATTCGGATGTTTAGTGATGAAGACTTAATGGAATCGATAAAGCTGTAACATGAACATCAAATCATGACTCATTGCTTAGAAGTAATCTAAATATATTCTTTGGAAATCATCAGCTTCCTACTTATTTTTTTATCATTGGATCAACGGAAAAATCAGGGAATGAACGAAATCTCCCCACCCCGTCCCTCACTTTCTTGAAATAATGTTTTTGTTTCTTCAGGCATTAGATCACAGATAAGTTTCTGCGTCTTCAAAAGATCTATAGTTAATGTATATTTGGACTACTTTTATTAATTAGGCTTTTCTTTCTTTGTTTTCAGGTTCAAACAGCAATTAATAGCCTTTTGGAGAGCACAGCCAGCAGAACCTGCAAGATGCAGAACGAAATGTCAAATTTGCAAGATTTTTCCTGTTCTGTTAAATCTGAGTTGACAACTCACATGGAAACAATAGCAACCAACTATCTTGTTGCTACATCTGTGATGGATAACGGCAAGGATGGTTTGGAAAAATGCCTTCAACAATGGTACCAGTCTCCTAACAACGATTATTATAATCTAGGGATTTCTTTCTGCATTTCCTTAAGCTTAAGCATTCTATTGGAGCTCTGGTCTCCCATTTTTATTTTTTATTATCGATCTTTTAGTATGTCAGAGTCAAGGATGGGTGTTTCCCAGTTAAGGAATGCCCGAGAATCAGTTCTTGATCTACAGAAAAGAAACGTTGGTTCTCTTGATTCCAGTGTCAGGTAAGCAATACTCTTGAAAACTTCTGTATGTTTCTGGTTAAGTATCTGATATTTTATCGGCCTGTTTTATTAGGAATGAATTGGAAACAAGCCGAATGATCCTATCAAGAGCTTCTTCGCTTGCTTTATCTGCACTTGAAGAAACTGGCATGGCAGACAAGTCTCTTCTTTTCTCCATTGAGAGTGAGTTTCATTTTTCATACAAGCTTGTACCCTCGTACACCCTTTAATGAAAAACTGAAAAAACAATGCTTGCAGATTTGTTGAAACTAGATCATGAAGCTCATAAGAACATCCGTTCCATTGTTGTTCCTTCTTTTGAAGACATGAAAGGTTTGGGAAGCAAACACTACCATACAATTCTTAAGATCAAGGAAGCTGGGCAATGTTTTCTGGATGAATACAAGGTAAGATCTTCAGGAACTGGATTGTTTGCAGCTCATTCTTCTTTAACCATGCAGAGCATCTAATACATTGGCCTTTTAGTAATTCCACAGGCAAATAATTACTCGTCTGAGGTACCAATTAAGAAAAAGCAGAATGAATTTCTTGATTCTCTGCTCAAATCTTATTGCTAATTTCAAAATATACATGGGTACCTATTTATGTACACAAAACAGGTGGACGGGCCTTACTGTTTGACACTTGAAAAGAGACCATCAAATATACCAAGCACAGAATCCATTGAAGACCTCAGAAACCCAACATTTCAAAAGTTGACAAGACCATTTTCAGGAGATTCATCAGAGCAGCAAGAATCTGGGGATAAAAATATTATTCTGTCAGATCTCTGCGAGTCTGTTCACTCCTTGAATAATTCGAGAGTTACTCTCACGGCCATCAACTGAGGTGAAGAAACTGACAGGCAATAAAGACACAGTAACAGGATCATTATGCACATACTTGCAGAAGAATATCTACAGGAAGTAGCATTCAACTCGTTCACTTCTGTTTAACAATAATTTATTTTCCAATTCCTTCCCCTCACAGCATCTAAGGCTCTGCACTGGTCCCAACGCTTAAATGAATGTTCAATTTGTCTGAGCCTATACCTGCCATGTAAACTTGGAAATACGTTTGATTTGTTTAAATGTCAACCACCTTCTACCTTAATTTAATTTATGGTGTACCAGGAGACTGAAACCAAAATTCTGCAGGGGATTGGAATGATGTGAATGAGCGACAGCTAATGGGCACATTACTCTGAAATGGATGGTATCACAGTAAAGGATTCAGTTGGATTTACTAGATATATATACTCGGTCTTAAGAAATAGTTATCCAAGGGAAGCTTTCAAGCTGCATTACCGACAACTCTGTTTCTTCTGCAGAATAACACCACTCATTTAAATATTTGGTCAGACTTTTTACTCTTTTTTGAACTGTCTTCTGACTCTTCTTGATGATATTCAGTGCTAATGGCTTCACTGGAACTGTATTATCCAGAGGCAGAATAACCTGTTGCAACTCTTTCCAGTCAGCTTGTGCCAGCCACTTAGTTACGGTACCACTATAATAGTGCTCCCCAAACAATCTCTTCCTTCCAATCGTTCACCAAAACCTGAATTTCCAAGAAATTCTGCATTTTGATTTGACTTGTATCTCCTTGTGATTCCGCATCACTTACACTACTTGAGAGAACAACAACACCCTCACTCGGAGAGATGGCTGGCACGCCATTGGTAACCATCGCTGGCTTTCCAAGCAACTCAAAAATCCCTGTTGGTAAAAACACTTCTAGCTCGTTACATATGTTATCCATTTCCAACACTCTTTCTTAATCAGCTTTAGATTTCAAGCATGCCAATTTGTTTGAAAATGAAAAGCAATCCATCTTCTCCAATCCATTCCTAACAAAACCTTACATTCATCACAAATTGAGGAAAATGTTAAGATATCCTTAAACAAAACAATGTGATCTTAAGAAATGTAGGAGAAAAGAATGAGAAGAAGAAGAGATAGAGAGAGTACGGAAATAAAAGATTGGAAATTCTCATTGCTTGTCCTGAAACAATGTGATATTTTATTCTTTGAATTAATTTTAACAACTGCATTCTACCAGTGCTCTAACTGATTCCCATGTTCCTAGTATCTTCTTCTTGCAAGGATACTATTCCAATCCTTCGTGTAATCTTGTATAAACCTGGGACTCAACTCAACACTCTTCCTTAATGCCATGCTAGTCTACTTGTAGGGTAGAAGTTTGAGGTTCATCGTATCCCCGACTCCAAATTCTCTTCATGTTCTTCCTTTGTCTGCAATCTATTTCATTTCATGTCTGGTCACTTCCAATTGTCTTTAAATCACTTAGGGCTTCCAATTGTAAGTCCATTGAATTGCCTCTTCAATTAAAAAAACTGTTGTAGTCTCTTGTGTGGTCAATTATCTACTTGGTGGATTGTATCCATATAAAGCTTGAAAATAACTCATTTTGATAGCAAAATAAAAGATGGAATTGCATCGTTATTGGACCAAAGACAACCAGTGATTTCATTTCTTTGAATTATGTTTAGTTATACATCTTAAATAGGTCTCTATAAGCTCATTAACTCTCTCTGTATGGCCATCAGTCTATGGATGGTATGACGAACTCATTAGTAGCTTTAGCCCTAACATTTCAAACAACTCTCTCCAGAATAAGCTAGTGAAAACCTTATCACTATCTGTGACAATAATTATTGACAACAATTCATGAATATCTAAGGTATCTCCTAGGATTTAAATGAGTGTGCTAGTAGAATGAAGTGTTCATACTTGGTTTATTTACAAGAATCACATTCTTCCACAAACCTTGTAATTATTATTTTCATTGAAGACCAACAGAACATTGACTTAAGCCTCTTGTAAGAATTATATATTCCTGCAGGACCCCCTCTGTATGAATCATTTGCAACTCTCACCAGCCTTTCTCTCAAATTTCTTTCTTTCTAATGACTATTGTGCTCTTTTATATTATATTTTTTTTCCTACAAAAGTGTAATCTAGCAAGCTAATTGCACATAATATTTTTCCAGCAATAATCCATTGTAATTAAGGATCATTCCTATAAGTTTCACTTACCTCTTTATACCATATTCTTACCACTGCAGAAATAACTCTATAACTTTGAATTCCCTTCTCAGTTACTTCACTTTAAGCTGCTGAACTTCTTTTTTTCCAGCTCTTTTAGATAAAGTATTTGCTGTCATATTTTCTGTATTTAATTACATATATTAACCCCAATAGTTTAGTTAAACCTTTATTTTGTATAGGAGTATGAATCTTATATGACACTATATCTTTTAAAGTCTTATGATAAATTTTAGTGATGAATTGATCATACTCTATGTAATGTCTTCATCTCTAAACAACCATCAATATAACCATATATTGTTTCTCATAAATTGATAGCCTTTGATGCCATGAGCTCAATGATTTTTAAATAAGACTACTGGCCTCCCATCTTGGCTCAAAACTGCACTCAATCACAATGAACATGCATTAGTCTCCGATACAAAAATGTTCTTGAAATTTGATAATAGAAACACTAGAGCCTTACACCAGGCATCTCTCAGCTTGTCAACAGCCTCGCAATCTTCTTACTCCGACTAAAATTATCCTTATTTAACAATTCAATTAAGGGCTTGCTAATGATTTGAAGCCCCTTGATAAGCTTTTCATAATGGTTTGTCAATCCCTAAAGCCTTTTAACTCCTTTAATGAATATGGAATAGGCTATTTTTTCACAATTTTTATCATTCTTGGATTAGTTGTTACCTTCTAATGAGACTGTGCCTCGACTACTTAACTTGTAACGTGTATAAAAATGACATTTGATTGTTTTGTAAACAATTAAACATCATTCAATGTTTCCAATACTACCTTTAAATGATTGAAATGTAGTTTTAGGGCTGAACAATTTATCAAAATATCATCAAAGAATACCAACATGAAACTTCTCAAAATTGGCTCCAATATAATGTTTATCGGGGCTTGAAATATGGTTGGTGTATTAGTTAAGCCTAATGGTATTAATTAAACTTTTAATGCTTATAATAAGCTCTAAAAGTTATTTTCTTGACATCCTTTTGAAATATTCTCATCTGATGATACCTAGACTTTATATCTAGCTTTAAAAGGAATCAAGAACTATGCAATTCACAAATCAAGCAATCAATAAATGGCCGTGGCTCATACTTTTTTCTACAAGGGAATTTTTCATGTTGTAAGGGAGAAAATGTCTTATATTATGAAAATAAGTTATCATCTAATATTATGATCACTATAAACCTTAATTGATCTTTAAAATTCCAAGGTACAAGATTAATTATGTTAGAGAATATCTACTTGAGTAGGCTGCATTACTGCTTGTTTTATATTCCTAATAGTCTATTGTGCATAATCTACCAATGGCGTATGGTTAAAATAGATCCATTGCAATGGGTTAAACCATAGGTAAATGAGTAGGTTTAAGCATTTTCATTCTAAAATCAAGGCCATCCTTTCCATTCTCAATTGCTTGGTTAATTGATATAATGCGGATGAATCTACTGCAATGAGTTAAACCCTAGGTGAGCAAGTAGGTTTAAGCTTATCCATTCTTAAATCTAGGTCATCTTTTCCACTCTTAATTTCTTGGTAAATTGATTTATCTACAACAATTTATTTCTCATCATAACCTATAAATACACATAAAAACAAATTATAAGATGTATGTTAGAAAAAAAAAGATCAACCTTCTCATATAACCAATTGTTTCCATTATATTGTGATGAATAAAGATGAGATAATTTGAAGTATCTAAGTTATAGAAGAAAACTCAAGATAAATATATAAAGTGCCTTTTAAATAGAAAATATATAAAGAGGTCATTGGAATATGTGATCCTAAGTAATTATTTAAAATATCACTAGACCAGTCTTGTTGCTAGATATGAGTTCTAATGAATAAAAAATGAATTAATAGATATTGAACATGTTTGAACTATCATATGTATGATATTATTGATAAACAGATATGCTCAAAAGGAAAGGAGATGATACCATTTCATGTGTAAGATCTCAATTTGATCTTGAGTGAGACCCTAAATTTTTTTAGTAATCTATACTTACATCTTGAGACTCTCAAATGTTTCTCAACACTTAGATTGATGTTCACTATCATAGTATGTTACCAAAGAACCATGAATGATTTGATCTACAAGGACATCACTAGAAAAGCAAATTAGTAAAAGACGATCTTATCACATTAATTTTATCAAATCGACTTGTATTGTTTGGTTGATGAATTGTGTTTGTCTAAGTGATAAGATAAAATTATTAAAACAAGAAGTATAGCTAACAAGGTCATGAGAGATAAAAAAATAATTAAAAAGGATAAGGGCTCAAAGAATGCTCAGGTACATCGTGACTCTTCATCTTACAATCTTGTTATTTAAGCTCTGATCAAGTATGATCTTCCAATTTTACGAGGTGTATTTACTCTGTTGGAAAAACTGGTTGACGGGAGACAATGGCGCGCGGTGCATGCAAACGAGAAGGGTGACAGTAGGCCGTGAGAAGGGCAAGAGTAGTGTGCTTGCTAACTTCCATGAAGGATGAATCCTTTTTTATTAGCCGATAATGTACGTGGACAAAAGAAAGAATTCATGGATGGGCCGAATGATTATTTTCCCTCTTCCACTTGTTAATTTTGTTGCTTTTAAGAATACAGCATGCTAATCCGATCGAGATAATCAAAAGAAAGGAATGTGAAACGTGTCTGCACTCTCGACACAGACAAATGGAAAAAATACCTGCCATATTCTCAGTGTTGGTGGTTCTTGAAAATGTATTGTAATCGAATTGTGAGGGCTTCGATATATATGCCTAAACATATAACGATTAACCAAAATATCTTCTTTTTTTGTGCATAATATATGTATGTATGTATGTATGTGTGTGTGTGTGTGTGTGTGTGTGTGTGTGTGTTCTCAAGTAGGTCATGAGCTAACATTGTAAGAAAAATGTTATGGAAGATTTTTAATTTTTAATAAACCTGAAAACTTTCTCACTTGAAGAAGAAAAAAATTCGCAGGCAATATAAGCACTTTCTCAAGTATATAAACCTTTTTTGGATATTTGAATTTCCACAATGTTTTTAACATTTAATTAATTATTTCTTGTATAAAATCTATTAGAGCATGCTATGCATATATATATATATATATATATATATATAAGTTTGAGTTTGGATGATTGTAATTTTAAGGAAATCTTACCTTATATATCATAAGTTTTTGCTATTAATTGTTTCATTTTAGCTTTCCAAAACTTCTAAAGCAAATCTTTGAATTATATTTTTGGTATCTATACCTTTTTTTTTCTTACAATTTTATCAGCAATTGATTTTAATTTTTAAACTTTTTATTTCTCAAATTGACAATTGAATTATTCAATATAAGCCATTAAATGCTAGAAATATGATACCCTCCAATCATCCAAAAAATTGAGTCTTGAAGAATTTGGAGTGGAGGCCAATGGTTCTCCCGATCTAATTAATTGATTGAGTTTTTCTTCTTCTTCTAATGATGGCAATATAATAATACAAGGGAGACAATTGTCATTAGAGCAATAAATGATGGCAAGTTGGTCCGTAAATCTCACATAAAAAGCCATCCATTCCTCAAACTTTCCACGCTCAAGTGAAAGTCCAGGCACACGATCCGATCCCACGATGGAAGAGACAATCATAATGGCTGCACTCTCCACCCTCACTTCTCCCCAACTCACAGATATCACAAGCTCCATCCTCTCGCAGACCGTCCACCACCGCGGCCGCCTCTCCTCCCTCCTCTGCTCACCGTCTCTTTTCTCCCTCACCTTTCACCATCTCCACTCCCTCACCCTCACTCAGAAGACCTTCCTCATTTCCAAACACCTCCTCTCATCCCTTTACCACCTCACACGTCACTTCCACCCAACAGCCCTTGCTCCGCCACACCCCAACACCACCTTCAGATACCGTGACCTTGACGCTGCATTGCTTCTTATTTTCCTTTGTGATGTGCATCAAGAAAACCCCGCAATACTAGAAACACCGCACACTGAATGGCGCGAGGGTTTGAGCAAACATTTCTCCGAAACTGTGCTAAGGCAAACAAGCATTGGGGTGCATTACGGTGGTGTCCTTCTACCGTATGTTGAGGTGATAATAAGGTGTTGGCGGTTCGTTGGCATGATGGCTGGCTGTTTAGTGAAGGAGGGGAGGGAGTTGGCAGCAGCTCCGGCTGTAGTGGTGGCGCTTCAGGCAGTAGAGGTGAGAGGAGGTGGCGAGGAGTGTGTAATATGTAGGGAAGAGATGAGTGAAGGTAGAGATGTGTGTGAATTGCCATGCGAGCACTTGTTTCATTGGATGTGCATTCTGCCATGGCTAAAGAAGACGAATACTTGCCCATGTTGCAGGTTCCAGCTTCCAACTGAAGATGTATTCGGTGAGATCGAACGACTGTGGAGTGCTCTGATCAAGATTGGTGATGGGGCCCTCAATGGGGAATGCACATGATCGATGCTGGTGATGGCATACACGTGGAAGAACCATAAGTATACTTACGTATGGTGAATTAATGGTTGTGATGAACAGGCTATAAGGATCACTTGTTGATGATAAAGACCCTGTGGTATAGGTTTCAGGCTCGAAGTTTTGTAGCTAAATAAATGAAAGGATTACAGATATTATTGGGGATACATGCTGGGGGAAAAAAGTATAGATTGGAATATTAATAGTTGCGCAATTTGGCCCTAGCTTTCGCAATCATGGGTCAATTGTATTGTATTTTTGTATGTACCAAAACTTGAAATATTTAGATTTTCTTTTTGGTTACTCGGAATTCAAATTATAGTTTCAGGGTTCAATCAAGGTTTGACCGTGTTAAATTTAAGTTAGGTTAGGTTAGGACAATCAAATCTAACATGATTAATTTTTAATTGATTTCATTTCAAACTTTATTTCTATATCACAAATTTCTTTAATCAACCCGTCGAAATAAAGTTAGATTTTTCAGTTTAGATTAAAAGGTGTAAAAAAAAGCACAAATATCAATTCTTAATAAATTAAATATTGAAAGATAAAATTAAAAAAATAAAATCATATAACAAAAATATAAAAAATAACCAAAGTCAACTCGTACTAACTCTCACACAACTCATGATATGAGCTATAGATTAAAGTCATAGAAGACAAACCATGATAAAACAACAAAGTAAAATTCTTAATCAACAAAATATCGAGTGATGAAATTGAAATAAAAAAATGTAAAAAATAGCAATTAAAATAATAATGACCGAACTTGACATAAAAGTAAATAGCAATTAAATGTTAAGGAATGAGATTGAAAACAAAATTTAATTAGAAAACAAATAAAAAACAATCAAAAGATGAAGAACCGAAATTTGATAAAAGATGAAATTGAAAAAAATTTAATCAAAAATAGATAAAAAAAGATAACAAAAAAATAAGAATCAAGTTGGATAAAAAAAAATCAGAGCAAACCTTTATTTTTTAACAAGTTGAAGATAGAGAAAAGAAGAAAAATAAGAAGAAAAAAAACCTATCAGATCCCAACTGATATGTCGTGCACATGAGCTTGACCATCGGGAAGACCGTGTCAAAACATTTTCAATATCGTCGTAGAAGGTGATTTGTAGGAGCTAAATGATGCCTCAGACGTTGCCCACCTGTTAGCATGTGCGGTGAAATGCCAACAACTTTTGTTTTTAAAATTAAATTTTATATTTATCAAAACACTAAAGTGCAATTTCAGATTGCCTATAAGTGAACTCGATTATAACTAAAATACTGGTAGAGAATACAAAAAAAATCCCCTAGATGCAAGTTATTAGTATTTTTTAAAAAGTAATTCAGTCATTTTAATATGCCTGAAAAAGATGAAAAAAAAATCATTCTACCCCTAATGAATAAAAAAACAACTAATGGTTATGAGAAAAAAATGTACTATCTTTAATAACAAGTTCTTTGATTTTTCTAAAAAAAAAAAAATCATTTCACTATCTCAGTCCAAAATAAATTTTGTATTGGTCTTTTATAGATTTTTTCTTATTAGTCATTAATCAAAATTGGAGGTAAAATTAGTCCTATTTTAAACTAGGTAAGATTTTAAATATAAAATGACTAACATATTCTCTTTTCTTTCATTTTCTTTCATTGTCATTTTTCATGTATTCTCAACCTTTCATCATGGAAATAGATAATTGTGCAATTTATTTAGTTCAATTTTTATTCTTTGTAAAATTTGGTTTTTAAAATTGAATATTATAATTTGAAAGTTAAAATGATAAAAAAATATTGTAAATTAAAAAAATAATCTATCATCACATTTAAATTTTTACAAAAAATAAAAAAAAGTTAACACCGTATTAATTATGCATTGATTTGCATCATAGTTATTCCTTTTTCCAATGATCATATGAGATTGTAGTCTTAACAATAAATTAACAATTTCTTATTGCAACTATTTATGCACTTACATTATATGTTTATTGTAATCATGACCACAACTTAATTAGAAAAACTTAGAGATACAAGAACACCACATAAAGTATCTTTACAATAAAACTCAAATTGCAAGCCTTAAGATCACCACTATCATTATACAAGAAAACACCACAACCATTTCCATCGACCATGAGAACCTCGACATAGATCTCAAGTTTTTTTCTTCTTCTAAAATGGCTATCAATAAATGGTGGTTATGAGTGTATAGTTATTATATTAGTGGTGGTTTTGATTAGTTTGTGAAGCAAAGAAATTAACTACAAAAAGAAGATTAAATGATAATGAAATTAAGGGTTTAAGTGAGGATTTAGGCTAATTTGATCCATGCAATAATAATGGTGGATATGGGTTGTAAAAAATATGAATTATAATAGGATAAAGAGATAAATAATCATGTTGTTGACTTTTTTCTTTTGTATTATTCCTTTTATTTTATTTTTGTTATTTTGTCTTCTTTAATTTTGAAGGCTAGCATATAAAAACAATATATCTCTTGATATGATTTAACTTAAATGGATGAAAATCTAATATGAAGAAACTAAAATGATTATTTTTACTCTTCATTTTGTTTAATGTTGCTAGTGTTACTTTGGTTAGAAAGTTGAGATTGAATACCATAAAACATGAAAGGTCTTATCACCTTCAATGGTTGAATGAATGTGTTGTTGTTAAGGGTGAATAGACAGGTGATGATTTCTTTTTCAGCAGGCAAATATAAGGATGAAGTGTTATGTGATGTTGTGCCTATGCATGCTACTCATCTGTTATTAGGGAGGCTTGGCAATTTGATAGAAAAGCCAAGCACGATGGGTTTAAGATTAGGTATTCATTAGAGAAGGATGAAAGGATTTATACACTTGGCCCACTCTCACCAAAGCAAGTGTATGAAGATCAAATTCAATTGAAGAAGGGTTATGAGGAAAAGCAACATGTTTCGGCCAAAGTGGAGGAACAAAAAGATTCGGCCAAAATGGAAAAACAAACTGAACAACATGGTGAGGAAGAGAGAAAATAAAGTAAGCCATGAGTTGAAACAAAAGGGAACACAGTTTCAACCCTTAGGACATTAGGGGAGGGTTATGGCTAAGAACAAAAAAATAAAAACAAGGCAAGGAGTGGAGAGAAGAAAGAAAGGTGAGAAAAGAAGAGTGTGTAAAAAAGTGAGGAAACACCTTAATTTTTTTGCAAAATCTAATGATAAAAAACATGCCTATCTTTTTGACTTGCCTATGATTTACTTATATATAAGGAGGCGTTCTTTAACTCAGTTGATTTAGATTCTCGTGTTCCTATTGTTGTTAAAGTTATTTTGCAGGAATTTGAGGATGTCTTTCCGGATGACATTCCTAGTGGTTTGCCGCCGATTAGAGGTATTGAGCATCAAATTGACCTTGTTCAAGGAGTATCTATACCAAATAGGCCAGCTTATAGGAGTGATACTAAATAGATTAAGGAACTTCAAAGGCAAGTGAGAGAGTTGATGTTGAAAGGATACATTCAAGAGATCATGAGTCCTTGTGTAGTTCCCGTGCTTCTTGTTCCAAAAAAAGGCAAAACTTGGTGAATGTGTGTGGATTATTGAGCTATCAATAACATCACTGTAAAGTATTGACATACCATTCTTAGACTAGATGATATGGTGGATGAATTACATGGTTCTAAATTGTTTTCAAAAATTGTTTTGAAAAGTGGTTATCATCAAATTAGGATGAAAGAAGGGGATGAATTGAAAACTGCTTTTAAAACTAAATATGGTTTGTATGAGTGGTTGGTTATGCCTTTGGGGCTTCCTAATGCACCTAGTGCTTTTATGAGATTGATGAATCATGTGTTATGTGCTTTTATTGGTAAGTTTATAGTCATTTACTTTAATGATATCTTAATTTATAGTAAAAAGATTGATAAGCATATAAGTCATTTGAGACAAGTTCTTGATGTGCTTAGAAAAGAGTCCTTATATGCTAATTTAAAAAAGTGTGACTTTTGCATGGATAGGATTGTTTTTCTTGGATATGTGGTTAGTGCAAAAGGTATAGAAATGGATGAGGCTAGGGTTAAGGCTATTCAAGAATGGTCTACACCAAAATCCATAACAAACATTAGGAGTTTTCATGGTTTGGCTAGTTTTTACAGGAGATTTGTCAGACTTTAGTACAATAGCCTCTCCATTGATTGAAATTGTTAAGAAAACCATGGGTTTCAAGTTGGGATAAGAGCAAGAAAATGCTTTTAGCTTAAAATCAAAGTTGATTTCGACATCTTTACTATCTTTACCTGATTTTAATAAAGCTTTTGAGATTGAATGTGATGTTTCAAGAATAGGTATTGAAGCCGTTTTAATGCAAGTGAGAAACTCAATGGTGCAACTCTTAATTATCCAACTTATTATAAAGAGTTGTATGCAGTTGTGCGGGCTTTAAGGACTTGGCAACATTATTTGTGACCCCAAGAGTTTGCATACATGTTGATCACCAATCATTGAAACATTTGAAGGGTTGAGGTAAGCTATGTAGGAGACATGTTCAGTGGGTTGAGTTTATTGAAACTTTTCCATATGTGATTAAATACAAGAAAGGTCAGTAAAATATGGTTGTCGATGCCTTGTTGTGAAGGTATGTTCTTCTTAATTCTCTTAATACTAAATTGTTAGGATTTGAGTATATTAAGGAATTGTATCTTGATCATAATTTTGGTGCTATATATGAAACATGTAAGGTTTCGGCCAAAGATAAATATTTCAGGCATGATAAATTTTTGTTTAAAGAAAATAAGTTATGTGTACCTAATTGTTCTTTACGTGAATTGCTTGTGAGGGAAGCACATGAGGGAGGTTTAATGGGGCATTTTGGAATTACTAAAACTTTGGAGGTTCTGCATGAGCAATTTTATTGGCCTAATATGAAAAGAGATGTGCAAAGAATGTGTGATAGGTGCATAACATGTAGACCAGGTAAGTCTAGGGTAATGCCTCATAGATTATACACACGTTTGCCTGTTCCTAAGGAACCTTGGGTTGTTGTTTCTATGGATTTCATTTTGGGTCTACGTAGGTCTAAGAAAGGGAGAGATTCTATATTTGTTGTTATGGATAGATTTTCTAAGATGACATATTTTATTGCTTGCCATAAAATAGATGATGCAATAAATATAGCAGACTTATTCCTTAGAGAGGTCATTCGGCTACATGGTCTCTCTAGGAGCATTGTATCCGATCGAGACATTAAGTTTTTGAGTTATTTTTGGAAGGTTCTGTGGGGTAAGTTAGGAACTAAACTTTTATATTTTACTACTTGTCATCCATAAACAGATGGCCAAATTGAAGTTTTTAACAGGACTTCGATTCAATTGTTAAAGGCTATCATTCAAAAGAATCTTAAAAATTAGGAAGATTGTTTGTCATTTATTGAATTTACATATAATCGTAATGTGCATTCTACTACTGAGAATTCTCCATTTGAGATTGTTTAAGGCTTTAACCCTTTGACACCATTAGATTTGATTCCTTTGCCTGTTGATGAAAGGGCTAGTCTTGATGGTAATCAAAAAGCACAGGTGGTGAACAATCTCCATGCAAAGATTCAGCAACAAATAGAAAACAAGAATGGATAATATGCAAACAAAACCAATAGGGGATGAAAAATTAGTGAGATTTGAACAGGTGATTGGGTTTGGGTGCATATGAGGAAGGAGAAGTTTCCTGAACAAAGAAGATTAAAGTTGATGCCTCGAGAAGATGGTCCTTATCAGATCATAGAAAGGATTAATGATAATGCCTACAAAGTGGATCTAACGGGTGAGTATGGCATTAGTGCTACATTCAATGTTTCTGATCTTTCTTCAATTAATGTAGGTGATGATTCGAGGTCAAATCCTTTTGAGGAGCGAGGGGATGATGTGATCCAACCATCGAAGGATTCATTAGAGGATCTAGTTGGTCCAGTTACTAAGCTTAAGGCTAAGAAGTTCAAAGAAGCTTTCAATGGACTTCTTCAAGATACATGGGCTAAGGTGGATTTCAAGAGGATTTGTAATAATAGAGAGCAAGCCTTGATTAATCTGATTCATGTTCAAGAGGAGCTTGTTGGTGGATCCAAGACCATTACACAAGGATTGGTATTAGAAGACTAGATTTGGACAGTTTGACCATTCGTTACTCTTTTAGTCATAACCGGAGATATAGATATAATTTTGATGTTATTCTAGTTGTTCTAAAAACTAGACTTACATACCTTTCCAACGGTATATGGAACACCTTCTAATTCATTAAGAAGAGAGAGAACCATCTATTTTAAATTGGATCTTGTTGCTGTCAGACAGAATGCGGAAACAACGAACTTGCCTTATTTAATTAGTTGGGCTATCAAACTTTAATTATTTTCAGAGGAGACAATTTGTTTTTTTTTAGATTTGTTTATTTTTTTTATTTTAATTAGTTTGGGCTAGTTTTAGCTTGGGTTAATTATTATTTAAAATGGCTTTATATGAGGTCCATTAGGGAAACTAGGGTTTTGGCTTGGAGTATAAATACTCTTTAGGAATAATGTTAGGGAAAGTTTTTGGACAATATTTTCCCACATTGTAGCCGACTTTGGTTACTCCATCTTGGTTCTTGATTGAACTTTCAACTCTGCAAAGAATTGTCCATTCTTTGTTGTGAATTTATAGTTCTTTTGCTCGTCTCCAAGTGTAGGCGTTGTGATCGAGTTGGTTTGTAGTCTTTTTGTCTTGGAGCAAGTCTTCCATTGTGATAAGCTCATTCAAATTTCAACAAAATTGGGTTAGATTGATCTTGGGTTTGTGAATACCATTAAATTCCGCTAGGGTTCGCATCAATATCTCTACAACATGTAAATAGAGATCCTTAAAATCAGTATGGATCGCAGATGTTGTTCCCGATGATATTTTACTAGATGTTCTTCCTCGATTAAATAGCAAGGGATCGCAGAGGTCTTCACGTATGAATTTAGTTCATGATGGAATTACAAGTAGTTTGATTGGAGAATAAAAACAAATGTCTAATTTACTTGAATTATTAATTACATTATATTATTATGATTATTAAATCTATAATATTTTAAAAACAATTTATATATGTGTGTCCTTTAAAGTAATTTCACAAGTTAACAACAATATTAAAAACATGGTAACCAAACACACAAAACTGTTTTTCATTAAACCTTAAACTCAACCACAGTTTTAACCAAACACTTCAATTTCAATTATGAACCGCATCTAAGAGCGCTTTTCATTAAAAAAAATTTAAACCTCAACTACAACAACTACCGCAATACCAAAAAAACTTTTAAAATTTATATATTTTATTAGAAAGTTGTGCTCCATAGAAATTCTGCACAAATTGATTATTTTGCCCAAATTTATAGTATAATAAAAAATCTCATATCTCATACTCTTAATTATTTTTTTTGAGTTGAAAAAAATATGGTTTTGGTCGTAGCGAAGTGCAGGGAAATGGCTAGTGTGTTTGTGTGTATAAAGAGAGACAATTGCCTCTCAGTATACGTGAAAGCAAGAAAATGGAAGGAGAGGATAATTTGAGGAATCTAGTTCTGATAATCTGTTTCAGTTCAGCGAGCATTAAGGCATCTGTGACGGAGATGGAGACAAATGCAGGAAATGAGAGTGAAAAGGAGGTTTATGTGAATAAGCATTAGAACCACTGAGTTTGTCATCTTCTACCAAGAAAAGTGAGTTGAAGATAGTCAATAGAAGTGTTATTAAAGTTTTCCTGATGATTTAAGGCATGCAAGGGAGCAGATACAAAGCTAAATGGAGAGAAGACACATGATTAGAGTTGACCCAACTTGAATGAATGTGTGTTAAACATTATTTTGATATATTTCTGAATAAAAATCACTTTAAAAAACAACCACAATAACACTGTCAAACAGACACTATGAGTTGAACGTGATATTGTTGGTTGTTATGACATGCACTGACACGGAGTTTTGAGCTTAGGCCAGCCAAAGCTTACTAGTTTGTTTCTAGGCTTGAATTAAGATGAGAATCTTAGAACTCCATTAATACATATAATTAAGGTTCAGTTCCCTTAGTGTTGTGGTTGAAACTACTTGTACCTACTTTTGATAAAACTACATATATACCAAATCAGAGTGGACAAAAAGATGGAATGATTCTGGCGACTTCATAAGCTAGCATGCTTCACTCTTTCTAAAGTTTTATATATTAGGATCATATTTATCACAAGTGCCAAACCAGATAACCCTTTCTTGGAAAATCTAACGGCTTTAATTTCACCCAAGGCTTCTTAAAGATCTTATCGATTCAATTGAAACCCTAACTCCATATCACCATGATTCAACCAAAAACGAGCATCGCTCATGGCTGTTGAAGTTGAGGAAGAAGCATGCACAAAGCTTTAAAATAAGATGGCTGTGAAAAAATTGAACCCCCAGATTCTCAAAAGCAGCCTTGGAAATCAGAACAAGACTTCAGAGGGAACTGAGCAAGGTTTTAATTTGTCTCTAATAGTAAACCTGCAAAACTTCAAACCGAGTTTGCTTACTGCACACCATTCCCTGAACTTGACAAGAATTTTTTGGTCTATCCTTGGATTGCATGCCATCCTATGAGTAAATTCAGACATCAAAACAGTGCATATTTTTTTGGATTAAATGATAGACACTACAAAAACAATGATTTGTTGTCCTATTAAGGCAGTTTCGTGTAACTTCGCAGGCACCCGAGGAGCATGGCCTTCTCCAATTTGCTAGCAAAAAAATCAGCCAAGAAAATAACCCGGTCTTTTTCTCTGGGTTGCGTCGCCAACCTATTAGCTGCGGTTCGATTGTCATAAACCCAACACCCATGGAATATTCAAGGACGATAAATATACCAGAGTGGAAAAATATACGATTCAAGAAAACCCTCTTCCTTCGAATGGGTGTCCCCATGATGTGCATACATGAGGGTTCCAAACCAAATATTCATAAGAATCATAATTTAAAATTTTATCATTAAATATTTTCTTTTCAGATAGTTTGTCTCTGTTGTTTTTATCTCCTCATATCATGTGATTTTCATTAATATTCGAAGGGTTTTTTTACCTTGGATATTAAAAATTGATGAAGTTGTGAATAAAACCTTAGACTGGAATAGGCTTTTCACAACTATAATTTTGGGCCGGTAGAGTGACTATGCTTTATCACTAGTCCACGAGTTTTCTTAGTTCCCTCTACGAACAGGGGACATTTTGATGCCTAACTTAATAAATATAGGAAGAGAAAATAATGTACTAACAAGGGAAATTGAATGAAAGTGTAGGGAGTGTATATCTAAATATTATGTATTCTCGTGTATGAATTTTTATGACTTGTTGAGTGGTGGTGTATGGTTCCTCAAATTGTTGAGTGGGTGATAGTGGTTTCTTGAGTTGTTATGTAATTGATGCTCATATATGAAATTGTTTGGCATTCCCTGAATTATCATACTCGATATCCAAGGTATTTGTCTACATCGATCACAGTATCTTACCTTTGAAGTATAGAAAGTGGTGTTGCAGTGAGTTGCAGTGCTTCAAGAGAAGTGGAGTACCTTGATGAGAAAAAAAGGTGTCATTGATGGACTAATGCTTTCTTAACATTGATGGAGAAGTTGGTGATTAATTAGATGGAAAAAAGTTTTGGCTAAAAAAATCGTGCATATTCTATATAGAAAAATTATGTGTACGCTCTTGGGAACTCAAAAAAATACATATGGGTATGAACCAAAGGCGAGTAATGGATAGTTGAAAGCAAGGTTGTCAATCGTTCCGGTTTTTTTATTGGTACGGAACGTTTTGGTTTCGGGGTATTTCGGCATGCCGTTTCGGGGTTGTACTATTCATATATAATTAATTATATATATATATATGAAAAAAATTAAAATATTAATTTAACAAGCATAATTAAAATTCAAGATAAATTAACTTTAAATTATACAATATAAACACAAAGTCAAACAAATATAATCTCAAAATTAGAAACACAATCACAAGTTAATCAAAATAAGGAGGATTTTAAGGCCGGAACGGTATCGAAACGTTCCGGCTGGAATTTGGCTGGTATTTCCGGAACGGGCCGGAATTAAAACCGAGACAAAAACGATGTCATTTTATCTCGATTTTTTTTACGAAACAGAATGATATTGATAACCCTGATTGAAAATGAGTCAGTATTGGTCAAAACAGAAAATGGCCAGAAATCTTAAGGCCAAACCTAAATAGCCAACAGGCTTTCTGCTAGCACATGCAATGCATCCACCAATGATCGAATCAATCATCGTAACTTTTAAGTGATGCATGTAGCCTATTCTAGCCTCTCTCTTTTTTTCCTTTCCTAGTGTCTACAAATTTGTCATGTCAAAATCATTCTAATGGTCCTAGATGAGGTCATTAGAGCTTCGGTGTGCCTTTCACATCTCATTCTTTCCTTTTCTCTTTTTTTTCCCTCTCCTATTTTTTTAATGCCAATCTTTTTCTCGCCTTCTCTACTTGGTTTTTAGATATTGCTTATTTTCTCATTATCATTATATCTCTTGTTAACTATTTGAAATATATATTATTTCGGAGGGAAATGCATAAAGTTTATGCAATCATCATATTATATGCAAATTAATTCTTAGTCAATTAGGCTTATAATATATATTTTTTAAATCTTTCCCACATCATTCTCCCTCCTAGTCTTTGAATTTGGAAGCAATTTCAAAGACTTAAATAAATATATATTTTTTAATTAGAGGTACAAAATAATTTATGATTATGATTGTAAAAACATTTATGTAAATTCAATTGGGTAAGAAAAATATAAAAATCTCCCTCCCTTTCTTCCCCTCATTCTACTGGACATAAAAGAAAAGAGAGGGGTATACCCCTCAATTTCTCTTATTGCAGTTAGGCCCCCATTACCTTTAAGTGTTTTCTTTTTACCTCACATCTTCTATTCTTATAATTTAAATCATAATATTTACATTTATTTCAATTTCACCCCCACAACCTGTTTTATTTCTCTTTTAATTCATTATGAGTTAAAAATTACGATATCTCAACTATTTGGTCCATATGTTATATCCAAAATCTCTGAATTCTCATTTTATTTAAATTTGTTCGTGAATTCTTCCACTTTTATTTATTTATTTTTATTTAGTTTATAATTTACACCTACATTTATTTTCTGGGGTTTACAGAAATAATATAAAATAACTTAAGAAAAAGTGAAAAAAAGACTTGACTTAACCCTTGGTAAAAACCCCAAATCCATATCTCGAGATATGAGATGCAAGAATTAAATGAGAATAGAAAACAAAATGAAAACAAATATAAACTTTAATTATAAGAAAATAAAATGTTGAATAACACTAATAAAAAAAAATCAAGTCTGCCCAACCTAGTAATTCAAATTTGCAATCTATTCGTTAAACTAGGATGACTTTATTGAAACCAAATCAATTAAAATCATGAAGCTTAATTCTCACATAAACCAGATGTTTAACTTAAAAAATAAAAAAATGGAAAAAATCAACATAAAAAAACCTAAGTCAACCCCTGGTAAACCCAATCTAATGATCCGAGACATGAGATTGAGATAAATCTATATTAATAAAATTGATGAGTTGTTTTTTTTTTAAATAATTTTATAAAAGAACTTATAAAAGAGAGAATATAAAATCCAACCTCATCTAATATGAAAGAAAATAAAGTAAAACGTTAAGGGATGAATTGAAAAAATATCAATCAAGAAAAGTATAAGAAAAAAATAAATAACAAACAAAAGAACGAGGACCAAATTTCATACATATATCAATTGCATCAATTGTCAATGAATTAAATTGAAAAAATAATAAAACAATTTTAATACAATCAAATGACAATAACTTGGATTGCCACCCTAGAATGTTGTGCTCAACTATTAGACGACACTGTTTGCACTGCTCAAAGGGCACCATTGCGGGTGCACCAACAAATTTTTATTAACATTGTAATTTAGTTAAAAGACTTAAATACCCGTAAATCAACTTGCCAATTACAAAAAAACTTATATGATAGTAACTTTAAAAAGATTTAATTTTAAGGGTAATCTGGTATCTTACCGTGTAAAAAATGTTGACATGTATGAAAAGCCCTTCACATTAAAATTGAATTAATTTAGCTTTTAATGGTCATTTAGTTATTTTATTCTATAATGAAAAGGTCAAATGATCTAGATACCCTTATGAACTTTGAATTGACAACTTGATCCTATCAAAAGGAACATTTACCTTCACACCAAGTTATAAATTTTGTGTTGGCAAGGGCAAAATAGTAATTTAACTATGCAAATCCACAAACAAATATTAGAGGGTCCACAATAAATGTTTAAGTAGCTTTTCATACAACATATCATTCAAAAAACTCGGAAAACTCCTTGGATGACAAACTATAAATCTTAATTAGCTATAAATTAATAATCATAGCTTTTTAAATCGACGTGGGCAATTCATAAGTCATGTGAGTTAACTGGATTAACCCAGGTCAACCTATTTTTTTTCTTTTGAGAAGAATTTTAGAAATAAATGAGTCCTGATTGATTTTTCCTTGGGCTGATTGACTTGGAGTCACCAGAGTGAATTTCTCCTTCTCAATCTCGATTTAGCCTATGTCTTAGATCACCCGGGTCATAGATCAAACTGATGGGTTGGGTCAAGTTTTAAAGAACACCTTAATATATATAAAAATAAATATATTGAAAAATACTAAACATAAAAATCTAAATATAGGGATATGCTAGTTATTTGACTTGCGGTTCGCCTCAAGTCATGTCATTTGTTTTGGCAAAAAGACCCATTAATATACAAGCTTTTCAAAAGCAATTGTTAAACAAATCCTAATTATAAATTTAATAGCATATGCATGCATTTAGTAAAATAAATCGAGAGTCATTTATACCAAATATTGCAAAAATAAATGTTGATGTGTCCATTCGACTCATCAAGCTGGTAGTCATTTTGTTTCTAACTCTAATTAATGAACGTGCAGATGTTATTTACATATTTCGTGACATCTCATAAAACATATAATAAAATACAATGAAGATTTTTAACGTAGTAGAAAGTAGGACAATATTGCAATTGCTACAGTGAAGTACCATCTCCCTAATCTTTGTATGATAAATTTTCAAAAAAAAATGTAAAGAAAAAGCTTAAAGCCCACAACAAAAAATTTAAGAGAGGAACAAAAAAAGGTGTAAATACATCAAATGTAGAGTGATAAGTATTTCAACTGTAAAGAATAAAAAATAATAAGGAAAGACTAAATAAAAATATTAAAAAAAAATAAAGATAAGAAAACAAATGGTGACAATAAGGCCAAGTGTGGGGTGGGGGGTGGAAGAATAAAACCTTAGCAAACCTCCAAAACTTAATCTAATTTCTAAAACTTTAACTTGTGAAACCGTGAACTTGAGTTTAATAAAAATGCTTAACTCTCCACATATATAATTTTAAAGGATCGGACCATTGACAAAATATTAACAAAAAAAAATCAAACAAAAAAGAATAATGATAAAATTTAATAAAAAAAAGAGAATGAAAATTGAAAAAAAATATATCAAATAAAATAAATAAAAATTAAGATAATGAGGACCAAACTTGAAAGATCACAAAATCATAGGGGGTGAAAATGAAAATTGTCATGACCCAATTCCCGGATCAATGACGACACATAGACATGGTCCTCCTCAAATGTTCCATACCTCTACGAACCCAAACTTAAATACGAACTTATCTTTTAAATAAATTAATCGTAGTTCAACGCAATGCTAATAAAAAATTAACCTTATAATATAATTTGATTGTTTTAATAGAGGAGTTAAATACATACTGTTATAATTGTAGAACACTAACTAGACATAAAGAAAAAGCATCGATTAAAACAACAACAACAGGTTCTGAGAGTACAGCAAAAATAACCTGCTAACAAGCTACAAGCCTGAAATGATAATTAATGAGAGGGTGAGTTCAACAACTCAATGAGTAGATAACATACAATATACATTTACAAGATTATCCATTTTTCTCAAAACTAAAAATTTAATGGTTTCTCCAGAAATCTAATTCAAAATAAATAATTCATTAAATTGATAATAATTAACCAAATAAGCCTCAATTATTCACTAATCCATTATGAAAAACTAATATTTTATCAAGTGACCATTCTAAAAATTTCTTAGATTTTTTATGGGTCAAAATGTAATTTTGTCAAATTAAAGGACTACATTGAAAAAATCATAAATTCATAACTATACTGAAATTTCCCCCCATAAAATCCAGAATTTCACTCCAGGGACTAAACTGTGATTTTGCCAAAGTTCAGGGACTAAAAATGTAATTTTCACAAAATAAGGGACCAAACTGAAATTTCATCATCTTCAACCACCAACCTCCTGTCTACATTTCCGGAAAAGGTTTTTCATAATTTTCAAATATTTTCTTACACCTAACACATAAATTAGCATTAATATCATCTACAACCCAATCAATTAAACCATTACCAAACACTATTCATCAATGAAACCCAAAACAAAATCTTGAAACCCTAATCATCAATAAAATCAAAATCTTAACTAATAACAAGATTTATACATATTAAAACATAAACATTATCTTAACAACTTATTTCTTCTACTTCTTGTCCCCTTCCCTCTTTTCTCTTCTTTCTCTTCTCCCGATTCTCTCTCTTAAATTTTAGACCTCCCCCCTCTCTCGCTCTCTCTCTCACCCTCTTTTTGTATTTATATTTACAAAATTATACAATTATTACAATAACCTTCATTCATTTATGCCTAATTCTAAGCCACTAATGACATTGTTGCCTTTTCCTTTTTAAAATTTTCAAAACACTACAAAAAATATTTAAAAAATGGTAGATAATTTACATATTAAAAATGATAGAGGGTGAAATTGAAACAAGAAAATGTAGAGGCCTAACCCAATAGAAGGAAAACCATAAAAAATAGAAACTAAAGAAAATAATGAAAAAATATATAAGAAAACACTATCTTAAAAAAAGGGAAAAAAAGCATAGAACTAGTCTAATCTTTAAAATTTGTAAGTCGTGAAATCCTTGACCTAACCTCAATTAATAAATTTAACTTTCCATAAATTTAATTTTAGGGGATAAAATGATGGGAAAATATTGCTAAAAAACCATGTAAACACAAAAATAAGAAACAAAAATAATAAAGATAAAATTTGACAGAAGTTAAAAACAATCTTAATAAACTATTAGATATTTAAAGTCTACACCTGGCAAAAGAATTCTGAATAAAACATGAGAAACTGAAACTTGAATGTTATACAAATGTAGGTTATGCTAGTGCTTTAACTTATAAAAGGTCAACTTCATGTTATTGTACTCTACTGGGAGGAAAACTTGCGACATGGAGAAGAAAGAAGCATAATGTTGTGTCAAGATCAAGTTTAGAAGTAGAGTTTAGAGCATTGGACCTGAAGATTTAAGGATCAAGTGGGATACACCAATAACGTTGTAATGTGACAATAAATTAGAGTTTAGGTAGCTCATAATCCAGTGCAACATGACAGAACTAAATACGTGGAAGTGGACATACATTTTATATACAAAAAAAGTAAAAGTGGATTGATATGCACTCCATATCTTCCTATTAGTCGACAACTTAAATGACATACAAAAATGAGAAATAAATCAAGAAAAAAGTAAATATAAAGAAATACTTTGGTTCAATTAAGTTGTGTCAAGATTGTTATTAAATTATCTAAGACCATATTTTCCTAGAGGGGCATTTTAATATTTATTTTCAAATTTTTAGTGGTAAAAAAATAGCTCAATGGTACCCTGGAAAAGAATGCAAAAGATGAAGTTCAAAATCGAAATGATCTTATATTATTATTTACAAATCATACAAGGCAAGTAAACAAAATAGAAAGAAAACAAAGTTGTGAAAGTTATCAAAAGCATTATGCATAAAGCACTTCCACAACACTCATTGTGAAGCCCGAGAATAAAGTATACAAAGAGGGGAAGGTTTATAATAATTCAAAATGTTGTTATAATACAAAATTTATGCAAAAACAAAAAAAAACAAAAAGTGTTGAAATAAAAAAAAAGGAGAAAGATGGGGCCAAAATAGACTTAAGAAGAGATGGGACTATAAATATCCATCCCTTCTCTCACCCATGGCCGGATGATAACAAGAAGAAGGAGGGGGGGGGGGGGGATTTCAGATTTATCCTTCATCAAACTAAGAGTAAACACCTAAAATTAGTAAACCTATATAAGCCTTGGAGTTATTAAGTGGAGGAACACAGTTGGGTGGAGAATTAACAAGAAGAAAAAAGGAGGAAGAGTGGTTGACTATATACAAGGAGATGAAGGCTAAGATTCTTGTAAGATTTGTGAAGTAAAGTTTAGATTCCATCCAAGCAAGGAGTTCTAATTCCAATTTCTATGAAATTAACTTCAATTTGATTAGAAATTCATGATTTTTCTTGAATTGGGAATTAGGGTTTTTTAACACAAAATATTGAGAAAATGAAGAAATTAATGAAATTAAATAGACTAGAATAATCTAAGCACCTTAAAGAAGAAGAATAAATGAATGCATAAAAGAGAGGAAGGGAACTGGTTCCCTTCGGCATGTCTTGGCTGAGATACTGTAGAGAGGGAATAATAACTTATGATTTACTTAACTAATTAACTTGGTACAAATGTCCTTAAGAGGAAAGAGATGAGATGGGCTGCCATGAATAAAGGGAAAGCATGGTTGTGATTGAAGAGGAAGCAGGGATTAAAGATGAATTGGAGATACTTTCTCCATTAGCAAAACAGGGTAGGTTCGTTGCCCTGTTTCCTGGGGGAATTTGGACCTAAAAACTACAGAATCCAGGGAAGGTCCCTTTATAGAAGTTGTAGTCGGGAGTGTTATCTTTCTAACGAGTCTGACCCCGCCTAATTTGGAGTCCTAGAACTCCAGATAAAAAAAAAAATCTGAGGAGAGGTCAAGCTGCCACCCCTGTTGGCAAATTCGGTCAAGATGATAAAACGACAAACAATTAGCCATGTTAAGGGTAGAATTTGTTTTCTTGCCCTTCATAAAGTGTGTCTTGATCTTCAGAAAAAAGAGAGAATAAAATGTGATCAAAATTGAATTCATGATGTCTACTTGGACTACTAATGAGCTGAAAAGTTAAAGAATAATAAGGAGGAATATAAGTGAGAAAAAGATTGGTAAAAGAGAAATGAATATTTGTCATTGTTGCTGTTGTGTGTGATATATGGACTAATATGGAATAATAATGGGTGTTGGTGGTTTTAGGAGGAACCACGGGAGGAGTACAACAACAAGGGAACGCAAGTCGAGCATTTACAACAGGTAAGTACTTAGTACCTATATCTCTTCTAGTTAATAATTATTTTAACTAACTATTGAACTACAAGAAAACAATTTGGTACTTATTGATGGGGAAAAGAAAGGGGGAAAGGAAAGGTTGAATGATGAAAAAAATTATTTAGAAATAGAGAACTAGATTTAAATTATGGGTTCTTTTGGAGGAAATAAATAATAACTATGAATTTTGGTAATGACTGTTTCTCGAATTTGAATTGTTTGCCCCTGGTATGGGAGGCTAATGATGTTAACTAAGCTAGTTAACATTGGCATTACCGGTACATGGGAGGAGAAATATAAACCTTGATTAACTATTCAGGCTTAAATTAGTTAATGATATGGGCGGGTGACGTCGATATTGGAAAAATTTATAAACTTGATTAGCTATTCAGGTTCAGAATAGTTAATGATATCAGCGGGTGACGTCGATATTGACAAAATTTATAAACTTGATTAACTATTTGATTTCAAAATAGTTAATGATATCGGTGGGTGACGTCGATATCGACAAAATTTATAGACTTGATTAGCTTTCCGAGGTGAAAGCTAATGATGTCAAGAATTCTTGACATCAGCATACTTGAGAACCTCCCAAGGTAATATGGAACAATGATTAACTATTTTAGTTTTAAAAATAGTTAATGACATTAACGGTTACGTTCGTGTCAGCATTTTATGAAACTGATTAGTTGTTCCCAGGACGGGCAACTAAAGACAATAATGAGGTCATTAGTGTTGGCAATAGTCTTTTCGATGTGGAGGGGGGAGAAATAGTCAAAAGAAACAAAAAAAAATTATAACCCTTGAAAAGGGTTTATGGTTGTATTTAGAATCTCATATGATTTAAGTAGATAGATATGTTGTTTAATTTTTGTTTTGTAAATTGCTTGTATTTACTTATTTGTTTTTACTTATATGTAACATTTATATTTTGCAAGTTCTTACCATTCACGTTAGGAATAAATGGTAACTTTTTTGATCCTTTTTGTATAAGTTGGGAACTTAGGGATTTGTGGTGTAATTTTGTCATGTAGTAAACATGTAACCTATATAGAATATTATATTCATAATATTTTTTTTTCTGAAATATTAAATGTATCAACCTATGGTTGGGATATTAGAACGTACTAGATTATGTACATGTGTTGTGTTTTATATATATAAAAAAAAAATCCTTGTGCTAGAATTGGCTCTTTTAATTATTATCTTATGGTGTGATGTAAGATGGAGTTTGGAAATGAATAGGATCCTAAGCATAATCTGGAATGAATTATGCAATTGATTGTACTAAATATAAAGATGATTATGGATGAGATGTGATTCTAAATGTTTGTAGGGTACATTGTCGATAACTTGGGATCTCCCGATATAGGGGAGACTCTGCCGAATTTTTGCTAGAAATTTCAGCAAGTAAAAAAAACATTATGCTCCATCTATCCTTTATAGAGGAAAAGATTAACAGATAAACTAATAGTAAAAAATTGGGGTTGCTACACTCATACTCCATTATGTTAGTATTAAAGAGCATATTCAAAACACAATTGCATTAGCTTATGTGTGGAATTGTAAACCTTTTTAGCTGAGGTGTAGAGAGTACCATATCCAACAATCCACTCATAAAAACCATTGATCAACCTTGTTTCTCACCCAAATAAGTCAAATTTTAATCCATAAAATGTATCCATAGCTTGCTTGTTTATGAATGCCACAATCAATAATCATTATGTTTGCCTAGTCTATTTCCCCCATCATCATAACCCATTAATGAGGAAATAAAGATAAACAAAGTCAGCCTTGCATATTTTTTAAAAGGACTTGGAAGACTCAGGGCTCCTGTAGCCATTCAATTGCTTATAAAAGCTATTCAAATGCATCTAAATAGATTGAAAATACGGCCACAACAATCAACAATGAGGTGTGGGAGCTAACATTTGTGTAAGAAAAAAAAATTATAGTGGCAGTGTTAAGTGCTAAAAGGGTCATCTAGCCACCCACAAAGGTTGTATTCAAACTACTCCCAATGCAGAAGTTATGATATAAATAGACACATTCAAAGAGGTTGCTAATGGATGAGAGGAAAAATAAAAGGAAGGCATATTTAAAGAAATGATAAGAATTTTTAAAAGTTAGTGGGTTGTGTACCTTACTGAAGAAAGCAACACAAGAGTACCCTTTTTTTTTGTTTAAGCATTTGTAGGGTTGGGACAAAAGGAAGCTACTAAAGCAAAGAACAGAACTTGCCAATGCAATGAAGATATGCCTCTTTTTTTATATAGGAGGTTAAGGTGGTTTAGCAAGTGGCTCAGATGTAGATAAGTTGGATGAGATATTGTGCTCCTCTAATGTGTTTCGAGGAACTTCAATGCCAACGGTGAAAGGAAAAAGTGTCACCAACAAGACATTAAGTCAAAGGTAGAGTAAACAAAACAAAACAAACATGAATGAACATCATAAGTGGTGGAATGTAAGAGTAATAGGGCCATTTATGATTGTTTAAAATCAACCATGACTATTTTACTCTTACACAAAGACGATACCAATATCACGATATCCTCATCATCCCACAGGTATGATATCAGACAATCCTCTTCCCGGGATGCTAACATACCCCAAATGTATGTTAGTAGATGTGCAACAATTCCTTTCCTAAAATTCTAATATACACTAATGTATGTTAAACAATGCACGATGATACCCTTATCCGAGATCCTAACATACATTAAATGTATGTTAGCCCATGCATAGTGATCCTTATCCCTAGGGTCCAGACATGCACTGAATGTTAGCCAGTACCTGGGATCCTAATATACACTAAATGTATGATAGTCAATGTTCAGTTCCATACATTTCATTATGTCTACGTTAGTTGTACTTCCATAACAAGGCTACTTATGCCATACATTATTTTGTTTGACATGTATGCATTATACATATTTACTGATATATCTACATTTCTCACCTAAAATAATAGGATAAGCAAATAAAAAAAATATAGATTACTAAGTTCTTCTACTGACTGCTGCTGGTTTGGCCTTGTCGTGGCTCACCTTGATGAGGAAGTCTGGTTGTGGTTTCTAGACTAGAAGACCTGGTTATGGTTTCTGGAGTAGAAGATGAATGCTGAAAACTTTAGCTATTTGTTGGCCTTGCTGAGCTCTTCTTCTACCAGTTGTTGATTTGGTGTTGTTGAGGCTTACCCTGCTGAGGAAACCTGGTTCTGGTTCCTGGACTGGAAGCTTTGGTAGTGGTTTCAGGCCTGGATGTTGATTGCCGAAAACATTTGCTGTCAGTTGGCCTTACTGAGGTGCATCATGCTTATGATGTACTTTTGGTTGCTGGCTCCTGCATTGGGGCTGAGGATTGTTTATCTCTTGTTTTGCTTGCTCTTGGGAGTTTGTATTCTCCTTGCTCTCGGGAGTTTGTATTGCCTGTTAAGTATTTCATTTTTATTTGACTTGCTGGTTTCGAGTTTAGTTTCACTTTTGATCTATCAATATACTTACATTTGCTAAAAAAAGAAATAAATGCAAACAAATTGACTGTTATAACAATTTGACAAAATAACAGGAAAATATAGTCATAAACCAAGCAGCATAAACTCAAAAAGCAAACCACAATCGCTTTTATACACATAAAAACAAACCTAAAAGGGGTTAAGAAGGCCATAACAGGTCCTACCCTCCTAAACTGTAAGAACCTAAGGCAACAATGAACTAACAAATAATGCATAGGCCAAGAAAAACAAAGGCTACAAAAGAAAATAAAAGGCTGAGCTAACTGGGATTAAATAAAAACCTGCAAGACAATTAAATGATTCCAGCAAACCCTTTCTAAACCAACAATCAAACCTGATGCTGCCAATACTGCAAAAGACAAAGCATGAGTGATCACCAGCAATGCAAGTATGATAAGGAAAGAATACAAGTGGACAAACAAAAATAAAGAAATAAAAATCAATGCAAACCATAAAGGAAAATACAATTATAAGGGATAATTCTTGTTCAATTAAAGCCAACCTTATAAAATTCTGATTTTTTTTTCTGTCAAAACCTACAAGTAAAATCAGTACCAGCTAGAAGTAGCAGAAAAAAAACAGGTTGAAGCAAAATAACCACAACAAGAAAAGAGCAAACGAAAAAAAAGATGATAAAATGCAAAACATGAGAGATGGCTAAACAAAACCTTTTACACCCTGCAACAATCCAATAAACTCACTCAGCACTCAAACTCACCTTCGGCTGGATAAAAAATGCAAAATAAAACGTCAAGCACACACCAAACCCTAAACAAACTTAAATAAGGAATTTGATTGTAAAGCTTGGTTGAAGAGTCATTTGAGGAGCAACAATGCTACGGGTGAAAAAACTTCATGCTAGCTACTATAGTTAAGGAGCACGAATAGTTTGTAATGTAATTGTAACTAGAATCAACTTGGAAATAAAGCTTAGTGCCAATTTAGGATCAAACACTGACAATATTAGATGTTTCTTCAATAGCAAAAGGAGCTAAGGTTATAAGTCCACAAAAGACCCTCTATTTGTGCAGTCGTCTCTGCATCTACCTCTCCACTGCCCACATAGATGAACAAAATATCCAGTAATTGCACGAATCTAGGAGAATAATAAAAAACAAATAGGACAACTCATTTTTCAAAACGATGAGAATTGACTATTAGAATGGCATCAAAGTGACAATGGCCATCAGAAGGATTTGTTAATAGAATGTTGTACCGCTATAAAAAGCTGCAAGTAAAAAGTAAAACCATGGGAATACTGGAAACCACAACTAAATGAAAAAATAATACTCACAATGAAACCAAAGAAACAAATAGGCTTGTCAAGCATGGGAATTAGATGTCTCTAATGTGGTTCAGCACAAACTCTGTAAACCAGATTCAAAGCCAACTAAAAAGCTATAACACAACTAAGAATTAGCACAAAGCAATAATTACAACAACAGTAATAAGAACTTGCCAGCAAAAGGGTCCTATAGCATTAAAAAGCACACATATTAACATGGATAACAAAAAGGTTAATCGAGAACATTACCACTACAAACGAAGCTTGGAATGAAAACCAACAACTAAATCAGAATTAACTAAACAACATAACTGCTCAAGAACCAAAATTGGACAAAAGAAGCAAAACCAAAATAGTTTAAAAACACAAAGATGGGTTGTCTTTATCTTTCCCACCATCTAAAAGTCCATCACTTTTCCTCTCTTTGTTTTATTTTTATTTTTTCTTACAAAATAGAAAACTCGAAAAAGAAAAGTGACGAAAAAAAGAGTGGAAAAGAAACTTGAAAACTTGTATAGGTGTTTGGAAACAACTAAGAAAACCTCGAAGGAACGTGATCGTAAAGGACCAATAAATCGACAATGATGATTCCTGTTCAGTCTTTAGAATTGCTGAGAACATTCTGTACAATCAGTGAGACTAAGCAACTCTTTACCAATGAACATAATCATGTGAGATATGAACAGAAAAAGAAGCATTAAAACATGCAAAGAAAAAAGATACATGCACAAGGTACTTTTTGTTCAGTTTTTAGTGCATCATCAAGATTGCTCAGAGAAGGAATAGATCCACCCTCCATCACACCCATTAGGTTCTTCATACAAACACGCATTTGGAACAGTTGGGCAACAAGTTGGCTCACCTAGTTTTGATGTCACAAGTACAACCATGCAAAAGTAAACAGTTAAATTATGATGGTACAAAACACTATTTTCCAGCGCACACATCAAATGGCAAATGTGCATACCTGCTGCTCTGTTTTCCCAGAAGCCTGGGCAACTCTTTTCCTCCTTTCAGGAGATTCTGCTAACAATTCTGGTTTCTCTCTCTCCTCTGTAAATTACACAAAAAATGAGAAAGAATGAGGAGTGTCACGACCCGATTCCCGGATCCGTGACCGGCACATAGGCATGGTCCCCCTCTAAGGTTCCACACCTATGCGAACCCAAACTTACACACAAACTTATCATTCAACTTCAGAATTTAACGCAGCGGAAATATCAAAGTAAACTTTATAACATAATTCGATTGTCTTAATACAAGAGTTGATTATATACAATTACAATTGTGGAGTACTAGCTAGACATAAGAACAAAAGTATCGACTACAACCAAAATAGCAGGTTCCAAGAGTTGGACAAAAATGACCTGCTAGCAAGCTACGACCCTGAAAATAATGAATAATGAGGGGGTGAGTTCAACAACTCAGTGAGTAGATAATATCCAATATACACATACGAGATAATATAGCAAAGAGAAGTATAATATCAAATCGGCTCAAGGTTCTTACAACAAATTTCTCAAATAGGTCATAACAAGAATAGATAGGTAAAGCTCGTCAGAAAATCAGAATACAGTGAGCATGAGGCTCCGTACTGTGGGATGATCAGTCCACACAGGTTGGTGACTCCTCCGACCAACTAGGGTTTCAGATACGATGTGCACAAAGGCTAACACTACCCTGTTAGCATGGGTATTCTGACTGGCATACCATAGGTATATCTAATATCAAACAAACATGTTCATATCTCAAGGCTCAACTCATGGTATCAATCAAATGAGGAGCTAACAATTCACAAACAGATATAGGCTCATATCAAGAACGGATATTCAACAAATGATTATGCTTTATCGTATCAAGAATATAATCAAGGTATATATTATCCAAAAAAAAAAGCATAATCCAATTCATACTAACAAATTCAAATATTTATACTATTCCTCATGCATATTAAATATTATCCACTCACCTGACTTAAGAGCAAACAAGGTTCAGAAGCAGAGTGTTGACGAAATCCTACTGATGTCCCGCGGGTTGAATATCGGGATTATCTGAATATATAAAAGAAGATATACTCAAAAATGACTCAAAAGAAGTAAGATACCTTTAATAACATATCTAAGAGTTCAAATCATAATCCTATGTGTTTTTGAATCAAACTATCCATTTCTTAGCAAAAACCTAAAACAAAGGTTTCTTCCGAAATCAAATTCCAAAATACACAATTCATAAAATTGATATTAATCCATCAAATGAGATTCAATTATCCATCAAACCAATCTGAAATACTAATATTTCTCTTAGGGACCATTCTGAAATTTTCTTATATTTTTGGGGTCAAATTGTAATTTTATCAAATTGAAGGACTAAATTGAACACTTCATAAATTCATAGCTATCCTAAAATCTTGTCCATAATTCATCCTCAATTCTGTCCAGAATCTCCAATTTCACCCCAGGGACCAAACTGTAATTTTTCCAAAGTTTGAGGACTAAACTGTAATTTTCGCCAAAAGGACCAAAATGAATTTTTGTCATCTTCAACCTCAACCCAGAATTTCCAGCAAAGGATTTTCTAATTTATCAACATTATTTCACCATTTTTCTCAATATTTTCTCAAACCAAACATCTCAAAACTTCAAAATCATCCACAATCAACTAATTAAACTATTACCCAACACATTCAAACCCTAACATCTCTCCTAATTCATCAATCAAACCCAAATAAAATTCTCAAACCCTAACAATCTATACAAGCAAAATCATAGCTAATAATCACATTTATACATAATAAAACACACACATTACCTTAACAACTTATTTCTCCTTCTTCCTTCTCTTCCTCTTCTCTTTCCCTCTTTTCTCTTCTTCTTCTTCTTTCTCCCTCTCTCCCGATTCTCTTTCTAAATTTCAGACCTAATCTTCTTTTCTTTTCTTTTTTTGTTTTTCCTTTTTCTCTTCTCTTATTTTCTATTTATATTTATAAGCTTATGCAATTACTACCCTACCCTTAACCTAATTCTAAGCCACTAAAGGCATTCTTGTATTCTCCTTATAAAAAATTCAAAACACTACAAGGAGGAATGAATATTTTGAAGGGTTAAACATGTGAACACTGTATGGCATTGAAAGAAAAGGCATTTAGCACACATATCTTTAAGATTTTTTTTAGCAGCCAATCATTTAGACCTTCAGTTGCATTGAATGAAATATTAGATGCATTTCAATTAGATAATCAGCCAACAAGCAAAGCTGACTCCAAAAGACTGGCTTTTGTTATTGGAGTGTGTTTAGCTTCCAAGATAAACAATGAACAAAGGAGTGTCAAATAGAAGTATGTAGGTTCAGAAGCAAGAATAATAGTTTAAAAACGCAAAGATGGGTTGTCTTTATCTTTCCCACCATCTGAAACTCCATCACTTTTCCTCTTTTTATTTTTTCTCACAAAACAGAAAACTCGAAAAAGAAAAGTGACTAAAAAAAGAGTAGAAAAGAAACTTGAAAACTTGTATAGGTGTTTGGAACCAACTGAGAAAACCTCGAAGGAACGCAATCGTAAAGGACCAATAAAATAGCAGAGAAAGCAAGCTAGCAAGTTGCAAAGTCCCAGACAAACAAGTAGAGCCCAAGCAGAATTCCATCGTCAAATAAGGAATTCGATTGTAGTATTTTCACCTAACAGGTGGCTTCTATTAAGTTAAAATCGGTTCAAAGAAACAGTTAAGGTTGGTGGAATTATTTTAGTTGTTAAAAGGTCAACAATACAATTTTTGATAAAAGGAAAGATATTGTTCATTCATGAAAAAAATTGCTTTTTTACAAAGAAAGCAACCAATATACTATAAAAATATAAACTAACAAACAATACCTTCCAATTTTAGTCCCACTAAGATTGCACTGTAAAATGTTTACCAAAACCTCAACCTTCACCATATCTATATGTAAAAAGAAGAGTCAATTAGAATCTTATCCATTAGATGTGTGAATCAAAAGCAAAAATATATATCAAAGATCCTTGTCCCAAAGAAAGGAACATAATAAAAAGGAATTATAATGCACTAACAGTAAAGTTTATATAAGGAAAAAAATTCATTTCATACTTCAAACTTACAAATAGACACTTGAATGATGAATCCCGTTTTTTCCATAATCAGCATGTTGAATGCATCTTACGCTTTCACCTAAGAGCATATAACAAAAGTGAGTGGCATGGCTCTATTTATTTCAAGTAAATGATAATATAAAGAACTTCTCAAGTACATCGAATCCAATTCATTTCATGTTTTAACTCCTGGAATTGTTTAGAATGTCAAAATCCATGCGTCTCAAGGAATCACAAAATCATAGTTTTATATTATTAGTATCAGTCCAGTGTCGAACTACAGAGCAACTCGTTTTCTATTTATAATGACTTATATGGCGGGCTATAGAAATCGTATCACTTACAAACTTGACCCGGTTTCAAACATGATAAAGGAAACTAGAACATTAAACGTCATTCAAATGAATGATAGACGATCAATGAAAGGATATGTAATTTAAAAAACACATTGAAATAACCAAGAAAACTAATTTCAGCATGAAGGTCAAATAACCACCCGGGAAGGTCAGGATGCACATGTGATCATTAGCATTGCAATGGGAACATTGAATAATAAAATGAATAGAGAACTCCAACTAACTCATTTCTCTAACAATATATTTAGTTTACAAGCAATAACCATTTAATTATAGAGAAGTGTGCAATTTAAAAACCAAACAACAAAAGAAATTTAGTTTGCTCCACGACATTTATATCTTGAAATTTCAGTTTTGAGGCTGCTAATGAAATTCTAAAAGTAGGAAATACACATGGGAGGACTACGAATAGCAGGAGGAGAGTCAACTTTTTTACCTTTGTAGGAAATCCGAGATCCCATTAGCCACCATTTTCCTTGCCGCTCAGTCCCAGTAAAATTACAGCAAAGTTGTGATTAGACACATGGCTCTACATTACTTGAAGATCCTCACCTATCTGAACTAGAAGAAGGACATCAAACACCCTCGATAAAAAAGAAAATAAACTGCCAAAATGGTAAAACATACAAAACCGATTTATATTTTTCAATTGACAACTAACCTGGCTCCAACTTTTCAAAAATCAACTCAACTAGTAATATAACTCCTTTAGTCCACGGGTCGAGGGAACTCTAAAAGAAAAACATTAGATGTAAATTACATAAAAAATGAGAAAGAATTAGGAGAGATGAATATTCTGAAGGGTTAAACATGTGAACACTGTATGGCATCGAAAGAAAAGGTATGTAACACATATCTTTATGATTTGTTTTAACAACCAACTGTTTAGACCTTCAGATGCATTGAATGAAATATTAGATGCATTTTAACTAGAGAATCAGCCAACAAGCAAAGCTAGCTCCAAAAAACTGGCTTTTGATATTGGAGTGTGTTTAGCTTCCAAGATAAACAATGAACAAAGGAGTGTCAAGTAGAAGTATGTAGGTCCAGAAGCAAGAATAATGAATAGCAGAGAGATCAGTAGGCATGCCAAAAAGAGTAAATTATTAAATCTTCACAAGGCAACACTGTCATGCTTTATCCAAATGTTTGGATAAGCTCTACTTTTCCAAACATGGTACTCACTAGAAATGTTGATTAAGATGATGCATGCCAGGCCAGATAAAGGTTTGATGTCTTTAGTTATTTTCAAAATGAATCCAGCAAAAACTTGTAATGCAATACTCTGAGAAGGAAAATATTGAATCGTTCTCATCTCTGAGTAAATTCAAGCAACACATCATGTACTTATTGAATCCTATCCAACAAAGTTTCTTATAACATAAAGACTTATCATAGTCAAGTGCTGGATTGAAGTTTTTCTGGAGTACATTTGAAGAAAAATCTATTTATAAGAGGATTATAAAGACTCAGTTATCTAAGGTAGAAGAAGATACCAGGAGTCATCACTTCAATCATTGCTTCCATTATCTTTAAATTCTTCTCTACTTCTCGAATTTGTGCAGGAGTTACCTGTTTGCATGCACATATAAAAAAAATAGCTGAAGCTTTTTCTATAAGCATACGAAGTTACAAGGCAAAGAGAGGAGCAACATAAAAATCTTAGAAACTTCTATCATTTAAGTTCATGAATTGAATCAGGAAAAAAAAGACAGTAAATACACTTGTCAATAATGTATATATGGCAAGAGATCATAACAGTTATAGCAGTAATATCAAATTGTAACAGCAAAATATAACATTAATTAAAAACTGTAAATTAGGGTTATGTATATGTATTTAGAGGCAGCAAATTCCTCTTTGGAATACAAGAAATTAGAAGAAATTACACAGAATTTTGGTGTTTGTGACAGGTTAAGGGAGACTTCCATACCTTGGCCATTCCTGGGATCATCCCCATGACACGAGTCATGGAACCCATCTTAGCAACAACACGAGTTTGCTTTAGGAAATCATTGAAGTCAAAATTGGCACTCGTAATCGTCTGCTGCAATTCCTCAGCATCTTCTTGGCGCATCTGTACAGACAAATCAACTAAGAATTGCATCAAAATATGCTCAATTCAAGACAAAAATAAATGGAGGTCACTAGAACTTACAACTTCTTAAGCCTTCTCAACAAAGGACAGAACATCTCCCATTCCTAAGATACGTCCAGCCATGCGATTGGGGTAGAAAGGTTCAAGATCCTCCATTCGCTCTCCCCGTCCTACAAGCACATATAACATCTTTACAAAATTCCACCATCCAACTCACCTCAGAAAAAAGAAAGAAAGAACATTGCGCAGTGAACAGTACAAATTCAAAGATGAATAGATAGAGAGAAAGAAAAAACACGGAAGTTAAAAAAAGATCACCACACGACCCAATAAAAGAAAAGGCACAACAATTGATAGAATTTGAAACAATCAAAGATATGTTGTGTTTGTGAGAAGAAAAGATACCTAAATGTCCCGCCCCAGCATAGAAGATCACTAACAATGTTTTCTTTCATAGTTTCAGAAGAAGCATCATACCGATTTGGGCTTCGAAAGATGGAGAGTTTTCTTTCTTATTTTTCTTAATTCATCACAAAACCTTCTTTTATACAGAGTCTATATGTCCGTGAGAGGAGAGGAAAGAAAATTTCAAATTATTTTCGACCGTTTTACAGAACGCAACGTTTTTGTTTATTCGGCTTTACAACTTTTGGGCTTCGAAAGCCTTTTTGTTGGGGAGGTATTAAGAAATTAAGTTCAGTGTTTTATTCAAAATAAGTAGCAGTGTCATTGTTACCGACTGCTATTTTTAAATAGTTATGGTTTTTATTTCTATTTTTAAATGGTTTCTTAAAATATTTTGATTTTAAAAGATTATTAAATCAATATTTTTATGATTTTGAACGTTAATAAAAATATATTATTATTAGTTTGAGAAAAAGTTTCATCTATATAATCAAGAAGATTATTGTGTTTTTTTTTAATAAAGCAATATATTATTATATATTGAAACTAATAAAGAAAGAAGATGAAGATGGATATGTGAAAGGGATAAAGATTAAAGTTCTAGATTCATTTTCAAATAAAAGGATTCGGTATGATATTAGATGGGCGGTTCATGTTTCGTTGTAAGTTCGGTGAATCTTTTTTCTAATATATATATAATGTTAAGGTGATGCGTGTGTTTTTTTTTTTAAAAAAAAAGAGATCTATGTAATTGATTCAAAATGGTTTGATATGCATGATTACTTTAATGATATGATTATTAAAAAAGACATCACCGACAAATGAAAAAAGTAGACAATTATTTAATGCAAAAAAGAAACACATGTCAGTATGCAAGAAATCTATCTTTTCAATATTCTTAAAAGGTCCCTATGATTTTACTTGTTAGCAAACAAATAATTAAATGAGAATGGGATGATCACATGGAAAGAAAAATAAAAAAAAATATGAACCTTGATTCTTTGAAAACAAAATATTGAATGATAAAACTAATATATATATATATATATATATATATATATATATATATATATATATATATATATATATATGACTCGAGTCTATTCGAGCCAACAAGACAAATTTTTGACCTAGTTGTGAAATTAGAATGACTTCATGGAAACCTTAATGAATAAAATAATAAAACTTAATTCTCAAATGAACCAAATGTTAAAGTGAGAAATTGTAAAGTCCCCTTCTCTAGGAGACAGACAAGTAATTAATTTATATATATATATATATATATATATATATATATATATATATATATAAGGTTTCACTAAAATTTCTATCAAATTTTTGGCAGAACCTCCCCTGTACTGGCAGATCTAAAGTTTCTGACATATAACATAACCTTTAATTCAATATTGACCCAATCATCCTGGGTCTACAAAACCTTAAACGTCATCCTCATCACAACCATAATAAATTAACCATACATTTCACAACAATCAACAATTTGCACCACAGTTAATATAAATCCCGTCACATTTAATAGAATAGGACAAAACGAGTTAATTTTCTTACATTCTAAGTTTTCCAAAAATAGTGATCATACATATCAGTTTACCAACATTTAATTTATACAAAATATTACTTGATACAAAAAAAACTAAGAAACAACAACTTTACTTCTGACGTGAAGATGATGGACCTGAAACGGAAATACAAGATAATTCTATAAAAAAAATTGAAAAAAAAATTATATTAAAGTTATTAAACCCACGGTATGCAATCACACATAATTATAATAATCAACATAGCTATTTGAAATACAAACTAACTTCCCCACTTATATATTGTCAATACTAAGTATTGTCGATGCCCTTATCACCCTACCGATATTAGATATCAGAGAAGAACTCTTCCCGGGTCCATGACATACCTCCTTATATAATTTTTTAGAATGTGAGTTGATTCCATTTTTTGTTTTTTGAGATTTCAAAATGCATGAACGTGTATTAAACATTGCACTGCATTCCTTTATCCAGGATTCTAACATACACTCGATGTATATTAGCCTGTGCAAAGTGATCCCCATCCCTGAGATCCTGACATACACTGAATGTATTACAGTCATTCATGATGATCCCCTTATCTGGGATCCTAACATACACTAAAATGTATGTTAGCCATTTTTGGTGATCCCTTTATCCTGGATCCTAGCATACACTAAATGTATGCTAGCCATCGCCATGTTTTGTTCATACATTTTCAAACTTCCCTGACACACATGCCTTAAATATTATTACTGATAAAACATATCTTTTCAAACTTCTACCAGAGCTTTAAGCATAATTCACACATTTTCATTATGAAAATTAAATCAGAAAATGTAGGCACAAATCACCTACCTGCTGTGGATGCTCTGCTGGTGGTCCCTTGTTGTTGTTGTTGCACCACACTCGTGGTCCCTCCTGTAATGACAGGAAATTCTCATAAATCATTTTCAACCATCGATACATTTCCTAATAACCACACTGAAACAATCCAATATGTCTTTAAATTTGTTTTGTCTTTCATTTTTATTTTTTTATAACAACTTTTGTCAATCAAAATATCATTATAAACATCTTTTTTTTCTACAAAACTTGTTTCTTTTCCTTTAACGCTTCAAACTTCATTGCTTCGACCTCCCACTTCATCTTCTTCTTTTTTTCCTCTCAAAGTTGCCAGCAGATTCCGACCTCTACCCAGATTTTTTTACTATAATGGGAGTTATAGAACTTCATTTTATACAAAATTGCTCTCGTTGAAAAACTCATTTCTGCCCCAACATTCACGAAATGCATCAAAAGAGTGATAGGGTTGTTGTTCTGCAGAGTTTGCACTGCATTGTCACATTTAGTGGCCCTTAACTAGAGTTATAAAATTACAAATTAAATTAAATAATTTCCTTGAATGATACACATCCAGAACTATAATTTCTATGGGGGAAACCGATCCTAATTCTCTTGTTTTTCCACTCATATTCTCTCTGAAAGTCAAAAGATGAATCTGCCTAGTTGTTAACTTCTACATCATATCAATTTGGCCAAAACTTGGCCTTGGGAAAACAAGACTTCCCTCATTCTTTTCATTATCAATCATTCATTACACAAACATTCACACCCAACACAACATATACAATAATTATTTTGCAAAACAGATAATTTTTCCCTCCAAATTACTGCCCTCAATGGCTAGCCATGACCTTTCCTAGGGGCTCCCCTTTTCTCTTACATTTGTCTTGCCAATTAGCTCTCATTCATCCAATTTCATGCCATATTTATCAACTACACACGATTTCAAATTTCCCCCAAAAAGTTTCTAAGAACCCTAACCTAAATCTCATAAAGAAAATCATGCAATTTAACCATAAAGTCTTGGAGAATGCTTAGGATTAGCTTTCTGGACTTTAAGGTATTCTCCACTTCTTGAATTCTTGTTGTGCCGTCTGTGAATGGTAGTAGCTTAGGTGGGGGATACACATAAACTGACTCAAAAGGAGATAGTTTAGTTGAGGAATGCGTGGCTGTGTTATACCACCATTCGGCTAGGGGCAAGAATTTAGACCATGCTTTAGGTTTATCACCAGTAAAACATCTTAGATAATGCTCCACCAACTTGTTAACAATTTCAGACTATCCATCAGTCTGAGGATGATAGGCTGAAGAAAACTTCAGTTCTGTCCCCTGTATCTTAAAAAACTCTCTCCAAAAAGAACTGGTAAATGTAGGATCACGATCTGTCACAATTGAACTTGGCATACCATGCAACTTAAAGATATTGTGGACAAAAACCTGAGCAATTTTAGCTGCGGTGTAAGGGTGGGAAATAGGTAAAAAATGGGCATATTTAGACAATCGGTCTACCACCACCATCACCACACTGTAACCCTCAGAAACTGGTAACCCCTCAATGAAGTCCATAGAGATATCTGTCCAAATTTTTGTAGGAATTGGCAGTGGCTGTAGTAATCCGGGTGGGTGAATATTCTCATATTTATTTTTCTGACAAACATCACATTCCCTTATAAACCTGCGTATATCAGCCTTCATACCCTTCCAATAGAATTCGGCCCTAGCCCTGTGTAGAGTCTTATGGAACCCTGAATGTCCCCCTTGAGTGTTGCTGTGTAATAAGAATAAAATCTCTGTGCGCATGTCTTCTGAAAAAGGAATAACCAACCTGCCCTTATAGAACAGTAATCCATTCCTTTCATGATAATGTTTACTCCCTGACTGCCCTTGCTTTAATTCTGCCATAATGTGTTGAATGCCATTATCTGCTGCATAATTCTGTTTAAGTTGCTGCATCCACTCATTTGATGGTTCTGTAATTGCTGCCAAAGTTGCTTCTGTGTTGACTGCTGCTGTGTGTTCATTTTTTTCCAATTTCCTAGACAATGCATCTGCTACTTTATTGTCTTTGCCCTGTTTGTACTCCACCACAAAATCATAGCCCAAAAGTTTGGTCACCCATTTCTGTTGAAGTGGTGACCCAATCTTTTGCTCCAATAAGTATTTCAGACTCTGATGATCAGTCTGAATCCTGAAGTGGTGACCTAGCAAATACGGTCTCCACTTCTTAACTGCCAACACTAAAGCCATTAATTCCTTCTCATAAGTAGATAGTTGTAGAGCCTTCCCATGTAACGCCTGACTCATATAGGCTATAGGTCTGCCCTGCTGCATTAAAACAGCTCCCACACCAATACCAGAAGCATCACATTGAATAATAAAAGGAATAGAAAAATTAGGTAGAGCTAAAACAGGAGGATTAGTTACTGCATGCTTAAGATTCTGAAAAGCTTGTTTTGATAATTCATTCCATTGAAATGAGTTCTTTTTTAGTAGGGCAGTGAGAGGGGCTGCAATAATTCCATAACCTTTAATAAACTTTCGGTAGTACCCAGTTAATCCCAAGAAACCCCTAAGAGATTTTAGATTGGTTGGTAATGGCCAATCAATCATAGCCTCTATTTTAACAGGATTAGCCCGAACCCCCTCTTTGGAAATTAGATGACCAAGGTACTCAATTTCAGAACAACCAAAGCAACATTTAGATTCCTTAGCAAACAAGCTATGTTTCTTTAGAATTTCTAAGACCTCCTGTAAATGTTGAACATGGTCTGACAAACATTTACTGTAAACTAAGATGTCATCAAAAAACACCAAAATGAACTTCCTTAGGTAAGGTTAAAGATATCATTCATAAGGCTTTGAAATGTGGCTGGGGCATTAGTGAGCCCAAATGGCATGACTAGGAATTCATAATGGCCCTCATGGGTTCTAAAAGCTGTTTTTGGAATATCATCTGAGTAAACCCGAATTTGGTGGTATCCTGATCTTAGGTCTAGCTTACTAAAAATTGTTGCCCCATGTAATTCATCTAGTAATTCATCCACTATAGGTATAGGGAACTTCACCTTCACTGTTTCTTTGTTCAATGCTCTATAATCAACACACAACCTCCAACTTCCATCTTGTTTTCTCACTAACAGTACTGGGGATGAAAAAGGGCTTTGGCTGGGTCGTACTATGCCTGCATGTAACATTTCTTGCACAATTTTTTCAATTTCTGTTTTTTGGAAGTAGGGGTAACGGTAAGGGCCAACACAAACTGGTTTAGCTTCAGGTTGTAGTGTTATGTGGTGATCATGGGCTCAGTTTGGGGGTAAGGTTTTGGGTTCTGAAAAAACTTCTGGATAACTTAGGACAAGTTTTTTGATTAAAGGTTCATCTAAATTATCAATGGAATTTAAATTAGGCAATTCATCATCTAAAAGTTCAATAACTATTCCTCTCTTATTCTGTCTGGTAGCTTTACCGAATTTTCTACCTTCTATTATTGAATTGCTAGAGGAAATCATACCTTGTAATCTCCTTGCATGCTCCATGATGTAAAATTCCATGATTAACTTTGAGAAGTCCCACAGTATAGGTCCCAAAGTCTTAAGCCATTGAACCCCAAGGACAACATCACACCCCCCTAATGTAAGGATAAAAAAATCAACAGTGTAATTATATCCTTGCATTTGTAAGGAAACTCCTTTAGTCTGCCCCACACAATCCACTGTTTCCCCATTAGCAACCTTCACCTTCAAACTTTTCTGGTTGTCATAGGTTAGTTGACTGCCTTTTACAACTGAGGGGTCAACGAAATTATGAGTGATGCCTGTGTCCACCAAAATTACTACTGATCTCCTGCCAATAAATCCCATAATCCTCATAGTCTTAGGATTTGGAGAACCGCACAGTGCATGAATGGAAATTTCTGGTTCTATGTCTTCTTCGGGTATTCCTTCACACTTATCACCTGTATGTTCCTCGGCCCAACCCTCTTTATTGGGTTCTTCAGTTTCATAGTCTTCACCCTCCATGATAAATAATCGGGCCGACTTGCATTTATGGCCCGGTCCCCATTTATCATCACAATTGTAGCATAGGCCCTTTTCCCTTCTTTCTCTCATTTGGGCTGGTGAAAGCCTTTGGATCGGAATAATGGCCTTTTTCTCAAACTGAGTAACTGGCCCATTCGGCCCATGAACTGGCCCACTGGGCCCATGGGCCCCATTCGGCAATGACCCAAATCTGGTGGTCCTCCTTAGAGCAGCAACGTTTTCTTCTTGCATTTTGGCCAAGCCAAACGCCATATGCAAGTTAGCAGGGTTAAGCATCCTCACCATAAACCGTATGTCTTCCCTTAATCCACTCAGAAAACAACTGAGTTTATAGGATTCATCTAACCCCCTAAGCTGGTTTGAAAGTGATTCAAACTGTCCCTTGTATTCTTCCACAGTTATAGTTTGCTTGAGCCTAATTAGGGCCTCCATAGGATCATCATAAGGAGAGGCCCCAAACCTGGTTTGTAAGGCCCTTAGGAAGCCCTCCCAACTGTTAAGCCCACCTGCTGCCTCAATATCCTAAAACCAAACCAAAGCCTTTCCTTCCATGTGAAAGGATGCCAACAAAATTCTGTGGTGCGGGTTGGTTTGATGGTAACTAAAAAACTGGTTCGCCCGATAAATCCACCCGCTGGGATTATCCCCATTGAATTTGGGAAAATCCAACCTTATTGCTCTCGTCTGAATGCCCGAGTGATCCTCGTATAGAGGATTGGTGATCTGTGTAAACCCTCCTGGATTGCCTGGGTTTTGGGCAGCCCTTGATTGTACCAAGGCTTCCACATGGGAAGCCACCACATCTAGCTTCTGTGCTAATCCTTGAACTATCTCTTGTAAAGTATTAAAGTTTTGTTGTGACTGATCCTGGTTGTTTTTCACAGATGCAATCGATTCTGCCAACTGATTAAAACGAGTTTCCTCCGCCATGGAAAGACCTGCTCTGATACCAATGTCACGTCCCTTAACAATTATAAAGAACAATATCGAATTATTGGATTTTCGAGGAATCCAAAACCTCCTAATTTAATTTATGAAATTGATCTGATGATAAATATTCATGACTCTGGACGTAATTTAAAGCAAAACAAATAACAACCTTACCGGGTTCCAAGGACCCCGTATCTACCTACTAATCAGCTCATCTTAAGCTAAACATTTATTTGACTCAATCTCTTAGCCACAATTAACTGACACGTAGCTTTATTATAATTCAACTAATAAACTAAACCCACATTGCAACCGGACTAGTCCCATTACAATCTGGTTGGCACACACTTCGACTGACTTAACCTTTGCTGGCTTGACTTGACCTGGAACCGCTGGATTGGCGACAGATGGACGCTCCCCCCCCCCCCCGCAGCATCAGAGACTTGTCCTGGACCCGCTGGATCGATGACAGGTGGACGCTCCCCCGCGTGCCTGCCCTGTCGTCCCGTGCTAGGCACGTGACACCAGCCATGCGATTGGGGTAGAAAGGTTCAAGATCCTCCATTCGCTCTCCCCGTCCTACAAGCACATATAACATCTTTACGAAATTCCACCATCCAACTCACCTCAGAAAAAAGAAAGAAAGAACATTGCGTAGTGAACAGGACAAATTCGAAGATGAATAGATAGAGAGAAAGAAAAAACACGGAAGTTAAAAAAAGATCACCACACGACCCAATAAAAGAAAAGGCACAACAATTGATAGAATTTGAAACAATCAAAGATATGTTATGTTTGTGAGAAGAAAAGATACCTGAATGTCCCGCCCCAGCATAGAAGATCACTAACAATGTTTTCTTTCATAGTTTCAGAAGAAGCATCATACCGATTTGGGCTTCGACAGATGGAGAGTTTTCTTTCTTATTTTTCTTAATTCATCGCAAAACCTTCTTTTATACAGAGTCTATATGTCCGTGAGAGGAGAGGAAAGAAAATATCAAATTATTTTCGACCATTTTACAGAACGCAGCGTTTTTGTTTATTCGGCTTTACAACTTTTGGGCTTCGAAAGCCTTTTTGTTGGGGAGGTGTTAAGAAATTAAGTTCAGTGTTTTATTCAAAATAAGTAGCAGTGTCATTGTTACCGACTGCTATTTTTAAATAGTTATGGTTTTTATTTCTATTTTTAAATGGTTTCTTAAAATATTTTGATTTTAAAAGATTATTAAATCAATATTTTTATGATTTTGAACGTTAATAAAAATATATTATTATTAGTTTGAGAAAAAGTTTCATCTATATAATCAAGAAGATTATTGTGTTTTTTTTTAATAAAGCAATATATTATTATATATTGAAACTAATAAAGAAAGAAGATGAAGATGGATATGTGAAAGGGATAAAGATTAAAGTTCTAGATTCATTTTCAAATAAAAGGATTCAGTATGATATTAGATGGGCGGTTCATGTTTCGTTGTAAGTTCGGTGAATCTTTTTTCTAATATATATATATAATGTTAAGGTGATGCGTGTGTTTTTTTTTTTTTTTAAAAAGAGATATATGTAATTGATTCAAAATGGTTTGATATGCATGATTACTTTAATGATATGATTATTAAAAAAGACATCACTGACAAATGAAAAAAGTAGACAATTATTTAATGCAAAAAAGAAACACATGTCAATATGCAAGAAATCTATCTTTTCAATATTCTTAAAAGGTCCCTATGATTTTACTTGTTAGCAAACAAATAATTAAATGAGAATGGGATGATCACATGGAAAGAAAAATAAAAAAATATGAACCTTGATTCTTTGAAAACAAAATATTGAATGATAAAACTAATATATATATATATATATATATATATATATATATATATATATATGACTCGAGTCTATTCTAGGAGACAAACAAGTAATTAATTTATATATATATATATATATATATATATAAGGTTTCACTAAAATTTCTATCAAAATTTTGGCTGAACCTCCCCTGTACTGGCAGATCCCAAGATTCTGACATATAACATAACCTTTAATTCAATATTGACCCAATCATCCTGGGTCTACAAAACCTTAAACGTCATCCTCATCACAACCATAATAAATTAACCATACATTTCACAACAATCAACAATTTGCACCACAGTTAATATAAATCCCGTCACATTTAATAGAATAGGACAAAACGAGTTAATTTTCTTACATTCTAAGTTTTCCAAAAATAGTGATCATACATATCAGTTTACCAACATTTAATTTATACAAAATATTACTTGATACAAAAAAAAACTAAGAAACAACAACTTTACTTCTGACGTGAAGATGATGGACCTGAAACGGAAATACAAGATAATTCTATAAAAAAAAATTGAAAAAAAAATTATATTAAAGTTATTAAACCCACGGTATGCAATTACACATAATTATAATAATTAACATAGCTATTTGAAATACAAACTAACTTCCCCACTTATATATTGTCAATACTAAGTATTGTCGATGCCCTTATCACCCTACCGATATTAGATATCAGAGAAGAACTCTTCCCGGGTCCATGACATACCTCCTTATATAATTTTTTAGAATGTGAGTTGATTCCATTTTTTGTTTTTTGAGATTTCAAAATGCATGAACGTGTATTAAACATTGCACTGCATTCCTTTATCCAGGATTCTAACATACACTCGATGTATATTAGCCTGTGCAAAGTGATCCCCATCCCTGAGATCCTGACATACACTGAATGTATTACAGTCATTCATGATGATCCCCTTATCTGGGATCCTAACATACACTAAAATGTATGTTAGCCATTTTTGGTGATCCCTTTATCCTGGATCCTAGCATACACTAAATGTATGCTAGCCATCGCCATGTTTTGTTCATACATTTTCAAACTTCCCTGACACACATGCCTTAAATATTATTACTGATAAAACATATCTTTTCAAACTTCTACCAGAGCTTTAAGCATAATTCACACATTTTCATTATGAAAATTAAATAAGAAAATGTAGGCACAAATCACCTACCTGCTGTGGATGCTCTGCTGGTGGTCCCTTGTTGTTGTTGTTGCACCACACTCGTGGTCCCTCCTGTAATGACAGGAAATTCTCATAATCATTTTCAACCATCGATACATTTCCTAATAACCACACTGAAACAATCCAATATGTCTTTAAATTTTTTTTGTCTTTCATTTTTATTTTTTTATAACAACTTTTGTCAATCAAAATATCATTATAAACATCTTTTTTTTCAACAAAACTTGTTTCTTTTCCTTTAACGCTTCAAACTTCATTGCTTCGACCTCCCACTTCATCTTCTTCTTTTTTTCCTCTCAAAGTTGCCAGCAGATTCCGACCTCTACCCAGATTTTTTTACTATAATGGGAGTAATAGAACTTCATTTTGTACAAAATTGCTCTCGTTGAAAAACTCATTTCTGCCCCAACATTCACGAAATGCATCAAAAAAGTGATAGGGTTGTTGTTCTGCAGAGTTTGCACTGCATTGTCACATTTAGTGGCCCTTAACTAGAGTTATAAAATTACAAATTAAATTAAATAATTTCCTTGAATGATACACATCCAGAACTATAATTTCTACGGGGGAAACCGATCCTAATTCTCTTGTTTTTCCACTCATATTCTCTCTGAAAGTCAAAAGATGAATCTGCCTAGTTGTTAACTTATACATCATATCCATTTAGCCAAAACTTGGCCTTGGGAAAACAAGACTTCCCTCATTCTTTTCATTATCAATCATTCATTACACAAACATTCACACCCAACACAACATATACAATAATTATTTTGCAAAACAGATAATTTTTCCCTCCAAATTACTGCCCTCAATGGCTAGCCATGACCTTTCCTAGGGGCTCCCCTTTTCTCTTACATTTGTCTTGCCAATTAGCTCTCATTTCATCCAATTTCATGCCATATTTATCAACTACGCACGATTTCAAATTTCCCCCAAAAAGTTTCCAAGAACCCTAACCTAAATCTCATAAAGAAAATCATGCAATTTAACCATAAAGTCTAGAATCTCTTATATGCATATAAGAAACACCATACCAAGGAAGATTTAAGATCCTAATAGCTTGTGAAATAACAATCTCCTCCTCCCCTCTTTTTCTTCCTGTTGCTGCCATCCCAGTACTCCTTTTTTTCCTCTAATTTCTTCTTCCAATAATACTCTAAATCCTTGTATTTTTTTTGTTTGAATGTTTTGGTAACACTTAATCTCACTTTTGTTGAGTCAAGAAGACTTTTTGTTAGAGACACTAAGATTTTTATGGAGATATGGATATTTTCATATAGATATAGAAATTTTCAAGGATACATATAGATATTCAAGAAATATAGATATTAATAGATAAAAACTTTCTGTTGGAAAAAAATAGACTTTTTATTGTAGACAGAGATTTTGTTGTTGAAATAGAAACATTATTGCTTCTATTAAAACCTTTACAACAATTCTCATAAAAGTGAGAAATAATTTTTGGAGTTATCCAATCCTAGATATCATTATGGGTCTTGCAAACTTTATTTATTTTTTATTTAGGTTGACTTTCTTTTTTTATAAATTGCTGGAGCAACCCTTTACAATCAATTTTTCAATCTTTTTTAGGGTTTTGGTATACCTTTATGTCATACCCATGGTCATGGTGATAAAGAAAACTTTGTAGGGTTTCTCGCGTTCTCACTGCTTTTCATGGAAGGGGAATATTGTATAAATTACTTCTTTTTTATAGTAACTAATACCTCAATATGTGTAGTGATTAAAGGTGTGGTTATGAGCTTGGGAAATTTCAAGCGATCATGGTGTATCTATATTTCTCTTTTTGGATAACTTATGATTCGAACATATATGTCACTTAGGAGATTATGTTTTAGGTAGTTGGAAATGAAGGTGTCTTGTTTTGTTATGTTTGCTTCCTTTACACAAATATGATTTTTCATTGCATTTTTTACTATGAGGAGGTTTCAATTAGGGAAAGTATGCACTTATACCTATGAAGAATAATTATAAACTTTATTAATCAGTGCTTCAATTGCAATAGGTTTAAGTAGTGTTTTCATATTAAGCATTTATTTATTAAACCTTAATGTTGTTGGAAGGATTTTGCACACAATATCATTATCTTATGTTACAATCTCTAGGTATTTCTTATATTTTATATGTGTTCTGTAAGATCTATGAGATCATCATATCTTTAAGTTAGACTTTGCAAAAACATAATAATTAGAGAGATAAGTGTGCAGTATTTTACGATAAAGTAGAGATTTTCCCAATTGGTGAGTGGTTGTGTTATTTTAGAAGTTTATAGGATTTTATATCTTGTTTCACGTCTAAGTTTATTTTCAATAAGGAATATGTAAGTGAGATTTAGAGGGAGATCAATAGTGATAACTTGATTCTCATTTTGAACATTTAGTGTCATAATGTTTTTCATGTTGAGAGTGTTTGATGGTTTTAACAACATCACTGAGCATATACACCTAACAAAATAGTAGTTGGAAGCTTGGGAGAATTGTTTTACTTATTATAAAAAGATTAGGTACTCTTTTATATCCAAGAATTTCATTAGCCATGAAATTTGTCATCCTTCTCTTTGATTATTGATCATAAGAAGTAAGTTTTCTCTCTTGATTTCTCGAGATTTATCCCAAGTTTTTTCCTCGGTATTCAAACTTTAACCTCTATATACGTGAATAATACAGCAATAATTATATCAACTAAAATGGTATCATTATCCTTCATACAGTTGGGTGAATAATCAATGACAATACTAGTACAAAAAATATCATTAGTCTCCACCATATGGATGACTAATCAAATCAATGTCGGTATCATCTATACTAATATCATTAGCAACTAGACATATTGGTGACTAATCAATGTCAATACTATTATAAATGATATCATTTGTCTCTACCAGGTGGAAAACTAATTAAATCAATGTAAAAAACAAATACACTAATATCATTAGTCTCCACTGTGTTGTTGACTAATCAAATCAATATTAGTATTAGCTATATATTATTAGTCTTTATATACATAAATGACTAATCAATGTTGATACAAGTATAACCAATATCAGTAGCCTCCACCGTGAGGACAACTAATCAAGTAATTTTCAACTGATTTTCCAGTTTGCTTTCATCCTCACTTTTTTTTAATCTTTTTATATCATTTTATAATTATCAAACATTTAAAAAAACATAATTAAATTATTTAACTTTAGGTAAATAAGTCAGGTGTTAAGTACTTATCTGCTATTAGTGAAAGTCATGTTCCTCTTATTTGATGTATCACTCAAGTAATCTCTTTTATATCAATATATAATTTTCAAACTATTATTGGCATATCCATTTGACCTAGGAATCTTATCCTAGTTCCTATCTTACACATGTTTTATGGATTATAATAAGCAAATCAATTATTCAATCATATACTTATCTCAATCTAATTTCACCTTTTACATAACAGTACATCATCGCTTTCACACATCAACACATAACAAATATACCATGCATATCAAGTATCATCTACATTTCAAGGTTCTAGAAAATTCCCTTACCATAAAAACACCTTTATATATTAGCATCTTTTTAAAACCAACCATTTTAACACATGTTATATCATCACATAAAATTAATAGTAAACACAAAATCATTTAGTATGATGACTTATTTCTTTCCTATCCCCTTAACATGCATTTTTGGTTGAGACTTTAACTAGTAGTCTTATGAGTTTTTTTTTTTTCCAAATCTTCATTGAAAAATCTAACCAAAAATCATCCACATTCTAAAAATTAAACACATTAGTTAAATCAACAAAATCCATGTTTATCTTTTTTTCCTAATATATTCCTATATATTTTACTTCTTTTTTTTTTCTTATTTATTTTTCTTTCATTCAGTATTTCCATTGTAATTGAAAATTACCACTTAATTATTTTATCTTCAACCCCTATAGTCCAAAACTATTTTTCACAATCGACCACTAATTTAAACACTCATAAAATTTATTCTACTTTAATCTTCTTCTTTTTTAATTTTAACCCTAGGGCCTACAAATATCTTGTAACTTTTAGTTGGGTTTAATCGTTTACCCTACTTCTATTTTATGAACTCATGTTCTCAAATAAACTTATAATACATACACATATACTCAACTTACCATTTACCCCATAACCTAATTTTCACACAATATACATCAAACTAACATATAATTATTCAATATCATTCAATTTTCCCATTATTTATTTTTAAACCTTCATGTTAGCCTATCAATAATACACATCAAAACATATGACTTCAAGCCCATATCATTTCCAAACATATATTTATAACATAAAAAATATATTCATAAACAACCATACATCATTCTCCTAGCCATTAGTTTAAGAGTTATATTTAATCCACAAGTTTTAGACTCTTACCTAAACTTTTAGATATTTATATTTTTACTAAAACATATAAAATTCAATCCATAACTTTCCCAAAAAAAAAAATTCTCATGCAATTATATCAATAATCTCACTCAATTCATGTCAAGCTATCTATTTCCTATAATTCCTTATATGGTTGGCCCTCAAGGCCCTTTCCTTTTTCTTCCGATGATTTTACTCAATTCTTTTCTACTTTGTCCTCTAATAAACATTCATCACATACAAATTACGAGATATTACAATAAATTATACATTCCCCCTTAAACATCCATTATGGTTAGCCCTAAGGCTTAAAGTCATCTCTTAGTTTTTCTTCAATTTTAACCAACTTATACTCTATCTAGCTTGTATTCCATGTAAAACCAATAATTTCACAACTAATTTTTTCTAATTTTGTTCACCAATCCTAATTTAAAAAAGTTATGGATTTAACTTAAAATGATGAAAACTAAAATCAACAAAGAAATAATTGATAAAAAGCACATTAACAATCAAATTTGATATCAAAAGGCACCTCATTTGAAAGCTTTGACTTTTATGACCTCTTTCTTCTTCACAAATCTTTATTTACCCCTCACACCCCAACATTTTCTCTCTTAAATATTTCTTAGCTCTTGGTTAAATCTATGTTTTCTCTTTTAAATTTGCCATAACACCTCAAACAAACCCAAGTTTTGGTGAGAAATAAAGTAAAAATACAACCGCTCTCGAGCTAACCTTTCCACTAAAATCTATCTTCAGGTGTCTGGTCACCCTTTCCACTAAAATCAATTTTCTTGGTCTTCTAACCTTATCATCAATGATTTATTCTCAAACACCAACATATCTATCCACCAATGGCAAACGTGACATGTCAACCAATATCTCAAATAGAATAATTATTTATAATTACTTTCTCTATTTATAATGCATGCATACATGATCTATGATATCTATAAATACAAGAGGTTACCAATTAAGAAGAGAGGCTTATACAAGTCTAACTCAAACTACTCACACCTTTCATTACTTTCCGCGCTCGACACATACACACACTCACTCTTTGCTACACATTTCACTTCTCCTACATTTTTCAACTTCAAACCCTAGTTTCTGGCAACAATAAGAGGCTTGTATTGTGGGAGATTTTGTTCGCAACCATAGAAAGCTCATTATATAAGAACAAAACCCATGTAAAAGAAACGTAAAACATGTCGTTAATCCTATTTTATTCAAACCTGAATCCTGAAGACAAATGGTACTACGTTGATGCTAAAACAAATATTGGCATTCTAGACTTCCCTTTAAGAAAAGATATTATCGAAACCTTGTTCCTGCACATGGATGATCCCAGAATATACATGCATGGGGCTGCCTGACCCATTATTTTTGTCAAGTGTTTTGCTTACAGGATGTACCATACAAGTCTGTTAACATAGTAGCTCTGTCTACGAGAGCCAAGTTGGAGCAGTGGCTGCTCTGGCCACTTGATCTTGAAGTGCAGGAACCGACCAGCTTCCTGTAACCATCCCATAAACTGCACCACTCTACCTGATGAAACATTAATTTCACTTGTTCAGTTTCAGAGGCAATCAAGTTGGTGGAACTCGAATATATTTATATATTGGACCCATGGATCACCACATCTTGAAACAGCTAGGGCATATATATATATATATAGATAGATATATATGTATGTATATCTTAGAAGTTCACTCCAGTCTCAACTCACTGGACCCGGCTGTCACACCTTGTTAGAAGGTAGAACCAAGAAAAGACCCATATTTTCTCCACGCAGCACTTGCAAGAAAAAAGTGGGGCCAATGGAACTCCAATCTAGGTATAGCAGGGATGAAATGTCTGCAAATGGAGAACACTAATTATCTAAAGGAACTTGAATTGACGAGTCAAAAATGTTCTGTTGTGATAAATGATACCCTTCTTCTTCTTTTTCCCCTTGTGAAACATAAATGAGTTTTAGTGTAAATACTAGATAGTTATCCCGTGCTGGGTTCTATCAAAATTATTATTTTTTACATAAAAAAATACACGGTTATTATTAATGTGTTTTCTAATAGAAAAAATATTCTTATTATAAATTTAAACTTAAAGCACACTATTAATAAAATCAATAAGGAAATTCATGCGTAGATAAATGTTTGTATTGTTATTGTTTTAATGCTATTTTTTTAATGACATAGCAAGTAAAAAAAACGATGTCAATCCGCGTTAACATTTCAAACTTTTGGTCAAGATTAGTATATTGGAAGTATTATAAATGAAAAAACTGTAAAGTTCAATTCCTAACAAATCAAAAGGTATGAAACTAGGAATAAAAAAAGATTCAATACACACACACACACACACAAACACGAGAGGGATACAAAAATATTTTTATTGGAGGGCTAAATTGAAAAAAAAAATAGCTTAAAAAATGACCAGGTTGAAAAAAATAATACACCATAAATTGTCATTGAATGATAAAATTCAAGACCAATAAAACTTTAACAAAAATATCAAGGAGAAAAATAGAAATCAAAATAATAGGGCCGGAAAAAAATTAAAGGGCTACCAAATTTATTTTTTTGAAGAGTTAAATTAACAAGAAAAATAACTTGAAAAAAAAGAAAAAATAAAAAAGAATGCATACCAAGTTCAAAAAATAATGCACCATAAACTTTGATTGAACAATGAAATTGAAAACCAATTTTTAAAAAACAATATCAAGGAAAAAACAGAAATCAAAAGGATAAAGACTCAATTAATATATATATATATATATATATATATATATATATATATATATATATATATATATATATATATATAATAAATTGTAATTGATGGACTAGATTAAAAATAGAAAAAAAATTGTAAAATAGTCAAGCAAAAAAAAATTATAAATTGAAACAATAAGTAATAAAATGGAAACACAAAAAATAAAGTGGATTAATATGTACTTTTTAGGAGAGGAGAGAAAAGAAGTGGAAAAAAAGAAAAGAAATTACCACTAGGGATGATAAACCACTGATGCCTACTCATTATAATGCTCGTAGATTGAAGGGCGTAGGTAGTGTCTATTCATTGGCGCGCAAGCCATCCATTAATAATATTTTTATTATTCTATGTTACTGAAAGACAAAAAAAAACCCTAAACCTACTTAAAAATAACAAAAATAAATAAATACAAAGATGAAAATGTCTTCCAAGAAAGCTTTAAAACCATTTGATCCCAAGATTTTTTATTGTTCATCACAAAAAATAACCACAAAGCTCTGGATAATTATTTTAAAAAATATATATTTTATTAATTTTAGTGTTTAGAAAAATAAAAATAAAACTTCTTATCCCTCGTGAATTTAAAAAAAAAAATACATGTATATTTTTACGAAGAGAGGGGTAAAATGAGAGAGACATTGTGGATTCACTATCGACATCCACAATGTTTTTCACATGTTTGAGAGCTTCATAATTTTTATTTTTTTTTTGTCTTGTCCTGTAAATTACCATAAGACTTAATTTTTCATAGCTTAGAGACAAAGAATCGCAAAGGGAAAACAGAACGGCTCAATTTTCCAAATCATGAATTTAGCAAAAACATCTGAGCTCAATGTTTTCAGCTTACCAGGGAAAACAGGAAGTGGAAACCTGTAGTTGGAGCCATTAGAGCACCTATAACAGTGTGTTATTGCTTAAAAATCGGGATGAGAAGAAAGCTGAGAATCTCTGCCATGGAATGGGAAACCTTGGGGAGAGGGGGAGCACCACTAGGCCACTAGAAACAAAACAGGCAGAGAACCCAAGTGAAAGAAAGAACAAGAATGTCAGGAATTGTAATTTAAAATCTTTTTATTTCCCATCCTTGGATCTGATCTGACAACAAAACTGAAGATCTTCTGTCGAAAAACTGCAAAAACCCTATCTCTTATCCACTGCTCCCTTTGATCTCTCTGATTACAGACCGAACCCTGCAGATACCAGACCCATGTGTTCTTTTCCAGCCAAGTCTGTTTCTTGAAATATGGCTCACATGAAAGAGCCAAACATACTTAACCCAGGTTCAAGGTACATGGCACCAGCACACCTCCATATTCTCTGGACTCACTTAAAAACCATTGCCTCCTTGTCTCAATTCACTCTTTTCAATGAATTTAGCCCATGCTCTTTTGGCCTTTACTTGAGAATTGTACTTATTGATGGATTCTGAGCTTCGTTGCTATATATAGTTTCAAGAACTGGGGCTGTAAGATTGGAGCATCATCCTGAACTGGATTTCAGATTTAGTCTTGTGAATATATTGGTTCCTGGTTCATTTGGATAATTTTCGTCAGTACTGGTACTATTATAAAGTTGGTTGCTTGTAGTTGTGGTCGAAGTGATCTCTTCAAAATGGTTAGACCTTGTTGGAGAACTTTTCTGGAGGATGATGCCACTGAGAAGGTTGATGGGTTGTTGTGGTCCAAGAATTTGGGGAGCCATGTTTATGGGGAGTTCTCGATGGCTGTTGTTCAAGCTAATAGCTTGATAGAGGATCAAAGCCAACTTGAATCAGGGCCTTTGAGTTCAACCAATTCAGGTCCACAGGGGACTTTCGTTGGAGTATATGATGGACATGGAGGAACTGAGGCTTCAAAGTTCATCAATCACAACTTTTTCTCCAATTTCAAAAGTATGTTTTCAGCTTAATTGCTTTGCTAATTCTAATGTTTTCGTGATCTAATTCTCCTCACACTTTTAGTTTTAAAGGTCAAAGGGACTCATGTGCACACCAAGTGTATGAATCTATATCTAACTTCTCGACTGGCTCAGAGTAATATCTAACTTTCTGTTTGTTTGTGATGAAGAAATTGTTTCTGAGCAAAAAGATGTATCGGAAACTGCTGTCAGGAATGCTTTTGCGTCTACAGAAGAGGGTTTTCTTTCACTTGCGAAAAAGCAGTGGCTTAGTAAGCCCCATATGGCGTCTGTTGGATCATGTTGTTTGGTGGGAGTCATTTGCAATGGATTGTTATACATTGCAAATGCAGGAGACTCCCGAGTGGTTTTAGGGAGAGCAGAAAGAGGAAGCAGGGAAGTTACAGCATTGCAATTATCCACGGAGCACAATGCTAATATAGAAACTGTGAGAAATGAACTCCGGTGTCTGCATCCCAATGATTCACAGATTGTTGTGCTGAAGCACAAAGTTTGGCGCGTGAAGGGCATCATTCAGGTATTTCCCTGCCATTTTCATTCCTATGCACCTGACTGTTTGGACAAGGTTTATATTAGAGTTTATGCTAAGAAACCATCTCACCTAACAGCTTAAGCTGTTAAGTGAAGCTCCAGAATATTATTTATATTATTCTCTAACACATTCCTTTAAATTAAAGTTTTTTGGATTTGAAACTTGCACACAGACCTATATTATCTTGTGATTGACTTTTATCAAATAGAATAAGGATGGTGAGAGTCGAACTTCTGACCACTGGGACAGGGGAAAATGGGGAAAATGCTCTGCTATCCATTAGCTTTGTGCTCATCAGAAAAATGATTTTTTTTGTTTCATAAACATGAAACTAGAAGGTTGCCCTTGCATGACGTGATATGTTTTGTTATTTCCATTCATGGGAACTTGACCATGTGAATGGTTAAGCAGTTTAAGGTAACCATTTTCCATTTGCTGGCATTTATCTTTGCAGGTTTCAAGATCCATAGGAGATCCATATCTTAAAACGTCAGAGTTCAACCGAGAGCCTCTACAATCAAAGTTTAGACTGCCCGAACCTTTCCACAAGCCAATCCTAAGTCCGGAGCCAGAAATACTAGTGCGCAAACTCCAACCAGGAGATCAATTTCTCATTTTTGCTTCTGATGGTCTATGGGAGCATCTTAGCAATCAGGATGCTGTTGACATTGTCCAAACTTTCCCCCGGAATGTAAGCTCCTTCTCCCATTCTCTCCCATGTGTAACCCTGTTCAATCATCTTTACAGCTGTTTATCCATCAATTCACATAGCAACGTTGCAGTAATTGATAGTCTTTAAACTGCAATTACCTCAAATTTTCCGCCTCCTGACCAGAAGTAACTCTAACTAGATTCTTGCTTTTTTTCTGATTCTAGTTTCCATCGCAAACCAATATTGGTTGTTCTTGCAGTTAATTTGATTTCTTCCACCGTTGTATAGTCTATAGTTTCCAAATACGACTGAAGAACTGCCATGATCATTGCAATTGTCCATAATAGGCCCATAAGTGAAGGGGCATGGCTGCTTCATATCCTTAACTTGATTCCTTTTCCATCTCTACAACGCAGGGAATTGCTAAGAGGCTTGTGAAAGCTGCTCTTCGGGAAGCTGCAAAGAAAAGAGAGATGAGGTACGCAGATTTGAAAAAGATCGAACCAGGCGTCCGGAGACATTTTCATGATGATATTAGTGTCATAGTTGTGTATATAGATTCTCACTTGATCATTCCAAGTTCCATCAGCGGCCATCCCTTGTCGATAAGAGGAGGAAGCGCCCCTCGCTACATCTGACTCAGTGGCAAGATTCTAGTGTCTGATCTCTTCATCCCCATCTCTAGATTATTGTTTGAAGATTGTTAACGACATCCTGTTTCGCGAGTCTTGTTGAAAATGGTGTTCATATCGCTCTTCGAAAGATTTCTGGCTGTTACCCCCGTTGACAAGCCAAAAACATTTTGGAACTTGACGCTGAGAACAGATTGTGTTAAATACATAACCTGCAGTTAAATGCAATCGGGCAAGATTATAATGAAGCTAGATCGTATGTTTGTTGTACAGATATGAAATCGTTTTATTTTTTATTATTATAAATATCCATATAATAATACACTCTGAGAATCTATCTATTATGGCTTTCACTTAAATCACTACAAAGTAAAAACTCACATTGATAAACACTTAGGAGGGAGTGGTTATTTCCAATGTAAGATAAACATCTTTTTAGTGGCTAGAATAACATTTTTCTCTTGAGTTTATCATTTTTCAACGCGTTTGTCTTTCATCTCTCAAACCAAAGAGCAATAAATAAATAAAATGAATTTTTAATCTAAAAACTTGTAAAAGCTTTGATGGATTTTCTATATTGTGTTTCTTTTTCTCTTATTTTTAACTTTCTACTATACTTTAATATCTTGATATTTGGTAACAAAAAAAACTTTAAAAAAATTGGGACAATTAAAAAAAAAGAAAAAAAAAAAGAGGGTGCTTCATTATTTATATACGAAAAATAAAGTACCATTACAAACTATTTATTTAGAATAGTCACTACTAGCAAACAGTTCACTCACCGAATGGGTAGCACTTGTTTTAACAATTCCACACATATCTTGCTTGAATGGGCGATGATTTCAGCACAATATTATGAACCTTAAATTTCTGTTCATGAGCATTGTTGCTATAACCTGGCATTTCCCATATCAGGAGGGGCTGAACAGTTTTTTTCTTGAGGTTCCTCTGTTCAAAATGGCCTTCCCTCTCCAATGTCATCTCCTTCTTTGACTCTATCGTTTCCCATTTCACAAAACAATGAGTTGTTGTTGTTTAGCAATTGTCCACGAAATATGAGCCTCTTTTTATTGTCCACGTGAAAGTAGAACCCATGAATAATCATCATTCTGCTTCCATTCTAATGTGACTGGGAAGGCAATGGTCTACTTCTACACTGTCGCATTGAACCAAGGATTTCGGAATAGGAAAAAAAAATTCAATTCTAATGTCTCTATTCTTTTGGTTGGCCAAGTCTTTTTGCCTATTAAAGAGTGTTCCCTTGCATGTAAAGTTCTCTCCTATTTGTATTTGTTCCAAGATTGTCCGTTTCGTTCTGTTTCGACTAAAACATTTCGTATCAATTAAAAAAAAAAAACAAAACAGCATTGTTTTTACTCCAGTTTTTATTCCGGCCCGTACTGGAAATTCCAACCAAATTCCATCCGAAATGTGCCAATTTTGTATCAGGTGTGCCATTTCGGTCTCCAACCCTCTCTCTCAATCTATAACTCCATATCTATCCCTACTCTCTAATACATATATATTATATAAAAAAAAATATTGCATCAACTTTAATTTATAAAAATTAAAAATTATATTTAATTTTTTATATATTTAATTAATTAATTATATATGAACAATACAACCCCAAAACGCTCCGAAACCAAAATATTCCATGCCAATAGAAAAAACAAATCACTAACCAAAACAAAACTAACAACTATGATGTCCACGGTAATCTAAAAAATAAAAATAAACGAGGGTTTTCTTGTATAATCTTTCAATCACTAGATTCTATATTTATTTTTTCCTTATTTATATGATTTCCTCTTATATTATTGAGTTCTCAGTCATCTTAGTCCTTCCTTTTATTTCCTCCTATTTCACTCCCAGATTTTTTTATTTATCTTTTCATTATTTCCTGTTTTTATTTTTCTATCTTGTCACACAAATAATAAACAAACAAAAATACAGAAAATTATGAAATAGAATGAGTATATTTTTGGGAATTTTTATGTTTTTAAAAAATGCAAGGAAAAATCGGAGGTAAAATATAGATTCTCACAACCAGCAAAAAGAAAACACCACCAAATACATATAGATGATGTTTCAGGCATAGAAAGGGAATTAAATAGAAGAACAAGAACATATTCTACAGATACTCCCAATAATGTTTTACCTGGTCTTTCCAACATCAATTACAAGAACTTAGATGCAGTGTTTTCACAATTTGTAATCATGTCATACTCAAACTAAAATTATAAAAGGAAACACACTTAAATCAGCAGCTCAATTATCAAGAAATCCTCCATTCCCAGTAGCCTATCTTGCAGAGCAATTCATCGTGAGGCCAGAAAAAATCAATAACACCTTTGAAGCGTTCACTGATCTCAAAATATCAGAAATTCTGAATCACTAACTAGAAAACAATTTTAACAGCCCAATATCAACCTGTAAGCACAACTCTCTGACATACTCTAAAAACTTCACCTTCAACATGTTCAAAGCAAATATCAAATATGTCACTTTTGGACATGCACACCTCATGATCCACAGTTGAACATCAGCAGTAAATACAGCATGCATCTGTCTCCTGATCTTACACATCAGAAAACTAGGTAGTTTCGTGTAAACATGTTCTAATTAATGCATGGTCATTGGATGAATATATAAATGCAAAGGAAACAAATTTAGAAAAAATACTGATTCTAGTTCACTTACATCTAAAAAGGATAGAAAACATATGCACGCTTTATATGAAAATATAAAGAATGCAGCCTTTCTCAGATGTTTCAATTCAAAAGAAACATATGCACGCTTTATATCCGACTTACCCATGTTTGTTTGCTTTGGTTATAGGCTTCTGTGACTGCAAAATAGCAATCCATGGGCATATGCCTACACCAAAATAAGACTTCCCATGTAACCCTAATCATAATTGCCCATTCTAGTGATGTAAGAGACATGTTGGAAATCTCGAGTTCATGAATGACACAAAGCAACACACAGCATCTAGTAATACTCTAGCATAATATTGGATCATGAATATGCAGCTTCATGAATATATGAGACACTAGCGATATGTCCTTGTCATGGAGAATTTGTCAAATGGAATAAAGATCACTAGATACTTTCTTTGAACAGGATAAAACATTAACACTTTTCCTAGATTCAAAATTCAGAACTTCTGATACTTTTAGAAGATTTCATGAAAAGTGAACACTCAAAGGCGTTGTCGATTCCTCTAAACCCCAAGAAAACAACTTCAACAGCTAATCTGAAACAAAAGGTGCCAAAATCATGTCAAATTCCTTCAAGAGATTTATCTGAGAATGAAGAGTGCTGCATCTGGGAGTTCTTTTGTTGAAAAATGAAAAGGCAGATAGAAGCCACTAGGAGAATCTCATATTAGAACACTAAACCTGCCAAAACAACAACAAAACAAAAATTAAGATCGAGTGAACTAGCAAGATGAAAACCTAAATAAACATGACTCAACAACTGATCACAGATAAAATGTCAACTCAAGTCAATATGAATATAACTTCCAATGTAAAGCATATTTTGAAAATAAAATACTTAATTATTTTCTCAAAAAAATTGATAGCTGAAAATTAGAAAATAAAATCTCAAATAATACCTAAGAGCTAGCAAAAGAGATATCTCTTCAAGACCCTCCACCAGCCTCACCTGCAATAGCCGCCTCCTGATTGCAGAAGGCAAGAGAAAAAGAGAAGAAGTTCAGCATTGAGAAATACTATAAAAATATATAACAATTTATCCTTTCAAATGAAATGGAACAGTAATCCATGAAAGAAGGTCTCACTGGCTCAAGATCCCCCTTGCCATTTATAGATAGAGAGCCAGATGAACTTTGTGAGAACCTGGAAGCATGGGGTAGCATGTTAGTCATGGTTCTTATGAATCACAAGCATTTAAATTCTGAACAGCTCGAGCAGTTTGCAGTTAAACATACCTGAGAGCCCTGGCCTTCCTTTTGTCTTCTTCCTGTGCATTTGTTTTAGCAGCCGGTGCGAATCTTTCAAGTCGAACTTTCTTCTTTGTCTCCTCATCACTAGCTACAGGGGGTACAGGAATCCCGAACCTGAAGAAACAAAATAATAAATGTTAGGACTAACTTGCGAGAAGCGTAAACTGAAAAACAAGGGCAATTCAACTAAAGCGATTTAACCCCAGGATGTGACATGGAATAACACCTCTCTGCTCTAGCCTTCCTCTTCAGCTCCTCTGATTTCTTCACCGAGTCTGACTCTGACCCCTGTGCTGTTGATCCAGTGCCAGTGCCTGTGCCAAACCTACAACATGATAGGTTCACAGATGAAAATTTCAGTTAGTGATCACAAAATGGAAATCAAGTTCTTCAGACATTTCCATGGGCAAAATTCCATTGGCAAATAGAAAATCATTTGATCCACACGACACCTTCGCACAAATGCACCCATTTGCACTTGCACATAAACACAGGCATACACACCAAAGCATAAACTCCTTCACAGACTCATGCTGGAATCACCAGGGCCGAAGCAGCATGCAAATGTTACAACAAAGTTCCCCATGACTTGCTTTATGGACTCGAACTATTAGCTTAGTATTATAAATAATATAGCAGATCAAGCCAAATGTACACCTTTCTAAACAACTGCCAAATGTACACCTTTCTAAACAACTCAAGATCAGTCTCCCGGCCATTAAAGAAGCAAATTTACGGGTTTTCATTCCAAAAAATAATATACCCTCTACTTTTCAAAATACCAGTTAAGCTCCCAAACTAGAATAACGCGTACGGAATCTAAACTTTGGGCCAAAAAATCCACAACACAGAATAATCTAATCATGTATTATGTAGGTAACGTTGAATCAAAGTCCATTAGTCCAAGCAAAAAAGTAAAGAAATTCAAAACCCTAATAGCAAAGTTCAAAATAGTAAATGAAAACGACTAAACCTAAAACAAGAAGAAAAATATATTTTATACCTTTCAGCACGAGTATTGCGTTTCTCTTGCTCAGAAAGCTGAACAGTGATTCCAAAACGTTCAGCACGGCGGATCTTCTTCTCGATGTCGGTGACCGGTGCAGTGCTCTTTGAATTCTCGGAGTCCTTCTTAGGTCCTTCGATAGCCAAGTCAACGGTGAATAATTCGGTGTCGGTAGAATCTTCGCCTCGATCTGTCTTGGTAGAATCAGGGACTGCCGTGTCTAGGGTTTTGCTAGGCTTATCTTCAGCAGCGGCGGTTGAATGATTATCTGTTTCGGTTGCCATTGAGGAGAGTAAAAGATGCGAGAGTTGGAGAGAAAGAGAGGGTTTGGCTGTTTGGAGTGGATTGGAAGATGAGGAAATTTTTTGCGTGGGGTTATAAATTGGTGGGAGATTCTCTCAGATTTATTCTATTTATTTCCGGATGTCTAAACCATTAATTTCTTTGTACGGTTGTTTCAAAATAATGGTGTCTACGTAATATTTGAATTATACCCCACCCATGATTGTTTTTTAATAGTTGTTATCCAGATAAGTTTTCGTGTATCTTAATTAATTCTACGAGTTCTGAAATAAATAATCAGTTAAACAGTATTTAGTGGATCTAAGTGTTGTGATACTCAAATTGATAACCTCTAAGAAACAAATTTAGAATCTGACCATTTAAAACGTACCCCTCAAAATTTCAACCCATTGAGAATATCGTTAAGGTGTAAGTTATAAAATATAGTAATTTGAAAAATATAAGAAATAATTACTATGGCTCAAGAATTTTAAAACCATTAAATTTAACCCAACTTTATACTCTATATATTTGTTAGCTTTATATTTAATAGTTTATGGATTATTTTTTCTTAAGAATGTTTTGACTCTAGAATTTTTGTTAATGGATTTCCTATTAGACATTTTTTTATATAAAAAAATATTTTCTCTCTTTGCAAAATAGAGAAAAAAGTAATTAGAATTTAATAGTGGTTTAAAGTATGAAAACTGAATCAATCAAGTCTATAATTTATAAAATATCAAAAGTTAAATTGGATACAATTATATATCCATGAACACTTTTATTTCTTTGTAGTTTACATTTAGGATTTGTTTGTTTTGAATAAAAGTTTTTACAAGATATGTTTTTCAAAATCTCCCAATGTTTTTTTCTTGAAAAATATTTTTTTTATGATTGTTTCCCTTAAAGTATTTTACAAGAAAATTGGCAAATAAAAAATATTGAACAATCAATCTTCAAACTTAATTAATTTTGCTGGAAAATATTTTAAGCTCCTTGAAATTCTATAAAATATTTTATGAGTAATAATTCACTTACAATATCATCCAACTATTTCAACTATCACATTCATCCTCTCTTTCACCACCACCAAAACCACCTACTCCATCACCAACACCCTCTCTTCCACTTGAAATTTTGTAAAATATTTTAGGAATAGTAATTCACTTATAATGTTATCTAACTATTTCATCTATTACTTTCATCTTTTCTTTCACCACCACCACAACCACCTCTTCCATAACTACCATTGATAAATATTTTATAAAAAATATTTATATATAAAATATTAAAATATTTTACATGTAATATTTTATGCAAAACAAAAGGAATTAGAGTTTTTTTTAAAAAAAAATAGTATTCATTAAATTTATGTGAAAAAATAACATGGCACGAAAAGAATTGGACAAAAGAACATTTGATTTGATTGTGTTGGTCTCATTGCATAAAAAAAAACCTTATTGTACAACAACAATAACTTTTTTTATTGCACAAGCCTTGTCATCGCAACAAGTTTGTATAATGTGATTGGCTCAACAAATATTTTTCTAATGCATCCTTTTCTTTAAAAAAAATGTGAATGATATGCTATCTACTTAATTGTTTTTTTAGCATAATGAACAGCATGTGGTTCACTATAACTTTTTTCAATCACCCCTAGCGACTGGAAAATTAAGATATGAGTTTTGAAACTCCAAAACCCCATTTTCAATCCATTTCTCACCCAAAAATATTCTAGGAACCTTAATAACCATATTTCTAACCCTAAAATACCCTTTAATTAGACAAAGAATAAAAGATCAAATCGATTTAAAAAACTCATTAGACCTTAACTTACATTTTCTTGCAAGACCAAGGGATAAAACTACATTCATCGAACGTTTCTCTCCAAGTTGAAACCATTAACACCAAGATTTGTCTTTTTATGGGCTCAATATGGTTAGTTAAAAGCTTTCTTCTTTCACAATATTTAAAGACTAAAACATGATAAGAATAAATTTTTATGAGCATAACATAAACACCAAAATACAAAGATTAATTATATGAAAAATCAAAAACTTAAAGAATCAAATTGATTTTTTTTGTGCCTTAATAACAATGAAAATTGCACTGTAGAGGAATGGTGTAGACTACAATGGTTTTGAATTAGTGAACAATAACTATGTATAGGAAAATCCATGGATGATTTAGTTTTCCTTATAATATAATTGTAATTGTAATTTTTGGGATAATTACAAATTTATCCCTAGTCTATTTGCAGATCAATTTCCAACATCCTCAAACCTTATCTCTATGGTGAGAGAATGAGTTCTCCTTGTTATCCTCTTCGTCTCCATATTTTTCTATTTCTAAAAAGTCAAATTATTTAACAAACTTTAAATATAGTTATGGGTGATTATATTCATGATAAGAAAGATAAAAAAAAAAAAAGTTGATTTGTAAGGTGCAAGGGTGGAGAAAGTCTTTTTCAAAGAGATATTTGCAGGGTCTTCTATTTAAAAAGATTTTGTGATATTAACATCTTAATTACACCAATAAGCAACTCACACACAAACGATTCAACTCCCGGAAAACCAAGTGAATCAAGTTGATAAGAGTGTGACATAGAAATAACTTATATTTAGATATCAATATTATTATATTTGAACCCTCACCAACAAATAGCAATTCACAAATGAAAAGTATAGATTGACGTGACGAAGTCATTTGAACCTTAATAAGTCATTTTTAATATTTTAGAGAACTAAAAATGAGAGAACTCTCACCCTTACAAGCACACAAACTTACAACATGTAATCCGATATCATTAAGCAAAAAAATATAAATTGAAACTTAGGTTACATATGTGTTTTCAACCTAAGTTAAACCTTAGAATACCTAAAGATATGAACTTGTACAAAACCCATTTACAATCAGACCTAAATCTTTAAGTCATACATATTATATAACTATGTATTTAGATGCTTTCAATAATAAACTTATATATTTAGAGTTATATATATTATACCTTGTAAAGAATAAGTATAATAATAAGAACAGTAGATATTAGAATAATAAAAAAGACACTCTTATTTCATATAACTTTGCAATTATATATCACTAATTCATCCGCTCAACAATATAAAAGTTATAATAAATATAAATTAAGATGAACTTGAATAGATTCAAATGAACTTGAAATAGTGGTGAATGAATATGATAAAAGAAGGATGCAGGAATGTATGTAGATATCCAAATGTATAAATTTTATAACATGATAGACTATGTTTTTTAAACCCAGCTCTTTTCCTTTATCTTTATCTAATATCCCATGAATTTGTCAGCAGACCAGCAGGGCGTCTGGGTCTTTGATTGAGAGCAGAAAAAACTCTATTTCCACCTAACTAACCCTTGTTCCATACAAAATTTTATGAGAATTTTTGCACTCATTTTTTACATAAATGCAATCAAAACCTTTCCGCGACCAGTGTACTTCAGGAAGAATGATCAAAGAACTCAATAAAATTCTATTGTGCCAGATATGATGATGGGTGGATTGATTTCAATACGAGTTGCTTTCCCCTCAAGGAGCAATTGGGGCAATCTGTTGGCCTCCTTGGCTGCAATTTTCTCTCCAGTCCATATGGTAATATGCGGCCACTCATTTTTGGGTATAACTTTTTCGCCGTCAACAGAACCAACTTCCGCTTCTAGAGCAGCCATTTCATCAGTGAAAAGAAGGGCAGTCAATTCCACAGGGACATTCTGATGGAGTAAATGCCCATAACTAGCTACAGCCGTAACGCCATGACTTCGCTTGTGGGCAAGAGTGACATGAGCCTTCTTCAAGTTGGGTTCCACGTCCTTGTCCTCGAGAAAGCTTTTGACCTTGGGGTTATTCTCAATCAACTATTTCAATACACACAATTCAATGTTAGACCAGAAACAATAGCTTTCACAGTCACAAGAGAATGACAAAATCCAGATAAAAATAGTCTAATATGACTTGCAAAATGGCTTTTTTTTTCTTGTTCATTAAGGAAAAAAAGCCTCATGGATGAACAAGGGGAAAGAGGAACAAAAACAAGTGAAATAAAGAGAAAGTTATATGAGCTTCCAAATTTATCTTTTGTTATATTTTTCCAACTTCATTGCAAATAATATATATATATATATTATTTGCAATGAAGTTGGAAAAATATAACAAAAGATAAATTATATATATATATATATATATATATATATATATATATATTCCTTGCTGCATTGTGGGACTAAATAAAGTCTGGTTTCCTTTATTTTTTTCAGAGATTACTGGAAGGGAGGCGTCACAGTTTTTAGTGGTGTGATTTTTATAACAGTGATTGGGTAGAGAAAAAATTCTTCTGGTATAGCCTTTGGTTTTTTCAATTAAAAATTATCCCTACAAGGTTTTTTTAGGTTTACATGGTAATTAACCGACACACATCACCACTTTATCACAGTTGTATGGAACGCATAGCACCCATTTTGTAAACAAGCTTCGGATGATTAAAAAAAAAAAAAGTTTCTCCCTGCACAATTATTGGTGAATATTTAAGCTGGAGAGATGGATGGAAAAATGAAATTTTTTATCATGACACTAGAGTTCAAGATCAAATTAAGCATTTGTAACCCCAGTATCACGAGTGAGAAATGTCTAATTTTAGGAACTAAAAATGTCGTTTACACCACGAACCCAGTGCCCTTAACTGAGAGACTCAAGAAAATAACAAGGCAAAACTTTATGCTTACCTTATCTAGGAGACTGGAGATTTCTGTAACAGGCAAATTGACAGCAGCAAAAACAATCAAGCCCAGTTTCCTCTTCTCTGTGCTCGGTGGTGTGTATTCTCCATTGATGATAATTTGTAGCTGTTCCAACACTTGCTTTACTGCAGACTCAAATGGAACCTGGATGGATATAAATTATGAAGAAATTAATTAGTTCACTAGGTATTTCATTTGAGCTTGAGTTCTGTCCTAGAAAGGTGAGGCGGATGGTAATTTCCAGTCAATAATATTTGGTGACCCAACAAAGATAACAGGCACAGACAAAGGTAGAAGATGCAAACCTGCATGGAATTCAAGTGTTCAGCATCACCAATTAAAACCTCCCGCAATTGTTTCTCCCACTTAACCCACTCCTTTTCATATGAACCCTTGGTAGATTCCAATCTAAGCATAGAGCAAGCAACAAGAATTAAACTATCCTCACTCAAAAATAGATAACTGTTGAAAATATTTTTGAATAGAGGCTTATTATGTACTTTTTATTGCATGCTAGGTACACTAAAAACAAAGAAGAGTCTAATTGAGGTCCCATTATCATCCTGTCATTATTATATCAAAATAAGAATTGAAAGAAGTAGCAAATGTGAGACTACTAGTAATGATGCTAGAAGCTGTTTGGTAATAATTGACAGTAGTAGTGCCATGAATGCTGCGGTAATAATAGCGTCAGGCAAAAACAGGAACTCTTCACCAGAGAATGAAAGACAGGTTTTACTCTTATGTAATTTATTAATTCTGTTTACTGATAATGGAATACTGGTCTACACTATGTCGATAAATAGTGATAACTTATTGTAATCAACAACAAATAAGAGTTTGATACAAGGATTGTCTAAATTGGTGCAAGAGATAAGATTCAGAAAAGGTGGTGTTGGGGAATAGGGGTGGGGTGCTAACAACTAGAAGAAGAAACTCATTTGCAGAAACGATTTATTGGTGTTTAAGTCATATACATAAAAAAATCAAATGAATTTATACTTTGTTTTTAATTCATTATTCTATTCCAAGAAACTTGGTAAAAATAAGAGTTCTGTCTCTTAATGCTCAGTTTTTTTTTGTTTTTTTATTATAGGTTTCAAATAGAAATTCCATGATGCATGCATCTAAGAGGAGCAATGTGTAATACAAATGCATGCCATGCCTCAAATAAATCCTCCTATGCATAACTTAAAACAAACTATCTGGGCATTATACAAATTATAGATGCACACCTTCCATGTGCATTAGTATGCAATCTGTATAAATTTATCCCCTCTTCTAGAATCAATCTCACTCGATCTGGCAAAGAACTGCAAATGAAAAGGCAAAAAAACAAACAAAAGGTTCAACATTCAAAGTGTAGGAAGTGAATGCAACTAAAATAACTGCCAACAACAGGGGGACACAAAAATGATAAGAGCCTGCATCTGTAAATGGTCGTAAGCCAAAAATATATGAAATCATATATGTATTGAAAACCCACTCTCTTGGAGATGTCACAAAGCTGGGCTACTTATGAGAATCTTATGCCAACTCCAATCCATCTTCAGACCTACTCTGATTGAGACATTGCATTCCAGTGCAAAATTTTATTTCACCATTTTGCTATTTCCACGGTTCCATTAGTTTCAAATGTCAACATGCAACAAGAACATTTCCATGAAACTACAGCATTCTTCATGCATACAGATATCTAGCTTTCTGAGTTATTTAAGTTCATGTTACAAATTAGATTTATTCTCCTCTCATTCACAATTTCATGTTCAATAAAGACAGGGGACAATCAAAGTACAGTTTGTTTTCTGGTGTTGTTATTCAAGGCTTGTCAAGATTGGGTCAGGTATAATCCCGGTTAGCACATACTGACTGGCCAGGAATTGTTCATTGTCCACAAGGTTAGTGTGATACTAGTTTACAGATAGATGCTAAACTATAGGTCAGATGAAAATTTGTTTTGAATATAACAAAAAATATTTAGATAGTACAGAACTATTTGGTATTGTTATTAAATTCAGCCTAGGAGTCAACCTTGCAACCTCCTGACTTGATTCCTTGCCTAACTTGAATTTAAAATTAGATTGTGGGAGTTTTTTAAATGTGACTCCATCGACTTAGCCGTGTCCAAGAATGAAATAAAAAAAATGATAAAAAACCTTAGCACCTAACACAGGTTTAAAATTAAACTATGTGAGTTTTCTTAACATTACCCAATTAACTTGACTAGTTTAAAAGCAACTCGACTGACTAGTTTGAGAATAAAATTGAAAAAAAAAATAACATGACAAAAAACTTTCAAACTCAACTACTTGTCTATAATGGATTTAAAATTAAATCATACAAGAGTTGATTTAACTAATCTGGTCAATTTGGCTGGTTCAAAAGTAAACCTGGATGACTGTTACAAAAATTTGAAGACAAAATTAAGAGAAAAAAACAAATTGAAAGGAAAGAAAAGAAAATGAAAAAGGAAAAAAGAGAATGAAGGGAGAAAAAAGCACCTGGTTTACTGTCTTCTCTAGAATAAAATAGTCAAGTGTAATGAACCTATTTTAATGCACTTGCTTTACTTTATTGTTCATATGAATGCAATGCAAGTTCTTTATACTAAAACAACAGTGCAATGCACTTGCTTTATTATTCATTTAAAATAGGAACATTGCACCTAATTGTTTTACCATAAACATGGGTGGTGCAATACACTTGCTTTATTATTCATTTAAAATAGAAACATTGCACCTAGTTGTTTCAGCATGGAGACATGGACTCATACTATGCCACAATACGGATAATTGTTTTTGCCTAAAAAATGATGTTTGTGTGTTGCAAAAACTTTTTAATGGAAAAAACAATTGTGACCATAGACCTAGCTACGTCAAATAAGTTAATTTTATTTTAATTATATGATAAATCATAAGCAGCAGCAACAAATAGATAATATAAAACAAATGATGATGAGTACTTGGAAAAAAATCTTTTTTTCAAAAGAAAAAAAAAATAGCTCAACTCCCAACCAATCAAATACAAATGGACAAAATTGAATAAGAAAAATAATAGCCCAAGTAAACTCAAGTTAGCATGACAAACTTGTAATATGAATAATAAAAATCAAGTCAACTCAGATTAACCAGTCAAATTTAAGGTTCAGATCATGAGAATGAGATAATAGTAAAAGCCCAAAAAAAAAAAACAATATCGAATGATGAAATTGAAAAAGAAAGTAGGTAAGAAAAATACGAGCTACTAGTCCAGAATTGCCCTATTTGGAAAAAAATACAAAGCTTAATTCTAAACTAATCAAATGTTGAAAGAAAAAATTAAAAACACATTCAATAATAAGAATCCAAAAAAATAAAAATTGAAAAGATTAGAATCAAAATTAAAATAAAAAAATAAATTAGAGAACAAGTATAATTTTTTTACTAAAAGGAGATATAGAAAAAAATCAATTTAAAAAATCAAAAGAATGAAGATCAAATTGAAAACAAAATCACAAATTGGGATTGAAAGTTGAAATTGAAAACAAATTGAAATTTTATAAAAAGATCAAAAACAAAAATTAAAAAAAATAAGGACCAAAGTTGAAATCTCAATAAATAAGTGAAATCTTAAATTTTGAATGTCCAACGTGAGTTTTGTGGGCAGAGAAAATAGATAAAAAAAAAAAAAAAAGAATTTGCTACACCACCACTATCACACACTACCCCAATAAGACTGATACAAGTCCAATGACATAGTATACATAATTTTTTTGCCACTAGTTAACACAGCACACACTGCAATAAAACATAAAACCATGAGTGTGTCCCACATGCCGGTGAAAAGGTTGTACATGTTATCACTTTAGTTTTTTAATTATATTTTATATTTATTAAAATATCAAATAACCTCTTAATCAACTTGATAATAACTAAAAAACACAGGTTGAAAACACCAAAGAGTCTCTAGTCGCTAGTTTAAAAAATTTGCTTTCAAAGGTATTTTAATCATTTTACTATATTTTAGAAATGTGAAAAGAACAAATAGTCTCTTAATAATCTGATAATGACTAATGAACCTTGTAAAGAGACAACACAATCCATAATAGCCAACTCTATAATTTTTTGTGTGAAGGGCAAAACTATCATTGAACTATTATGGTGAATATTGTAGTGAATATTCATTTCTCTCACAATGAACGGTGTTTTTCTCTCCTTGATTAGCTTTTGTTAATTCAGAGTTCTGTACTTTTTACATAAACTGCAAATATAGAGGACTTTGCTTATGCATCACAAGATGAAAGAACAGTTGCATGTTTGATATGAGTATAGAAACAGGCTAGATAGGTACTGCAAGATATTGATATATAATTTTGCCAGCATTTGTTCCAACAAGACAAGTATATGCTTGATATTTGTGTACTCTATTTCTTAGAGCTCACCTGGCCTGTAAAGAATTTTCTGCATTTATCAAGGCACTTAGTTTGTTCTGTTATTGTACTAAACTAGCTAGCTATCTGCCATTGAGATGTAAGTTGTAATGGGTTTTTAACTTCCTGTGCAAACCTTGAAAATGATGATCACTTACCGCATAAAAGACAAATGAACTAATGCACATGCTGTGAGCTGGAGTTACTAATTCTTTATAAAAATTAGGCAATTTTTAGGAGAACAGGTTATTTTTTAATGGAAAATTCTGTGAGGGTCATAAGTCTGATCCTTATCATGACGACGATGACATGGAAGAATGAAACCACTGGACCTTCATTATAAGAAGATGATGATGCCTAAGGGCAAAGACATTGAGTTATGATCAAACTAGGAGAATCTTTCTAAAAAGAAAATATTTGAGATTAGAGCAGTGACCTAAAAAATAGAAGTCTAGATACTGAAGAGAAGAAAGAACTAGAATTTGAAAGGTGAGATAATTTGAAAGATGAGACATTCAAGTTATTCTTACCTATCTGATCTCAGCAATGGCATCTTGACAAGAGAGCCAAAACGTTCTATTAGTTCACTCTCAAACTCTGCACGGTTCTGATAAAGCAAAAGGAGAAGATTATAAAAAAAAGATGATTCAAATGCTGGGACACCGGGTGGCCAGACCATGCCAACATAAACAATACCTTGCCATCATAAAGGTGATAGAACATAAGCAGCACATAACCAGCATTTGGAGATCTTTTGTCCAGATTCCCCTTTAAAGGTCCAAAGCAAAGAGGAACATGTTAAAAAACGATAGACAATATTTTACATTTGGGTCTGTTGAATTTACCAACAAAAAAGAGTATGGCATATACCGGATGATTAACACGTTGAAGTACACGGAACATGAAAACAGCTAATGCATCAAGCGAAAATGGATTTGAATCTGTCCCTGAAAAGTAAACAGCAAGGAAAAAACATTAATCACAGACAATAAGAAATTAATAGTTAAATACAACCAATGTGAAAAATAAATCACAATGAAACATTGAAAGCAAAGATTACAAATTTCAATCTGATTGCTTGCGTTTATATTTAAAGTGAGAAGTGAGATTTGAGAGGATGTGATAGCCAAGTAATCTAAGTATAAGCTTATAAACATGAATTACATTAAAGTCCCTGATATACTTTCATCCCTGATCAAGACGAATCAACCATTTGAAAGCAATGCTCAATGAACATCAGGAGTATCGAAGCACTTGAATGTCCCAGTTTATTGAAAAAATGTATGACAGTGAAGTATTGTAGCTGATACACAGAGCAAAGATACAGGTGCAGAGCCTCTTTTACATGAACTTGATGGGATTCACTGCAATTTGTATTTCTAGGTAAATGGCTAGCACACATTCAAAATTTTATTGTCTCCAAAAGAAAAAAAAATTATGCTTGAGCAAGCACTCATTATAAAAGAATAAAAGCTATGAAGAATGAAACATGACAAGTTGGTTTTTATTTTCTTTCATGGTAAGCTAGATCACAAGATGCTCCACTCTATAAAACAAGAAACCAAAAACACAATAAAAATGCTTCTGCAGCCATCCCAGAGAATTCAATCAGTTGCAATGATTTATCCTGGACATAAAGGCATTTACATCCCAAAAACTAGAATCTATCTAGAAAGAAGAACATGCATATAAGAAGTGGAGAGCTTTCTACATGTGGGTTTCAACCTAGAATTCAATGTGCATTCTGATTTCACAGATTTGTAAATCTTAAAAATGAAGTTCACCAAACCATCATGAGTACCGAAGCACATATACCAACCCGCTAGGAATACAATTACAGATAAGCATCCACCTAATTTTTGACAAGTGAATAATGACAGAGAAATGCTTTGAAGTCTTACTAATCACTACAAATGGAATGCGAAAATTACAATAATTCGTGCAAGCAGGGAAGGTAACCTTCTGAATCAGGTATGACCGGAACAGCAGAGGCTTGGGTGCTTCGGCACATGCCTTCGATCTGGACAGTAGAAAGCCTATCATAAGACATGCATGTCATTTGAAATTCAATTAACAAAGAATCTCTCAAATGCAATGTAAATGATCTATGAAGTCTAAGCACTCTGCGTAACAGAGTTGTGCAAACTCTTGCTCAAATTCTTCTTTTGCTCCTCCAACACAACTCAAGGTATTGTTTTGCTAACAATGCACAGCTTGGTGTCTTTTTTCCTGTGCAAAAAGCACAACCTCCCCAAGAACTAACTCTGCTGTACCTAATGAGAACTCAGTAGTCCCATATACCACAACTTATACACGCTTATGTACTTTGCTGAGTAAAAGCAAATGCTTAGCAAATGAACTTAGTGCATAAAATGTGTATTCAAATATATGCTAGTACTTTGACTATTATCTACACTCAAGAGTTCTCCCTTCGTTGTAGATTATCAAAATGGATCTTTAGTCAGAATTCCAAGGAAAGTTGGGTCTTTCATAAACACCTTCAAATATCAACAAAGCCTGTAACAAAGTTTTAACACTGGACTTTGCCAACTTCAGTAAAGTTGCAAATCACCTTCTCATTCTATTCCACATTACCCTTCGAGCTAATGATTAATTCAAAGAATGCCTACAAAAGATTCCAATGGTCCAAAAGCTACTTTTAAAGAGGCAAAGCCACAATCTCAAAAGAATTACTCCATATAACATCTGTTTCCGGCCAACTGAAATGTTCAGGAAACTACATCTTCAAAGATTCTTCCACACCATCAATCATGCCAAAACAAAATAGCACCCTCTTTTCCAGCTCAAAAATAACAAAGGATGAAACTGCTTCCATCCTTTTCCACTAAGTTTTTGTAAGCAAGTTAGATCAGATTACCTGTCTCCAAACCTCTTCATTGGGTGCATTTTTGTCTGCAAGTATTACAGAATATGGTTTTTTGCGCCGCTCATCAGCAATCTTCTGCCAGTACTTTCCTGTTAAAAGCAATGAATTATATATTAATGAGTATAAAAGTACAAACCTTAAAAAATGATGGTTAAAATATTGGAAATTAAAGAGAATGCTCACAACCATGAACAAAAAGAAGCAACCATAGCAATCAACTAAAGGTTAAGATATTGTATTCTTATCAGGAAAGTCAAGTTCATCTCCCTCCAAAATCATCCACTTTGGAAAAAACTATCCAAGAGCAATTTTTCCTTCAAACATCTTGACCATTAATAATTCCATAATAACAAATAATACTTTTAGTAAAATAAGTTACTATTGTAAGCTTCTTTTGCAGTAGTTTTCAAGAATATAGACTGGAACTCTGGTATCTTGGAATGCCTCTCTGAAAGCAACTATTGTGGACAGGAAGGACTTTTGACCTATTTGCATGGTTCTGCTTTCAGGGCATTTAGATTAAGCTCCTTAATGTATCTTCTGTCAGATGGGTTCACCCTCTTGTATTGATTGTCTTGTTTTTTCCTTTTCTTAGTTATTTTTCCCTGTTCAGGAAAATATCTTATCTTACTAGTAATTGATGTTTCCCTCCATAATATTAACTTACTGTTATCCAAACTAAAACTCACCTCTCAAATTTTTGAAACTTAAAGTAAAAAAAAAAAAAAGAATCTCAAATAGTATCAGATTTTTGGGGTATAAATTTATATTAACGCATTCATGCTAGAAGGATTTCCAAACAGATGTGACAGAAGTTTTGAAATCAAGATCTTACCACATGATCTCTCCCCATGATTGGGGATCCACCTAAGGGAGGATTCAATACCCTTCAATTGATGCTAAATTCCGGTTAGTTTACAAGAATTATAACGTAGAACAATCGATTCCATTTTTTTTAAGTTAAAAGAAAACTGTATTAATAGAAAAAGGAATTGTAAAATATTGATGGAGAATAAGTCATCCTTCCAAATAAAAAGGCAAAGCAAATATCATAAACAAAGAGTCCAATCCCACTGCATATAAATTATAAGAAACTCCCCTAAAAGCACCTGAAGCATGATGCCACAAAAAAGGAAAGGAAAATTTGCTCAAAATCAATACCTTTAATAAGGTCACCCATCAAACTAAGAACTGGACGATCATCTCCAAGACCTCCAGGGGCATTTAGTAATTCCTTGCAAAGTGCAGACTTAGCACATCCTGGAATTCCTGGAAACAGAAATTCAAAAGCATACAACAAAGTGAACCCTCACTATGAGAGAATAAAGAAGCAAGCAATCTCAATAGAAGTTACAGAGTACAAATGAAAAGGATTGCATGCAATGAAGGTAAACATCAAGTTTCATTCAAAAGATTGTCAATGGAAGACATTGGTTTTGAATTGCAGACACAATGTTGCAAATGAGTCATTAACAAATTTTAGCAAGTCTCTAAAATAAGGATTTAAAAGTGATTTCACTAAAGAATATATGATAATTTAGATAAGCGTGCAGTATATTTTGCAAAAAAAACATGTACTCCTTACCTTATTACATAAACAATATTTTAACAATTAATACATTAAAAGCAGAAGTGCATTAGGCAATGGTGGAGGTGCCCCACCAGTCAACAAAGGACTGAGTGAAAGAAGAGAAAAACAGATGGATAACACCTATTTCATGAAAAAAATTAATTTGATCCCTATAGCTTCATATTTATTTCATTAAGGTTCCTATGTTTGTAATTTCTTCAATTAGAATCTTAAGATTAAAAAACAGATATGACCCTGGCGATTGAATGACTAGAAATTAATGGAATTCCATTTTTTTATTCAAAAACAAAAAATTGTATTCATAGATTTTTATTCAAATGCAGCTAAAGTCAAGTTCAAATTTTTAAAACCTAAAAAGTAAACATTAGCCCATGCACTTCATCAACTTGCTCTGGAATCCTTGCATTCAAGAACAAAAAATTGTATTCATAATTTTTTATTCAAGTGCAGCTAAAGTTGAGTTCATGAAATTTTTAAAACCTAAAAATTAAACATTAGCCCATGCACTTCACAAACTTGCTCCAGAATCCTTGCACTCAAAACTTAGGTCCTTCTTCAAAAACCCAAGTTTCAAATTCTCACAAAATGTCTAAGGTTCTTATGTGGGATTCAAATAGGACTACAGTTCTGAAAATTAAAATGTTTGGCGCCCAGGTTTAGGTTCTACAAGCATCAGATTTAAAACTTAACCATGCCAAAACATCAAAATTTAACCATGCCAAAACATCAGGTACTAAGAAAATAATTTACTCGAAATGATGATGATGATGATGAATACAATTGTACATAACCCAACAGCCTAAGAAAGTAAGATTGTACAACTATGACCCATGGAACATAAACTGTAACTATAAGAAAATGATAAAATGATTGAGACATTTAAGTGTAACAGCGATGAAGCATGTCAACAGCTAGAAATGTATATCAGGTTCTAATGTAACAGGAAATCCTCACATATAACAATGTCAATTACTATTGAATTCCACATATACATTACAATTACTTCTATATTTGGAAGTTGAATTTTCTCAAGTATACAGTTTTATAACATGAAATGGAAATTAAAACACCAAGACCTTCAGTGAAATTGCTTAGCTCCAGACATGTAACTGAGAGAGCTACACAAGGATAGCTCCATATTGAAAAAAAAATATAAAGAGATGTAAAACTAGACAACTAACAATATCATGATAAATTTCTTTTACTTGCATCCAAGATATTCAAAACTATAAAGTTGTGAAAAATAAGAGGAAATCCAATTGATCTCCTATTAGCTAAATAAGTGGTCCACTTAAGTTACCATGAAAAATTGTACTGCATGCTATACATCTAATGGGGAGGTATGTTTACCTGGAAAGAAGACAATCAAACCCCTATCCTTTTGAACAGTTTCCTTGGATGAGGAAATAGGACTTGGGGGCACCATCTCCTTATTCATCTCAAGATCACCACCCTCTTCATCCCTACCTCCTTCTATGATGGCCATGAAATCTTCTGCCCTAACAAAGCTTCCAGCAGATCCTATCAAATCCTGGTTCTCTGGACTTCGACTAGCGTATTGTTCAAGGAAAGGCTCAGCCTCGGTCAGGTATATTGAAGATGACAACTGCTTATTTCCATATTTTCTTCGTATGTGTACAGCCCTGAACATCGAGGGAAAGATTCTATTCACCAATCATGTATACCGTGTATGAAAAGGATAAGTTGCAGATCAGGGATTACAGGATACATCTCACAGTACCATTCATCAAGCATCTTGCTGAGTTCTTGTTGCTTTCCAGCTGAAGTTCCCCAGATTTTCATCTGCCTGTAAAATATAAAAGAAATTTTTGGTGAACAAAGCCGGGGCTGAAACTTTAAATTTATGGCAGTACAAACAGAAGCAGCAGCAAAAACAACCAAGCCTCAATCCCAGTTGGGATAAGCTATATGGATGCTTTTGCACCATTCTGCACGATCACACACCAAATCCGCATCATGATGTTTAGTAAGTTGTAAGAATTGCATGAAACAGTTGCACTGAACATAACTGTATGATAATAAAGAAGCTATTACAAGCATGCATTGTAGTCAATGGCTAACAATGATTATAACAGGAGAAGTATGACTCCGGAATGGAGTAAAGATTCTCATTGTTACATATTCTGAAAGAAATATTAGTTTCCCGCACCAGTGAAATTTCTGATGCAGCAAGCTCAAACCATGCAGACAAATGGGCCCGAGTCTTTAAGAATTCAATTGAATCCAAAAGATTTTGACAGCAATTAACTATATTTTTAATGCAAATTACATATGGGAGCATATGCAATTGCAAAGTTTCCAGCACAAATTACAGCAAATAAGAGCAAAACTAACCTTAGATAGTATGTCTTGTAGGCAGATGGGCCGTCCTTGAAAAGAGTTGACAAGCCATTGCGGATCAAAAAGGTTCTCAACTGCATTAAAAGAAAGAAAGAAAAAAAAGATTCAGAATGCACATTACAATTGAGATCAGATAAAGTCAATAGAACCATAAATCATTATTTGAGTTCTCCTGTCAGCACCATATTGCTTAAATAAGTTGACAAATTCAATATGAATTCACATGTACACAAATATAGCAAATTTTCATTTACTAGGAAAATTTAATTATCAAGAACATGGAAGTAAGAAAAGAAAGCATGCTGCAGTTATTGGGAGATTGGAAAATATACTCAATTAAAGTAGGAAATATACTGAATTAAAGTAGGATTGTAATTACCAAATATAAGTAGATTTATATTACCATAACAGCCCCCCTAGATATAGCTTAACATATATAGAAAGATGTTGTAATTAATGTATTCTACCCTATATATGTGAAGGTAATAGCAAGAGAGGACATTAGAACCATTTCTATTATGGTATCAGAACCTAATCCTTCGAAACTCTAGAGTTTAAGAGTCTTATCTTGATGGAGAAGGCAAATAATATTTGTCAGATTTACTAGAAAAATTATGTTGCTTGGGCATTTCAAATGGAGATTTTCCTCAAGGGAAAGGAGCTGAGGAGTCATGTTGATGATAGTGAAAAGGGAGACTTAGATGTTGAAGGATCAACTAGGGCAAAGGCTGTATGGGTAGCAAAGGATGCACAAATCATGTCTTTAAGACCTCATAGATCAGCAAAGGCTATATGGGATCATCTCACACAAATCTATAGCCAAGATAACAATGCTAGGAGATTTCAGCTTGAATTGAGCAATGCTAACTACACTCATGGAGATCTATCAATCCAGGAGTATTATGCTGGATTATTGACACTATGGAATGATTATTCAGATCTTGTTACAACCAAGATGTCTAAGGAAGGGGTATTGGCAGTGCAACAGGTTCATAAGATCAACCAAAGAGATCAATTTCTGATGAAATTGAGATCTAAATATGAACTAGTTTGTGCCTCTCCAGTGAATAGAGATCCTGTTCCATCTCTTGATGCTTGTTTTGGAGAACTCTTGCATGAAGAACAATGTCTCCATACTCAGAACACCATGGAACAAACAATAGTTGCTCTTGTGGCTTATGCTACCTACATTAGAGAGAGAGGATCTGAGATGAGAAAAACACAATATTATAGCTACAAGAAGTATGGACATATTGCACCACACTGTCCAAACAAAGTCTGCAATTATTGCAACCAACCTGGACACATTATTAAGGAGTGTCCCATTCAACCACCTTCACTATTCAATAAGAATCGTCACACAACCAACACTGCAAATGTGGTCGCCAGTAATGTGTCCTCTATAGAAACAGCCTTAACCAAAGAAATGGCACAAGAAATGATTGTAAGTGTATTTACCACACTTGGCCTTCAAGGTAATGCTGCCTCTTCACTCTCTTCTTGGATATTAGACTCTGAAGCCTCTAATCATATGACAAACTCTTTGAAAGGATTAAGAAATCTTGGAAAATACTATGGAACATCACAGGTTCAAAGTATTCTTCTCATTGTAATTGGTGGTGATAAACCTCCTTTAAAAAGTTTATGTCTCACCAAATCTGGTTGTAAATCTGGCTTTTGTTGGGCATCTTGTAGACAATAATTGCAAGGTTTATTTTTCTAAACAAGGTTGTATTGTGTAGGATCAAATGACAGGCAAGTTGATAGCAAAGGGGTTCTAAGCATGGACGTCTATTTCTCTTACAATCTGTTGTTCCGCACAACGTAGTTTCCTTTCCTGCTTTATCTCTTGTCTGTACTATTCCAAAAGTATCTAAAGAAGTCTGGCATAGGCGTCTTGGTCATCCAGATCATAAAGTTTTATCCCATCTTCTGAAATCTGGACTAATAAACAATAAAATGCATTCCTCTTCTAGTTTGTTCTTTGATTGTGCTACAAGCAAGCTTGGCAAAAGTAAAAGATTACCCTTTCCTTCTAAGGGAAGTACCGCCATAAAACCATTTGATATTATCCATAGTGATGTATAGGGATTCAGTCATGTTCTATCTCATGAAGGTTACAAATACTTTGTAACCTTTATAGATGATTATAGTCGTTATACATGGGTTTACTTCCTGAAAAAGAAATCAGAAGTATTCACCATGTTCAAACTCTTTCTAGGACTAAATCAATTTGATGTCACTGTCAAAATCCTAGATCAGATTCTGGAGGAGAATATATGTCGAATGAATTACATTCATTCTTGCAAAACAGAGGCATTATTTCTCAAAGATCATATTCCTATACACCATAACAAAATGGAGTAGCAGAACGTAAGAATCGACATCTTTTGGATGTCATTAGAACCTTGCTTATTGACACTTTTGTTCCACCAAAGTTTTGGGTAAAAGCCCTTATTACTGCTACATACCTAATCAATCGACTTCCCTCGCAAAAATTAGGTCTGAAATCCCTAAATTTCAGGCTTCATCGTTGTCAACCCATATATGAGAATCTACACACTTTGGGTGTTTATGTTTTATGCACCTGTCTCCCCCTCACAGGAACATACTCACTACTCAGTCCATTAGATGTGCTTTTCTAGGGTATAGTATCAATCAAAAAGGATATATCTGCTTTGATCCTCATACCAATAGAATCCATATCTCTAGAAATGTTATATTTCTTGAAAATCAGTGTTTCTTTTCTATGTTTTCCTCAGCATTACCCAACACACATGTCTTGTTAACTTCTTTCACTAATCCTGACACTAGTGGTCAGGATGATACACTACAAACTCCAGCCACTGGTGTCCTCAATCAGCCAGCCACTATTGGTGTACAGACATAGACAACCACGTGCAGTCCCCTTCAGCTATTGTCCTGCCATCTGATTCTAGGCATCATTCAGATTCTAAGGTAAATGACTTACCTCTTATACTGACTTCTTTATGAAGATCTGCTAGAGTTTCAGTACCTCCTAACAAGTATGGGTTTAACCCATCCAAGACTCAATCCTCCCAGTCTGCTCTCTCTGCTACACTACATTCTACTGCAATACGTACAACTTATTCACAAGCAGCTAAAGAACCATGTTGGCAGCAGGCTATGAAGGAAAAACTACATGCCCTAAAAACTAATCACACTTGGGATGTTGTTGAGTGCCCTGCAGGTGTCACACCTCTTGGGTGTCGATGGGTATTCAGTGAAGGTCAAGGTTGATGGCAGCCTAGACAGACACAAAGCAAGACTGGTAGCTCCTGGGAATCATCAACAATATGGAGTTAACTATGAGGAGACCTTTTCTCCAGTGGCCAAGATGACTACAATACGCACCATTTCAGCCATTGCAGCTTCACAGCAATGGTGTTTACACTAATTGGATGTGAAGAATGCCTTTCTTTATGGGGATCTAGTTGAGGATATCTACATGCGACCCCCTGCAGACTTGTTTTCTACGCCCACCTCTGCTATGTATAAATTACGTAAGTCCTTGTATGGAATTAAACAAACTCCTCGTGCATGGTTAGCCAAATTTGCCTCTACTCTTCTTGATTTTGATGCATCCTTATTCTTGCGCACTACTGCCAATGGTGTTGTGCTTGTCCTAGTGTATGTTGATGATATAGTCATCACTGATACTGATTTAAGCCTAATACATCACCTCAAACAGCACTTGCAACAGTCCTTTCACATGAAGCACCTTGGTAATCTAGCCTATTTTCTTGGTCTAGAGCTGGCACACATGGACTATTTTTATCACAGCACAAATATGCCATGGACTTGGTGGTTGCAGCTGGTCTCTAGGATTTGCCACCACTTGATACACCAATGGAAATCAATGTAAAGCTTCGAAAGGATGAGGGAGAGTTATTAATTGATCCAACAGTATATCGAACACTTATGGACAATCTGATCTATCTAACAAACACTAGGCCATATCTCTCTTATGCAGTTCAACCGGTTAGTCAGTCCAATGTTTCCCCTAGACATCTTCATCTGGTTGCTATTAAAAGAATCATTAGGTATGTGAATGGTACTCTATAGAGAGGGCTATGCTATCCTACTGGTGCTTCTCCTACTCTGAATGCCTATAGTAATATTGATTATGTTGGATGTTCATACACTAGAAGATGCACTATGGATGGTGTATGTTCCATGAGCCTGCACTCATTTAATGGAAAAGCAAGAAACAGGATAGAGTTTCCAAGTCCTCAACTGAATCTGAATACAGAGCTATGTCTCAAGCCTACTCAGAGATATTTTGGCTACATGGGCTTCTTTATGAGCTTGGTTTCCCACAGGATACACCAACTCCTCTTCATGTGGACAATACTAGTGCACCTATCTATGTTAATATATTTATTTTATATTATTGTCATAGTCTCTTCAACTAAAAAAAAATATTATTTTTATCTCTTCAAGTTCAGTATGATATAAAAAATTATCTAACAAACATATAATATCATGTATACTCATTTCTTGGATAGTATGGAGAATGAACCAGCTTGCAACTTCAAACTGATTTTAAGCTTGTTTGGTTCATCTTTCCTAATCTCTCTTCATCATTTCTTATTTTTCAATGCAAATTTCAATGGGGGCACTATTTCCTATATTGGAAAAATGTTTGTTAATAATGTTTTTTTCTTATTTTTATTGTATGCTTTAATAAATTTAAAGTAGAAATGGAAAGTAAAAATTGTACTTGAAAAGTAAAAGCACCATATTAGTATTAGGCCAATTTAAAAAAGAAAAGCAACTTCATAAAATACAAAGACAATAATAACCAGAAAGGAAAAGTGCATTGAGGAGAAAGGGGGAAAATTTACTAAAATCGAATTGCTAAATTCTACGATAATTTGTTGGATAATTGACTTATTTTGTAAGCTTTAAAAAAAAGGTTTTGTAAAAATCCTTGTCATAATCTCTCGTTTGAAAAATTAAACAAACAAATGCAGCACTTAATAAAAAAAAAGTTTGTAAAACTCCTTGTGATAATCTCTCTTTTTAAAAATTAAACAAACAAATGCAGCACTTATCAAAAATATATAATTAAAAGCATCATTGCTTTGCAAGTTTCTAACCTTCAAACATGAACAAAACTTTTATACCTTCTCATACAATTTAAAATCAAATAAAAATATGTTGAAAATCCCATACCTTGTATGTAAGAAATTTCAGTTTGATCATCAAATTTGCATCATCATCAGCTAAATCACCTTTTGCTCTATCATTAACAATTCCAACTATGTTGTTTTTTGCAATTTCAGCAGCTTTTTCCTTATTAGCCTTGAATAAGTTAATGTCAACAAAAAACCCTACATCAATAAAAAGATGTTAGAAGTACTGTGAATTACTCAAGCTCCCACTTCCCATTTTCCCCCACTCCTCTCAAAATCCAACAAGTCAACATGAGTGTATATATATATATATATAAGGACATGATAACACTTCATATAATATAAAGATTTTTATAAGTATTACCCAAACATTTGTCCCCTTTCATTGATTCATTTCAGTTATTGAGCATAACAAATTGGAGATAGGGTTTATAAATATAAAATTGCATCTTGATTAACTCAATGTATTTCTCGGCATTTATACTTTTCAGAACATCTAAATGTATACCGTCAGTAATGTAATTTTCTCTCTGTCATGTCTTGGGAAACATTTGAGTAATTGGCTTCACAATCGAACAATGCTTAAATCACTATCAGATAGCATTTTTACAAAAATGCAACTCGTCAAACATTGCAAACACAAAATTTTAACTTCATATATGCATAATAAGAATAAATGTACATGCACGCGCGCGCGTGTCTGTGTGTGTGCGTGTGTGTGTGCGTGTGTGTGTGTGTGTTATCTTAACATAACTGAAATTTTGCAATACAACCTAAAGTTAAATCATCCTTGGTTACAAGATTCAAGAGTTTCACCTCGGTATAATGGCCATAATCCAGGCTTGGACCTACAACATGGAAATCATTTAATTAGGCAGCATGGATAATAAGATAAAAGCAAACATTATTTGTGAAAAACTAATGATATTAAAACAGGAATTTAAATTGTAAGTTCAAACAAAAACCTCATTTCTTTTTGATATCGCCGAAAAGCAGAGTCACTGTGGACATGAATGACCATTTTATAGAAAAGATTGTCAACAGATACAGAACTGATTTTGTGGAAGTTATGATAGCATTTAAAAGCAACTGGTAAACGTCTTTCTCTCATCAAACGAATCATTTCCTAGATCAATCAAGAATTAAAATTAGAACTTCAGAAACAGCACCATATGCAGCTTTTTAACACTATATTGGCTCTACAAAAAAAGTTTAATTAATTCGCAAACCATGATAGTCAAAATGTCCTGAAGGATTGTATTATTTTGAGAGCATGAAAATTAATTATGAAGCAACATTTTATAATAATATTGAATGGCCTCACCTGCAACTTGGTGGTAGAAAAATCAGAAGGGTGAGCTTGTAAAAATTTTGAGACAACAGATTTGTCGGCATTTTTGGAATGGCTATCACCAGATTCAACCCCAAACCAGTCTGAAAAGTTAGGGCAAAATGAAGAGCCAACACTCTGAAGGAGGGCTTTTATTTGCTGCAGCAGTGTTTCACAAAACAGCAATGGATTCAATTAAGTTACTTTTACAATCTAATTTTCTAAAGCAAATATAATGTTTTTTTGTTTCAGGTTGATTATAACTCTGACTCACCTGTTTTTCATCTGACCTATTTGCAGCACAGATTTCCCTTAGACTTGGCCCCGGGTCAAGGCCAGCTGGAGTATAAAACCAAATTAGATGTAATTCAAAAATATCAAAAAGCGAGTTTCATTGATTGTGTCTGTACCGTGATCACAAGGATAGAGAAGGGGATGGGAGGGCATTGCATTGACCTTTTCAACAAAGACAATAAATGGTGAACCAATAAATGAGGATAGGCATGGGTAGATTACAATCATTTTATGTCCATACACATCAGAAATTGTAGGGACCATGGTAGGATATACAAGTAGAATCTAAATGAAAGAAAAAAAATTATGGGCTTTTTTTGTCAACTTCAAAAAGTAGAACAGTAAGTAAATCAAATGATGAATAAGAGTAACCAAATGACCGTAAAACAAAAAGAGGTGTGAACACAGTACACAACGCATCATACCTCCCTCAACTGGTGGAGGAGGATATTTTCTCAATACCTCCTCTATGTGCTTTGAGCTCTCATGACTAACAATACGAGCCACGAGACCTTCCAAAATTTCACCCTGCACCTTTATATGGTCATTTGAACCTGGATATCCATAAAAGCTAATTAATGCTATAAATATCTCAAGTTAGTTAAATTACATTTTCAACTCTCATTGATTATGACAAAACTTAAAACAATGAAAAGAGATGTTTGTTCTGAATTATCAATAATTGATTCTGAACACAAGCACACCTCACCCTTCCATCCCAACTATGCATAGATTATATGTATACAATTCATCTTTTCATCTGTTGTTAGAAAATTATGTTGTTACCCAGAATCATCACTCATGCACACTTTCATGACGTGGAAAATGGAGAAATTTCAAAAATCCATGACTTTATTACTTCACATATAATTCAATTATCTAAAATCACAACATATTTGAAGCACATTCTACTTTAAAACTCCACCTGGCACAGATATATCAGCAACTTCATCAAGAGCCCTACAAACAGTTGTTGCCAATCCTTCCTCACACAATGCATCATAGGCCGCAAAAAAGGATGTCACTGATCTCCTTGATTAACAAAGTATATATATAAATTACAAAATGTATCTCAACTAGCTTTCAAGACATATAAGATCACACACTGAGCAGTTCAAAGTCACTTGTAATAAAAATTTCTTCAAGTGAGTTACCTTTAATAAAACATTAATTGGGGCTTAAAAAAATAAAGTACTCAACAATTTCTTTCAATGATTGTTCCAACAGCAGACATTTATAACTTTAGTGGATTTTAATGATACCAAGACTAGTGCTACATAAACAGTTCCCATTATCCTTCCAGTGTACCATGATAGTTATATTGCTAAATTACAATGATTTGAACTGTCTTCCAGAAAGAAAATAATATTACACAAAGATTATAAATAGATTTTCCTTTAGTTTCTCGTGTCAGATGCAGCCCAAATAGGAAAGAAGAAAAGTATTTTTTTTGTCCTCAAAACAAATATCAATGGCATTTCTATACTCGCGAGAACTTAATTCTTCTTTGAGAAGATGAAAAATATGAAGGTCTGCCAAGAAAATAAAATTGAAAAGTAAAATTCCTAGATTATAAGATCTGATTTTAAACTTCATTTCTGGAGAAAAATAAGAACCAAGCAAGTATAGAGAGGTCATTTTTTGCTTTCTTTTTACCATGTGCAATATAAGAAATGAAGTGCAATTCTGGTACTGAAGACAAGATATTATATGGCATTTCTACACCGAAGAAAACCTAATTACCTCTTTGAGAAGAAAGAAAGAAAAAAAAAAAAGTTAGCTTAAATGATAAGATCGAAAAGTAACTTGGAAAACTTGGAAATCCTTCTGGCCTTCCCTTTTCCAGGAAAATTTCCTTAATCTTAAGCATCTCTTTATTGTAATTACCTTAATCTTAAACATAACTTGAAAGGAAAAAAGAAAAAGAAAAAGAAGATAATGAAACTATTGTGGCATAACCAGAAAATTAAATGAATGCCTGATTTAGCAATCATGAAAAGGCAGACAAAAAGTTCCTCTTTGTAACAAATCTTCCATTGTAGAAACCAGCCAGGTAGCTACATAGAAGAAAAGGGTCTGATGCAGGCATTTGGTTGTAAGTTTTAGCATTTTACACTATGTCTAGCCATATTTCTATAATTTTCAGCAGTCAACTGTTAAAATTTCTTCCAGCAAGAAAAATTTAAGTTTACCACATAGAATGCAGTGCTTTAGGATTTCTTTCACTTCTCAATTAAGCGCTCAATTTTGAGGCTTTTGTGAAAATTTCCTAATCATGAGATGAAAAGCTTCCCAATGAAGGAAATTCTCAGTTAAGAAAAGTCATGCTTGCTTTACAGCTAATGCTTAGAACATTGTCCGGACCTCAAAAGTGGGAGGACATATGACGTATCTTTACCAAAACCAACCAGTCATACAAAAGTATTTTGTAATTTCCACTTTTTTATGGACATTATATTGGTCAAATGAATCATATTTTGTATTGCTAGAGTCTAGGTGCCCCATCCATACTCTGTCTTAGTTTCTTTCTAATTTTTCTATTCTTTTGATCTATAAGAGGTTCATTTATAATTCTCCCTTGGTGATATCTCAAGTAAATCCTCCTTGAACTCTATTTGAAAATCAGATTCTCTTCCTTCCACCCAAATTAACCAGATGACATTTTTCAATTCTAACCCTTCCCCAATTGTTCCAACCACTTTAAGATTGTAAGACAGACACATCTCAGAATTCAAGAGACTATCTTCTATCAACACTATGACAACTATTAATTGAGAGATAAATCTCTAAATTAAATCAATTCTTACAACAGACAAACAATACAGATTCCAGATCATTACCTTGTTGAGAACAACCAAACATGATTTGTTGGAAGACGCCATTTCCGACAAAAGGCAATCACTTCAGGAGTTGAGTAGAACTTTGGCTTTCCATTGCCCAGTTCAGTGACTGCTGTCACCACCACTGCAGCAAGAACACAGGACATGAGCATTAGTAAGGAAATTCCACAAGCCCAAAGGAATTAGTTAAATGTGGCAACAACATACTAGAGAAGGGAGAGCATATGCCCTCACAATAATCTGACTTGTCAATTCAATTTTAAAGTAAACATCACACTGTCAATCTCATAATAATGACAAAGTCGCAATTATTTGCATCCACTATTCATCTTCTTTTGAAGTTCCTTGCCAAAATCTGAGGCATAATAAAACCATGAATACCAAATTTTGGTCATCCAATCAACACCATAAAACTTAAGCTCTCACTCCAAACAAGTTAGATCAATCAAAAAATACCTTCCTAATAAAAGCTCAAGCTTGCAATTAATTCTATAAAAGAATAATGACAAGAAGTCGGTGTCTTAAAGATCATGTGAAGTACTTGGAAATTCTAAGTCAAAAAATTTGGAAGAAGCACACTACCATAATCTTCTCGAGGTCGTTGCCCATGGTCTCCTAGAACAGCTGTAACTAGTTCCATTGATATGCACATGCGGTTTATCTGAATGGAGGAAATGATACTGTTAGTTCCAACAAGTAAAGCTTAATTTTACTATTTTGATGGTGAAACATGAAATAATGATAAGATAATAGGAGTTATGCTCAAATAGTAGTAAGATGATGAACTAGGAAAAACTTTGAGCCAGATGAGGAATCAGAAATCAGCAAGCAAACCGACATTGCAGTTAGATAAGGAAAGCTGGACAGAAATGGAGCCTTAAAACTGTTGATATAAGCATTACACATAAACATAAATGCAACAGACAAAAGGAACATAAATGATGAGCAGGAGAGAGACAGAAACTGTGTAATTATACAACATAGGATTGACTAAAAAAATTAACAAGTCAAAACGGGGCGTGAAGAATCTATTCTCTTTTCCTTTCTAGCACATTCTAAATCTTATTCCAATATCACCTCAAGAAAATCATTGAACTCCACTTGCTTCTTTCCAGCTGCAGTTCCCCATGCCTCATGAAACATCCGTCCAAGAACAAAGACACCAACGGCAGTGTATCTACATTATAAAACTATGTTCAGCAAGCTACATCTTATGCAATTGGAGAAAAGGTAACCATTGATGATGGAGTGTGAAAAATGTGGTAAAGACAGTGCATGAAACACACCTGCCCACCAATTAAGCAAAAGCAGAAACAAGATGAGCAATTGAGAAATAAAAAGCACCAGTCTAAAATTGATAAAACAGCACACTAGAACCGCTAGACATGGGGAGAGAGGAGAAGGGGTGAAAGGATATCGTGCACATACACATTCCCAAAACTGTTTTTGGCATACGCTCCACCTTCATGACCCGCATACATAAAAAGGGACCCGGAATGTTTAAGAGTTACCTGTGGAAAAGGTCATTACTAACAGAGCCAAGCAGTCAAGCATATCATTAAACTAGAAGAAAACATCTAAAGAATAATAACCACAAATTCTGGATTAAGATAATATCTACGAAAGACTGGAAAAATCTAACTGTAGTTTGATGGGTTTTCACTTCATGGCCAATCGAAAGTGCCAAATGTTGTCAATTCGATAATGTGTGGATTTTGCTAAACAGACAAAAGAGGCAGAAAATAGTGCGACTGTTTGAGAGTATATTTGAGGTTATATTGAAAGTGTTTTTTATTTAAATATACATTAAAATGATTTTTTTTAATTTTTTAAATTATTTTTTACATAGCACATGAATGATTTAAAAATACCAAAAAAATCTTTAATTCAAAATAAAAAATGAAAATACAAAAAAAATTATTTTTTTTCAAATATGCGTATGAACAGAATGTCAGACAGGGTAAGTAAAGTCAACAGATTTTTAATGAAAAGTTTTTATAAACCCTTTACCTCCAAGGTTCCCAACCCTTTAGACACCACCTCTATCATCCTGGACCTAATCTGCGCATATCAAAGTGGAAGAAACAAATTGGTTTAATCTGCGATGAACAAGCAACAGATTATCCAAATCATAAAAAAAAATGAAAACAAAGAATCAAAAGAGAGAAATCAGCGAGAGTACCTCTTGATCAGACTTTTCGTTTTCAAATTTAGGATAGAAAGTGGCTCTTATTTGAGCAAGTGAATAGGTCGAATTATCCACTGTAAAATTCTCCAACAAATTACCCTTGAATATTCTACTCAAACTAGCACTGCTTTTCAGAGTTGTTTCGGACACATTTTCAACATCAGCATTGGCAATAGTTTGAGAAGACTCGGGCTTCCAAATAGTTTTTTGTACTTCGTTTTCAGCTCTTATTCTCAACCCACCAATTCTGTCAGTGACTTCTTCAGCCACCGCACTTGGCATCGATGAGGAAGAAGCCGCCTTATCGGTATTTGCCTCGACGTTCCTCTTTTGTCGTTCACTCTGCAAAAATCCCAATTCATCCAACAATTATAAACAAAACACTATCAGTTATTATAGAATTGGAATTTGTGTGTACCTTAGGCATGATTATACTGCGGTGAGAAAGAGAAAGGGAAGGGGAAGCGAAAAAGCGAGCTATGGGTATGTAGGCTCGAACAGGAATGAAGTTTGTATAATAAAAAGGGACAGTGAAAATGCGAGAGCAGAGGATCCTCTGCCTCATCAGCCGCTTAAACGAACACAAGGCAGACCAAGTGGATGTATTTGATTGGCGCAGTGAAAGGGTTGGATGTGCCGGCCGAGCGTGGTGGAGGGTCTTAACTCTTGATAGCAAGAGAGCGGCTGAAGCGGCGCTGTATCGGGGGTTTATATCTACATATTAAAAAATAAATTAACTTTAACAGGCAGCTTTCAAATATCACATAAAACCTTTATCATAAACAATAAATAAAAATAAATATATATATATATATATATATATATATGTTTGTATATGTTTATAAACAAATTAAAAAAAAATTACTTATATTTTTACAGATAATTTTAAAATTAAAAAAAAAAATCTTAAACAATAAACAAAAATAAAGAGGGGTTATATATACATATTAAAAAATAAATTAACTTTAACATGAAGTTTTGAAATTCCAAACAAAATTTAAATTATAAAAAATAACCAAAAATAAAGAGGGGCTATATAATCTTATTAAAAATAAATTATGCAATTTAACATTCAAATCGTAAAGAATAAATAAAAAATGTTATATATGTTAAAAAAAATTAATAGGATGTTTTAAAATTTAAAATAGAATTTAAATTATAAACAAAAAAATAAAAATTAATTATATATTCATATTAAGAATTAAATTTATTTTAACAAGAAATTATAAAATTACTAATAAAATTTAAATAGAAATAATAAACAAGAATAAAAACATTATATATTCATATTAAAACATAAATTAACTTTAACAAGTAATTTTGAAATTTCAAATGAGATTTAAATCATAAACAATAAATAAAAATAAAAATAATATATTCATATTAAAAAAATAATTAATTTTAATAGGAAAATTTTAAATAAAATTTAAATCATAAACAATAAACAAAAATAAAAGGGGTTATATATATTAAAAAATAAATTAACTTTAATAGGAAATTTAAAATTTTCAAATAAAATTTAAATTATAAAAAATAAACCAAAATAAACAAAAATAACTCAAATAACAAAGTAATTGTTTTTAAATTATATAAAACGTAATGATAAATATATTTTTAAAATTACCCATTGTACTCGTAGCATTTCAATCTGAATACCAAGTGAAACTTCCAATTCATATACGTACAATCAACAAATATTCTTGTTATCTTTTTCAGGTAGTAATTCGTACGCAACATCTAGCTTTTAAAATATCGAAACACTTTTATAGAATAACTATTTTATTTTATATTATAATAGTATTTGTTTTTAAAATTATTATTTATTTAAAAATATATTAAAATAATATTTTATATATCTTTTTAAAAAAATGATATTAGCACATCAATGAAAAAATATTAAAAATAAAAATTTGAAGCAAAGAAAAAACATAAAATATTTTTAAAACATAAAAACAAACAAACTATTTATTGGAAAGCTTTTTTAATATCTTTACCCCACTAATTATTGCATGCACGATCTAGTTGTCTTGCGTTTCACTGCAGACAGAGCTAAACATTTTTTAAATATAAAAAAATATTAAAAGTGTGACATAATAATCAACATGAATTGAGAATGAAATTTTCTCTTATACATGTAAGTGAATGTTCTATTGTTAGTGATCTGTTATCCCTATTTTGTTTTTCATATGTTTTATTTATGTGTGACTTAATATATTTTTAGTTTAAAGTGATTTTTACTTTAAAAAGAAGTTAAAATATTTTTAATTCTTTAATATTTATTCTTGATATTATTATATCAAAAGTATTTTAGAACACTGAAATTAAATTAATTTCATATTAAAAAAAAAACTCGTAGTTCAATTTCCTTTTATATTTTAATGTGTTAATATTAAAAAAATATTAAAATATATAATTAGTTTAACATATTTTTATGAAACAAATATTTTAGAAATAATCGCTATCATTATTTTCAACACCTTATCTATAGTAAAATTATAAATAATAAAAAACTAAATAATCAAAAGTTTTATAGGCAAACAAGAAAGAAAATAACACATTAACTTATATTGTGTTCGATAGTCTGGTAATCTCTCATGATAATAATAATAATAATAATAAAAATAATAATAATAATAATAATTTTTCTTTTATACTTTAATTTTGTTCTTCAATTATTTTCATTTGTTCTTTATATAAAAAGAAAAAGAAAATTCAATGTTGATAATATTTTTTTTGTTTTACTTTCAATCATAATAATAACAATAAGAGTAATAATTCAAGTAATTTATCATTTGATATTGTATTTATTAAGAATTAAATTTTGCAACTTCTTTATATATAATGTTTTAAATCTAATATCCAGGTTAATGATTTGAAAAAAAATGTGTGGCTCAATTTTCTTTAATTTTTTATCTGATTTCTTTAAAAATGTATTACTAATAATATAGATCATTCACCCCAATATATAGAAAAGCCATAAAAATTATTATTTAACAAATATAACATCGATTAATGAATTATTTCTATTATTATTCTCATTGTTTTTAATATGATTGTTAAATTATCATAATCATTATAGCTGTCATTATAATCATTACTATAAATAATCAATATTTTAATTATTATTAGCAATATTATCGTTGTCATTATCATAATTGTTATTATCGTTGTCATTATTACCACAATAATTATTACAATAACTAGCACTGTTATTTTTATTAATATCATTAAAATTACAATTATTATTATCATTATTATAATTATTTTTTTATTATTGATATTCTTCATATTATTTTATGAGTTATTGTTATTATTATCATCAACGTTATCGTTATTAACACCATAAGCATTATAGCCATTACGATAAATTATTATTGTTATCAACATTATAATTAATAATATCCCTATTATTAACACGATTATACCACCTAAATTTTTTTTTATTATTATTATTATTATTGCTAAAATAATATAAATTATTAGATTATCCCGAGGAATAAAACAAAAAACTCAAAAACTTTAATGAAAGAGCAAGCAAGAAAAAAAAACTAAAATTATTATTGCATAAACAATGGAAATTACAAAATTAACCCGAAGAGTAAAATAAAAACATCTAAAAAATTTAACAAAAGATCAAACAAAAATAAAATAAATAACAAAACCAAAATCAATATTATTATCTTAAAAAATTATTTGACTTGAAAAACAAATAAAAAAATAAGAAGAAAGAAAAAAAATCAATTTTCAAATGATCACTAACACACATTAAAAAAGGACTAAATTGAATAAAAACACAACTTCAATAAAAGAGAAAATAATAAAAATTAAAAATCAAAATTAAGAATATTTATATATAAACATGAACAAAAAGTAGAGATTATTATAGAAGGATCAAAAAATTAAAGGAATTAAAATCAAATAAAAAATTAAGAGAATAAGGGCTAAAATGAGAAAAAAAATATGATCAATTTTAATTGAAGAAAAAAATTGAAACAAAACAAAACTTCAATTTCAAAAAAAAAAATGTATTTAAGCCAAATCCAACATTAAAAGAATAAGAACAGAATGAAAAAAAAAAAAAAAAAACTATACGATCAATTTCAATTGAAGAATAAAATTGAAACATATAAAAACTTATATAGCATAAATCAGGACGAAAAAAACAATCAAAAGACCAAAGAATGATTTGTTAAAACCATAATCCAATAGGACTACCATGTAATTTAGAATGCATGAGAGAGAAAAAATAGAAAAAAAATAGATTAATCGACCACCAACCTGTCTCCAACCACTATGAGTTGATATGCACATCATCATGTGGAAGAGAACATATTGTCTCATTCGGTGTGACAATGAATGAATATTTTTTACCGCTGCAAAGACATCGCGCGCGTTTTCTGAATGGCACGGATGGAAAATAATTGTCGGTACGTCAAGAAGACGCCCCTGCTATGTTTTTAAAGAAAAGATTTTAAAAATATCAAATTACCAAAATACCCTAAAAGCACATGTAATAACAAATAAAAAACATATGAAAATACTATTCCACCCCTATCACAAACTCTTCTCTTTTATCTTTTATAGGGGTAAATCAGTATTTGTGTTGATCACCAATAATGGAAAAACCAGCAATACCCTTATTGGTAGTTCTTATATTTTGTCTTATTGAAGGGTAAAATGATATTTAATTGTTCATCAAAAAAGAAAATGTCCAATACACCCATGACCAGGCAATGTTTGTTTTACTACAACGGGAGGTAAAACGGTAGTTGCACCATTTATAAACAATAAAAAGACATAAAAAACCCGAACCCAACAACTAAATTTATTGAAGTGGAGGGTATAATAATAATTACACTATTCCAATTCATAGTGAATTATCTTTATAGCTACAATGAAAATCTCACACAAATTAGCTTATTGTATAATAAAATAAAAAAGTTGTTATAAAAAACAAAGAATAAGGAAAGTTAAAACTATAGCATCATGACATGAGAGGGCTAGCAACTAGAAAATCATTGAAGAGTGACATTATATACGCCCACCCAATATGACTATTTTATATATCTAAAATTTCACCTAAACTTTTTTTAAAAAAATATATTAAAAAATAGTTGGTGTTTTAATTTTTCCTAGTAGAAAAATAAATTTAAATTTTATGTAGATTGATTTGATGTGATTCAGTTCACTTGGCAAGTCAAAAAGTAACCTGGATAACCTATGAAGACATAGTTTCACTCCAAAAAAATTTCAAGATGATATTTTTTTAATATTAAGATAATAATATATTAGGTTAACTATGATCAATCCAAGTTAATATGTCAAAAGTGTGACCTAGATGATGAGAATATGACAATCTTTTATGAAACAAATCAAAATAAATTATGAAGTATAATTCTCATTCAATCAAATATTGAAGGATAAAAGTTAATTGAAAAAACATAAAATTTAATGAGACACAAACAACTCCATGAACATAAAATTTAACATTGAACAATCCATGACCCGAGTATTGAGATCGATATAACCTTTTAGAAAAAAATTGAAAAAAAACTTTGATTTAACTAGGTTTAACATGTCAAAACTTATGTCTCATATCATGAGACTAAGACAACCTCTTAGAAAAAAAAGAAAAATAATAAATCAATTTAACCAGGGTTAAAAAGCCTAAACATTTACCCCTAATTACGAGACTAAAATATCTCCATATAAAAACGAATCAAAATAGATTACGAAGCTTAATTTCGAAACCATATAGTATTGAATGATAGAATCAGAAAAAAAAATCAATAAGAAAATAAATATGGTCAACTCAAGTTAACCCGTTAAGTATCATTCTCAAGTCATGAGGTCAAAATAACCTAATAAAAATCAAACAAAATAAATTATGAAGCCTAATTTCTATTTAATCCAATATTAAATGATAAAATTTGGGGGACAGTTAATTTAGAAAAAAAGAAGTTAATTGAGTTAACCCCCGAAACCAAAGATCCAAGTTATAAGAGTGAGATAACAAAAAAATATTTAATGTAAATGATAAAACTTTAAAAAAAATTGATTGAAAAAAAAAGACTCTACTCAAATAAGGTTAAAGTGGGGTTTCATTGTGGTTGATATAGTAAAAACCCTTAATAACCTAATAGAAAACAAATAAAATAAATCATAAAGTTAACAAACAACATTTTGGCTTCAATGCCATACATGCCATTAATGTATTGTATAATTAGATCACTAGCTCGTATTACACTATAGGTCGAATCAATATTTTTAAATAAAAAAATGTCTTACCAATGGTTTTTTATAGTAGAAAATAACTTAAATTGTATAGAAAGTGATTAGATGCAACCCAATTGATTTGATGACTCCAAAAACAACCTGCATAATCAATAAAACACATAGTATGACTCAAAAAAAAATCCAATATGATATTTTTTTTATAAATATGAAGATGACAACCTATGGGGTCAATTTAGGTCAACCCGGGTTAACCTGTCAATCAACATGTTGAGTCGTGAGATCATGATAACTTCATAGAAAACAAATTAAAATAAATTATAAAGTCTAGTTTTCTATAAACTAGACATGGAAGATTAAAAAAAAATCAACTATAAAATCACTAAAAAATCAATTTGATTTAACTGAGGTTAACTTGTCAAACTTGCGATCCGGGTCATTAAACCGAGATAAACCAATAAAAGATAATTTGAAACAAATTATAAAAGAAAAAAAAACCTCAAGCCAACCATTTAATTAGTTAAACTCAGAGTTTAGATCATGAGATTATGATAACTTTATAAAAAGTAAATTGAAAATAATTAGAAGCTTAATCCTAATAATGAAGAAGTTCATATTATTTAGTAAAATATTGAAGAATGAAATTGAAATTGAAATTAAAATTAAAAAAAAAACATAGATTAGAAAATATTTAAAAAAAATAAAAGAAATTAAGTTGCTTCGAGTTTATTTTACATTTAATTTCCATCGTACCCCGCCACTACACCACCACTACCCTATTTATATTTAAAGAAAAACTTATGAAAATTTCTAAAGTTAAGAAACCAAACCACATATCAAAAGTAGAAATACGAAATATGCAATTAACGGTACAGAGTGGGTGTCGTGCCAATCTGGAACATGTTTTTTATTTCTCCACCTACCTCCTCTTCGTCCTCCTTGGAGGCTGTAAAATGCTGCTGTCATTGGACCACTTCATAAAAAATAATTATTTTTTTCAAATCTTAAGAATATTTTTGAACGGACGGAATTACAACGGTCGAATTATTGGAATTGAAATGAAACGTCCATATAAATCTAACCCAGCCCATTTAAAATGAAACGTCCATATAAATCTAACCCAGCCCATTTAATATCTATTTAATAGTGTGATTAATATTATTTTAAAAATATTTTTTTATTAAAAAATATATTAAAATAATATTTTTAAAAAATAATTTTTGATATCAAGTATCAACTCAAAAAAATAATATAAAAACATCATTTTTTTTTTTTTATCTGAAATTGTTTTTTAATCCAAACACCCCCTTGGTATTTCGATACGATTCTGTCCCAGAACACCGCTGTTTTGCACCTATAAAAAAAAACCCACGCACACGCCCCTCTCCAGATCATACGTCCTCAACAACCAAACAAACCATTTCACTGTAACTGTCATGGCTTCTCCTGCGTAAGAATCCGTCGCTTGCTTTCTCTCAACTCTTCAACTTGTGTTTTGCTGTTTGATTGATTTCTCTCTGCCTTTTGTTTTGTTTTCGGCACCGGAAGTTTGGATAAGAGCGTACCGGAGATATTGCCCCCATCATTGGATGCGACTGCAGAGCAACCTCCACTCTTTGATGGAATTACCAAGTTTGTTTTTCTTTTGTTGTTGTTGTTGCTGTGGTTGATAGTAGTAAGAATTTTGTCTCTAAATTAGCTGATGTTTTTGTTGTGTCTAAGGTTGTATACATGCTACACGTGTCCATTTGCCCAGCGAGTTTGGATCGCCAGGAATTTCAAGGTCTCTTATTTATCCGCTCTATTATATTCTATTCTTTACTGTCACTTTCCTTTCTATTTATTCTTTATTTTTCTTTTTGATGGGCGCAGGGATTGCAGGATGAGATTAAGCTAGTCCCTCTGATCCTTCAAAATAGGCCTGCCTGGTATTCAGAGAAAGTTTACCCTCCAAACAAGGTCAATACTTTATTTATTTCTTATTTAATATTCATTAATGCTTCTTTATATTATTTTCCGTCACTCGTACACATTTCTTTAATTTTTCTTTCTATTTTTGTAGACAATATTGCAGTAGGTCTCAAAGAAAAAAGAAAAAAAAAAAACTGATATGCATCAGTTTAAAAAGTTTCCTGTTAAAAACCCACAAAAGTAGGGTTTGTAGTTGGCGTAGTATGAGCTGAAATAGTATTGTTTTTGAGGCACTGTCGATTATGCTTTATTCTCATATGGCTCTCTTGAAGCTGTTCATTATGGCTCTAGTAAAATAGTGTGGCCATAAAGCTGATGAGTTTTTGAATTTAGCCTGGTGCTTACTGAATTATTGGCCGTTACATCAATTTTCCACTGCGTGCTGTTGTTCTTGGCTCTAGTAAAATAGAGGTCTGATTCTTGGAATGAGCACTAATTTGATAGCTAGGTGTATCAATTGCGTGCGGTTGTTGTTTAACCTACGAATTGTTTATCATTTCTTGGTTGATTACAAAACCATTTTTGTTCATAGGTTCCATCACTGGAACACAAGGGCAAAATCATCGGGGAGAGTCTGGATTTGATTAAATATCTAGAAAGCAACTTCCAAGGACCTTCCCTTCTCCATGAGGTAAGATGCATATAATTCTCTTGCACTTTTGATGTAATTTCCCTATCAAATTGACAAAATTAACAAAGTAAGTTATTGTAGGATCCTGCTAAGAAAGAGTTCACTGCAGAGTTGCTCTCCTACACTGATACATTCAACCGTACAGTGTTTACTGCATTCAAGGGAGACATGGCAAAGGAAGCTGGTAACTTCAGATTTTCCTATCTTTCTTTCATATATAAACTGGACTAACTATAATTCGTAACTTGCATCAGGTCCTGCTTTTGATCATCTAGAAAATGCTCTGCATAAATTTGATGATGGGCCATTCTTCCTTGGTCAAGAATTCAGTTTGGTATGTTATCAGTTAATACCACAAGCACCTTAGCCTATTCTGTTTGTCGCACCGTATATACATGTTTTAAGAAATATGTAAGGTGAATTATTGCCTCTGCACATTATTTGGGTGTTATCTTTTATATGGATGTTTAAAAACCATTTGTTCTCAGGTGGACATAGCCTATATCACATTCGTTGAAAGATTCTACATCTTCCTGTCAGAAGTGTTCAAGCATGATATTACTGCTGGCAGACCAAAACTAGCAGCTTGGATTGAGGTAATTTGGAATCCATTTTTTCTTCATATGCCCCTTGGTCTTCCAATTATTGATTTTGTTATACTTTCTCTTGTTAGTTTATTTAATCTATCCATTTGATACTATATGTTTAACTCAACTTCAGGAATCTTTTGGTTCAAGTGTTTGCGCTTTCTTTTTTCAGTAATTTGATTCCCATGTTTCATGCTCTTTCACTTTGTTCCTCCCAGATTTACCTGGTTCTGTACCCTTATTTTTTTTCACTGGTTCGTTTAAAGCTACCCTCTGCTCATAGTAGTTTGCTGGATTTTCCATCTTGTATGACTTAGATCATGCCTGGTTTTTGTGCTGTCCTCTTCTCTAATGTCTAATTATTAAGCTTACGATGAGCAGTCATTTTCTGTTGGCCTCTTATCTTGAACCAGTATTAAAAAAGAGGCAGCTTCTTGTTGGGCATGAGATTTTGGTTTTGGATAGTAACTTTGTCCTTTGAAAAATCCAAATGCAGGAGGTGAACAAGATTGAGGCTTACAAGCAGACAAAAACTGACCCAAAAGAGATGGTTGAAACTTACAAGAACAAATTTATGGTGAAGAATCAAACCCATCCTGATATGCTTATAATTCTTGATCATTTTTAAAAAATAATTCACGGCAGTTGTGGTGAAGTAACTGATCACACCTCTTTTATGTTTGCTTCGCAGGCTTAGAATTAAAATGCCACTACACTGAATAAGGGCCCTGTTGTCTCATCGTTGAGTAATGTTGATCGTGTTTGTCGAGTTAATATAATGGTTGATTTTTCTTGGTTGGTCTCCATGGATGTCTACTTATAGCTATCTATAGTAAATAATGAAGGATAAGCCTCTATTTCACTTAGTTCAACTAGCATGTCTGGCTTAGTGTGTTCGCTAGATTTGCACTGTTTTTAGGCTGGATACTATCCTTCTGACTGTCGCTCTTTGTACTTTTACTCCAAGATCTTTGCTTGGTGTTTAGTGAAATGCTTGGCTTGCAGTATGAATAAAAAAGATCCTGGTACTTGTGTGATATTGTTGCTTGTGACAGTTACTTTCTTTAATATTTTATTTATTTATTTATTTTTGTGTTAATGATTCATGTTGCTTGCTGAGGATTCGTCAAGAATTCGAAGGCATTCGTATTCTTCTGGAAGATAGTTCTGGGGATGATATAACAGGTTTATCTTATTAAAAAGACCTAAAGTAGATCGGTCGGTTATTGTGGACTGGACATTTGCTCTGCTGCTTTGCACCTACATGAGCTCTGTTTTTTTTTTCGTTTATGCACAGTGGATTATCGAATTTATCCCTCGAAAAAGACAAAAAAATGGCACCTAGGTTGATGGGTTCCATGGTAATTGTACATTTTCGGTCCGATCCGGTTCGTCTGGCCGGTTTATTTATTTTTTAATATTTCATTGAACAGTGCAATAACCGTTTTGTCGCTAAAAAAGACAAAAATCATGCCTGGGAGGGAGGGGTGATCCGGTAATTAACTAATTTTTTATTCTTTTTTTTCACCGGTTTACTATTGACGCGTCGCCGGATGTGCCGTCAGTTTCCGCGCTCATGCGTGTTTCGAACGGCATGTGCGGCTTACTTCGGCGTCCAAAAATGCCAAACTGGCCTCTAGAATGATTTTCAGGCATGTTCTCTTCCACATGGTGCGGTGCGTGTGACTATGTGGTGTCCGGAGACGTGTCAATGGTCGTTTGAATTTCCTCCCCTCCATTTCTCTCTCCTGCCTGCACAAGCTGACATCAGCGCAACTGTTTTTTGTCAAATTTCATTTCAGTCCCTGAACGTTCGAATTTGTTTTTCTGGCCTTTATTGCTATTATATAGGTTTTGATTTGTTTCAATTTCATCCTTCAATTTATATTGATCATATATTGTAGTTTTAATTAGGTCCTCATTCTTTAATTTTCAGATTGGTCTGGAATCCTTAATATTTTTGGTATCAAAGTTTTCATTTATTTCAATTTTATCCTTCCATGCAAATTTATTATAAATCCTTAATATTTTCGATATCAAAGTTTGATTTCTTTCAATTTTATCCTTCTATGCAAATTAATTATGGATTTCAGTTTCATTTCGGTCCTAATTTTTTTGATTTCTGGTTTTGTTTTTTAAATTAAATTTATTACATATGTTTTATTTTATTTTATCCCTTATACTTTTAATCTTGGATTTTATTTTAGTTCCTTTATTTTTTATACATATTTCTTACATAGTTCTTATTTCTGTCCATGTTTATATGTATATGCTCTTAGTTTTTCTTTCCAATTTTTCTTTATTTCCAATGTTATTAAGTTTTTCTATTTAATGTCCAAATTTTAACGAAATAATGTTTGTTATTATTTTTTTTTTTATTCTTCAAGTTAAGGAATTTATTTAAATATAATAATATTTATTTTTTGTTAATATTGTTAGGTATTGAATTTTCTAATTATTACAGATAAAACATTCAAAATAATAATAATGATTATTTGTAAGCTTTATTTTCTTTTAAATATATCAGACTAATTATATATTTTTATATTTGAAAAAATAATAATATCATTGTTCTGAAATTCTTTTAATATAATAATATGAAAGTAAAAAAAATTATGGAATTTTTTTCTCTAACAATAATTATGGTCTCACCAATTTTTATTATTTCCACTGTTATTAAGGTTATTTTTTTTAATGTTTGCATTTTAATTTCTGTTCGTGATCATTTCAAAAATGATATTTTCTATTTTTTGTATTCTTCTGTTCAAATAATTTTTTAAAATGTAATAATATTTTTTTATTTTGTAATTTATTTAGTTTTTTAGTTGCTTTTTTATTAATATTGTTAGGTCTTAAAATTTCTTATTATTATAGATAAGACATTCAAAATAATGATAATTATTATTTGTAATATTTTTTTCCTTATCAATAAGTGAGACTAATTATATATTTTGATATTTATTTAATATCAACACCTTCATATATATATATATATATATATAAATGACCTGTTTATTATTATTCTAAAATATTTTTAATAGAATAATATGAGGAATAAATTTTACAATCAGTTTTCTACATAGAAAAAAGTCATTTCTAACAGATTTTATGAAAAGAGTTTTGGCAGTAGCAAGTAGCAACATTCAATCATTTTTTGATGGGAAAAAAACCCGTTTCTAACAAATTTTATCAATTATAATTTTACTGATTAAATATTAAAATAACAAAATACAACACACATAAAATCAATCAATTTTCTATATAGATAAAAAAACCCAGCACATCGCGCTTGCAAAATCGCTCGTGGGCACTAGAATGAGGATGTATCTTGCCTCTGTATATCATTATCGAAGACCGTTGCCTCACTGATACAAATGCCATGGCACGATTAGGTTGGTGGTGGATGAATATCATAGTTCGACACAAATTAAATGCAATTCCAATGGCAGGCTGTCAGTTGGTACTGGCAATGATCTTCATTTCTTACCCCTCATTCCTAGATGTCCTCTTAAAATTTATCAAGTTAGATGCTCACACCTCTAGATCTCGGGTGGCAAAACGCTAGTACAGATGCTCACACATCCGACCTCGAGTGGTAAAAAGCTTGAAATTTGCATTGGAGATCTCGGGTTCGAGTTAGGACATGCTCATCTTGTAAGTTTTACTTGTTTAACTCGAGCCCAAAAAGAGTGTAAAAAAAGAATGGTGTTTTTTATTTAAAAAAAAAAATATGTTTGACAACATTTTAGTCCTAAGTGTAATAGTCAATTCCTTTCTTTATTTCATAATTTGACATGAAAATATGGGTTTTGGAATGGTAAGCTATATATATATATATATATAACTTGATAAGTCTAGGCTTGGGTGGCCAAGATTTTAATTTGTTTTTAAATTTATGTTAAGTGAAAATTATAAAAGAGAGCCATGGGTGGGTAGTAAAGGTTGGAATTATATGTGTGAAGGATGGTTGGTGTTGAGCAGGCGTCCGTAGGAGGTCGAATCCTGGCAAGTTTAATTCCATGAAATTTAAAGTTTCCTTTCTTGTGTTTGATCTAAGTTTTTAATTTTGTTTTGGAAAATATGTTGTGGCGTTTTTATTTTAAATATCAGCATGAATGAATTTATATGCATTGAGTTTTTGTTTTTTTATGAATGTTTAGAGAGAATTTGGGAATGAAGAAATTGTTTTTGATGACAAGAAGGATGACTATTAATTTGCTTTAAGACCTAAACATCTGGAGTTTGTTTTTGTGTTTTAAAATCTTTTTTTTTAATTATTTTGTTTTGCTTCAAATTATTTTTTAATGTTTTCAGATAATTTTAACGTGCATTTATAAAAAAAATAATTTTATTTTGATGTATTTCTAAGAAAAAATATTTTAAAATACCCCCGCTATCACTCTTTCAAATATTCTTATACAAAAATACATAGCACGCTAGTATAAAAATGTGATACACACATATTAAAGGGGGTGTTTGACACTGTATTTCAAAAGCACTTTAAAAATAATAATTTGTTTTTGTTTTTAATTTTAAATTAAAAAAAAATTTGTTTTTAGATATTTTCATGTGCTGATGTCAAAAATAATTTTTTAAAAAATATCATTTTAATGTATTTCTGAATGAAAAATATTTTTAAAAGGAACTTCAACCACACTTCCAAACAAACACTAAGGTTTTTTGAAATCAAGATGTCTTGTGTTAGTAGCATGAACGTAGCATTTCCAAATCAATGACCTTTGTATCCGGAGGCAAACCTACAAATCTTAGCTTAGAGGCCAAGATATATTGATACAAGAAACAAAATTAAATTTTCTGTTAATAAGCTTAATAATTATAACAAAATACAATTCTATTTTTTTTATTAGTATGTATTACATTTCAATAAACACAAATATTTAAAGAAGTTCAATATAGACATGAAAATAAAGGAAAGGAATAGGTACAAAAAAGTAAACTAAGTCATCATCGATGATCTTTTATTGAGTATAACTTTTTCATAATCATATAAGTTATGAAGTTCATGACAATCTTATTTTCTATGTAGACACTAAATTGTCAGTAAGAAAATATCATCTATTTTCACCAACTTAATTATAGAAAAAGTTTGTTCTATAGCTGTCAAAAATACATTAAGAGTTAAGATTAACAAAATTAATCTTTCAAATAAATTATAGACTTTTATTTTTTTTAAGGTTAGTGTCTGGACCAGTTTGCACGCACCTCAACTAATCCCACGAGGCCTAAAATTGACGACCATGTAAGCTTCCACTGGTCATCATATTAGTAATTACAGGGCGCGAACCTAAAACCACAAGAAGAACAAATCTCTTAGTCTCAAATTTTTACCACTGGATTACCTACTAGATGGTTAACTAAATTATAAACTTTTAATCTTTCGGAAGTTGTCATTGTTCTACACAAATTAAAAAAAAAAGTCAATTTCTAAAACTTTTGATGTTTTGGTTCATAAAGTTCATAATGTTGCAATTAAAACCTCATATGAAGTTTCTCTTGGTCACTAAAATCTTTGCCTTATTTTTGAACCAAATTACATATAAGATTCTAGAGGGCATAATGTTGAACTTAAAATACAAAGCTCAATTGCTTGATCATAAAAACTACTATATAAATATTATAATTAAAAAAATAACTTGTGACATTAACAAAGTCTTGATCTTGTTGTTACGAAGCTCAACATAAAACATCATTAATTCTTATATTTTGTTTCATCAAATGCAATATTATAACAAATTTAAAAGATGTTAATGACAAAATTGATTTGTAACGAAAACTGAATGACCTCCTCTTGAGTGTCTTCTCCATTAAATAGGCAAAAAACCGATTTACATGCCCTAGCTACAAATTAGGGATAAACATGGAAGGATAAGTGTTCTACTAAAACACTACTATTTACAACTCTAATTAGTTTCCTAATTAATACATAATTAATTCCCGTGACATCCCCCCTCAAATTGATGTTGGTCGATCAAGAAGCATCAATTTGCCAACTAACAATTTATGCCGATGCCGAGAGAGAGCTTTAGTGAAAATGTTCACAGTTTGATGTTTAGTGGAAATGTGAGGAAGTGTAATTTCATGTTGGTGAAAAGATTCCCGAATGGAATGACAGTCAACCTCAATATATTTTGAACGCTCATGAAATACAGGATTAGCAGCAATCTGAATCGCACTAGTATTATCACCGTGGAGTGGAATGATGCTGAGGAAAACCAAGTTCCCCTATAACCCATGAAGCCATGTAATTTCAGAGCATGCGGAAGACATAACATGATATTCGGATTCTGTGGATGATTTGGAAACTCTATCTTGCTTCTTACTCTTCCAAGAAATGAGTGTTTTACAAAAAAAAACATACACCATTCGGTCACAGAGCGACGAGTATCTACACAACCGGCCCAATCAGCGTTACTATATCCTTCCAACTGTAAGGAAGACTCCTTAGGAAAGAACAACCCTCGTGAAGAGGTACCCTTCAAATATCGGATAATGCGGCAAACAACAGCAAGGTGAAGATGTCGGGAGGCCTGCATAAATTGACTGACCTGCTGCACAGCAAAAGAAATATCAGGAGGAGTAATCGTCAAATAATTCAAACTCTCAACTAGTTGCCGATACAAGGATGGATCTGATAGAAGCTCGTCTTCCTCTTGGCGAAGCTTAAAATTGACCTCCAATGGAGTAAGAACAGAATTACCCATTTGGAGACCAGCTAATGAGATGACTTCCTTTGCGTACTTGTGTTGATGCAACAATGTACCTGTCAGAGTAATCTGAACCTCAAGTCCCAGAAAATACTGCAAGGGACCAAGATCTTTCATGTGAAAAGAGTCTTGAAGATGCGTTTGCAAGTGTTTAAGTAACTCAATATCATAATTTCATCAACATAGACTAGAAGCAGCATAATTCTTGTAGATGTCTTGCGAAGAAACAAAGAGGAATCAAACAGACTCTGAATAAAGTGAAAGGCAAGCAAAGTAGAGCGAAATTTATCAAACCATGCCTGTGGAGCCTGTTTCAAACCATACAAAGATCGGTGTAGCCGACAAACCTCGGAGGAGGGTGTATTAAACATGCTCGAAGGTGGAGACATATAAATTTCTTCCTTTAAATCTCCATGTAGAAAAGCATTTTTCACATCCATCTATCTCAGAGACCACTCTTGTGATGTAGTAAGTGCCAATATAGTCCGTACAGTAGTCATTTTAGCCACTGGTGCAAATGTCTCTTCATAATCAATACCATACTCCTGTCGGTTCTCAAGAGCTACGAGACGAGCCTTATACCGATCTAGGGAGCCATTAGATCTAAACTTGATTGAGTATACCCATTTACGACCAATAGGTTTGACTCCAGGCGGACAAATTATAAGATCTCAAGTGTGATTGTCTTGAAGAGCCTGAATTTTCTCTTCCATGGCATGCTGCCAACAAGCCTGGGTAGCTGCCCGAGTATAAGAGTGAGGAACATAAATAGTATCGAGAGTGGCAGTAAGTGACGTATGAGAAAAACCATACCTATCTAGTGGATGTGGAACCTGAGTGGACCGTCGAGGTGCTAGTAGTGTAGAATTAGGTGACAAAGTGGTGTGTAGAAGAGGCGCTAGAGGGGGACGTCTTTGATACACTATACCTGGTTTAAATCGCTTAATAGAAGGAGGGACATCATCAAACAGAGGAAGAGGGGCAGTAGGGGAATTAGAATTAACATGAGATTGAAAGAAATATTGATTTTCAAAGAAAACTATATTCCGGGAGATTCAAAATTTATTTACATGAGCATCATAACATATAAATCCTTCCTGAGTAGGGCTATATCCCATAAAAGCACATGTGATAGATTGGGCAACAAGCTTGTGACGTTCAGTAGGTGGCAGATGGACAAAACAAACACACCCAAAAGTATGAAGTGATTTATACTTTGGAGGTATACCAAATAAACGAAGATAGGGAGAATCATAATTTAGAGTGACCGTAGGCAAGCAATTGATCAAATAAACACCTGTAGATAATGGTTCAACCCAGAATTTGGTAGGTACAGAAGAATCAATTAGCAAAGTACGAACAACATCTAAGAGATGACGATTCTTATGCTCAATGACTCCATTTTGTTGAGGGGTATAAGGGCAAGAGCGTTGAGAAATTATCCCTTTTTACTTAAGATAATTCTAAAAGGAATGTGATATGTATTCCCCCCCTGAGTTAGAGCATAAGATTTTGATAGAAGTACTGAATTGTGTCTCAACAAGCGCAACAAATCTTTGAAAACAGAGAACACGTCAGCATTAGAGCGAAGAAAATAAATCCAAGTAAATCGACTGTAATCATCGATAAATGTGACAAAATAACGATACTGCCCATGAGAAATAATAGGACTTGCCCCCCAAACATCAGTATGCACAATTTCAAAAGAAGTGGAAGCACGACTACAATGCACAGGAAAAGGTAAATTTTTTTTTTACCAAGACGAGAAGTAGCACAATCAAGAGATGAGGAAAAATATTATTACCCAAAAAACCATGTTTCAAAAGATGAGTTAAGACAACAAAATTAGGATGACCTAATTTCTTATGCCATACTTCATTGTTATTGGCAGTAGCTATACAAGCAAAAGAAACAACATTACGAATAGAAAAATATAGCGGGAAAAAACGCCCCACTTTAGGCCCCCTCACGATCACCATTCCCGACACTTGATCCTGCACAATACAACCACCATGGGAAAAATGAACATCACAGTTGTCATAATCCAATTTTGGGTCATTCCCAAATCTACCCGAAAATAACAAAAAAATAAAATAAAAGAGGCCAGTGTTGGTAAGAGAATCAAGATGGATTTTTTGGACGTTTTCGAGAGCTCGATCGTACCTCTTTTGTGCCCAAAAATGAAGGAAAGCGCATATTCAAGGCTAAAGTAATTTATTATCGGATAAATCTGCGTTAAAATTAAGTCGAAAGATATAATTATATTTTATGGGCTAATTTGATTTAATTGTTGGCCAATTTAAAAGTGTAATTATGCTGGAAAATTAATTTAGGGTCTAATCGAAGGGTTTAATCAAGCGCAAGGACTCGATTATACTTTAAATTAGTCAAAGTAATTTTATTAAAGGTTTAATTGATGAAAAATCTTAAATTCAATTCAGGTTCAATTGATGAGATTTGAATTTTCGGAGACCATTTTGATTTTTTCCAAGCAAATTTTGTGAAATCGGGGGGCCAAATTGAATTAAATCGAGATTTTAATGGTCGATTAAGAGTTAAATTGCGCAAATCAGAAATCAAGGACCAAAATATAAGAGGCGCGCGAAGTCAAGGTTGGTGTTGAAAGTATGACGACAAGAATAATTGCACAAAATCATAAGTTTAAATTCAATTGGAAATGCAATTAAAGCAATTATAAATCGAGGGACCAGATTGCATTTACACCCCAAAGTAACAGACCACGCATGCCTGCACCACTGACGAGCGGCTGCACCTGCCTCCGACAGACCACTACACGTTGCCGCCGGCCGACCTACTGTCGCAGGAGATAGGCCACCGTTTGCTTGCAACGGTAACTCTTGCACTCCCTATATAAAACGAACGAACAGGACAAAAGAGGGGCAGAAATATACAGAGGAAGAGAGATAGAATAGACGAGAGGAGGGAGTTTTTTACGTAGAGAGGAGAGAGTAGAACGGAGAGGATTCACGAAGGGAAGAAAAAAAGATAATAGAGAGAAGAACAGGGAACAGAGAGAGACAGAAAAAGAAGAAGAAGAAGGGAATTCACATGAAAAAAAGAAGACAGAATAAGTAGAGAATAAGTAGAGGATTGCAGAGCCAAATTAGCGTAATCTCCTTCCCCACGCTACAACTACTCTCACCCTCTCAAGTCTACTCTCTCTCTCACTAAAACCAGGCACTCCGGCGTCACTCTCTCTCTTCCAGCAGCCACCAACTCCGGCCACATTCCACCAGCCGGTCGTCACCGGCCTCTCCACCACCTCTCCAGCAACTCAATCACCTTCTCAGGTGAAGGAGGCAACAACAACAACCATTGAAAGCAACAAAGCCCGTTAGCTTCCGAAGCTCCGTCCGGCCACCACAGGCCACCATTTCCGATGCCACCACGACTGGAAGAACCACCTCGACCTCCTCTACCCAAAGGTATTAACAGGTACGCCATTCATCACACTCGAAAATCTTCCATTTCTACTGTAGATCATCGTCTTCAATGCGGGGAGTGACCGCTGAGCCGGTCGGGCCAGGCTTTGTGCCTGGCCTGACCCCTGATTAAGACGGGCTTCCAGCCCGATTGGGCTGGAAGCCCAATCCAAATGGAGGCTGGGCTGCCAGCCATCTGGCTAACACCCAGCCCAATGCAAGGTGGGGTGGGCTGACAGCCCAGCCCGAATTTAGGGGGGCTGACAGCCATCCCACCGAAAAAAATAAATAAAAAACATATAAATTTGCAAATAAAAAATATATTTTTAGGAAATTATAAAAAGACAAAAATGTGTTGTTTTCTTGCATACGACCAATACACTAACATATTTTTGAAAATACTTTTTCTTTCAAAAATATATGTATAATCTCGGAGTTTGAAGAAAAAAAATATGTTTTGGCATGGATTTCATGAAGAAAAAACATTTCTTGCATTTTTGGATTTTTCAACATGTTTGTAAAATCCAAAGGGTATTGGCCAATATTCCAAAAAATATAAAAACCTTATTTTTGGTGATTCGTATTATTCACTGTTGATATTTGAATAAATAAATCCTAAAATGAGTTAATATCCAAAATATTGGCGGGGATAATCTGTCATTATTCACTATTGGTATTTGGATAAATAAATCCTAAAAGGGTTAATATCCAAAATATTGGCGGGGATAATCCGTCATTATTTACTGTTGGTATTTGGATAAATAAATCCTAAAAAGGTTAGTATCCAAAATATTTTTACAGGGATAATAAATCATCATCATTTAACCAATATATTTTTGAAAGATCAATATCATAGCAATCATAAGACAAACAAAAACATCAAGCAACTTACCTTAGGTAGGGCGTACTAGGGGTGCTAAAACCTTCCCTTTACGCAACCAATCCCTTGCCTTAGAATCTCTGAAAGACCAGTTTTAGGTTTCCTAGTGACCATAATACTAGGTGGCGACTCCCTTTTTTATGAAAATAAAGATGAAACTTCAACATTGAATTCCCCCGCTCACGGGGAGAGTCGTCACGACGTCGCGCTCTCGCGCAGGGTGGACAACAATTATCATCCACTAATTGTCCAATAGAAATCAAGTTGGTAGATAATTCAGGAGAGACAAAAACATCTATAAATGAAGGATCCAAATTACCAATAGCAGTAATAGGAAGTGTACTGCCATCAACATTCTCAATAGATTGTGTGTCGTAATACTCATAACATCATGAAGATTTGTCTCACTATCAGTCATATGATTAGAAGCACCCGAATCAACAATCCAAGGAGTGTAGGTAGGAGTTATACCTTATAGGCCTAAGGCCACATTTTTTAAATAAAATAAATTAATTTTGATACAGCACATCAAATTAATTTTAAAAATATAAAAAAAATTAATTAAGAAAAAAGCCCACGCACACGCCCCTCTCCAGATCATACGTCCTCAACAACCAAAAAAACCATTTCACTGTAACTGTCATGGCTTCTCCTGCGTAAGAATCCGTCGCTTGATTTCTCTCAACTCTTCAACTTGTGTTTTGCTGTTTGATTGATTTCTCTCTGCCTTTTGTTTTGTTTTCGGCACCGGAAGTTTGGATAAGAGCGTACCGGAGATATTGCCCCCATCATTGGATGCGACTGCAGAGCAACCTCCACTCTTTGATGGAATTACCAAGTTTGTTTTTCTTTTGTTGTTTGGTGCTGCTGTTGTGGTTGATAGTAGTAAGAATTTTGTCTCTAAATTAGCTGATGTTTTTGTTGTGTCCAAGGCTGTATACATGCTACACGTGTCCATATGCCCAGCGAGTTTGGATCGCCAGGAATTTCAAGGTCTCTTATTTATCCGCTCTATTATATTCTATTCTTTACTGTCACTTTCCTTTTTATTTATTCTTTATTTTTCTTTTTGATGGGTGCAGGGATTGCAGGATGAGATTAAGCTAGTCCCTCTGATCCTTCAAAACAGGCCTGCCTGGTATTCAGAGAAAGTTTACCCTCCAAACAAGGTCAATACTTTATTTATTTCTTATTTAATATTCATTAATGCTTCTTTATATTATTTTCCGTCACTCGTACACATTTCTTTAATTTTTCTTTCTATTTTTGTAGACAATATTGCAGTAGGTCTCAAAGAAAAAAGAAAAAAAAAAAAACTGATATGCATCAGTTTAACAAGTTTCCTGTTAAAAACCCACAAAAGTAGGGTTTGTAGTTGGCGTAGTATGAGCTGAAATAGTATTGTTTTTGAGGCACTGTCGATTATGCTTTATTCTCATGTGGCTCTCTTGAAGCTGTTCATTATGGCTCTAGTAAAATAGTGTGGCCATAAAGCTGATGAGTTTTTGAATTTAGCCTGGTGCTTACTGAATTATTGGCCGTTACATCAATTTTCCACTGCGTGCTGTTGTTCTTGGCTCTAGTAAAATAGAGGTCTGATTCTTGGAATGAGCACTAATTTGATAGCTAGGTGTATCAATTGCGTGCGGTTGTTGTTTAACCTACGAATTGTTTATCATTTCTTGGTTGATTACAAAACCATTTTTGTTCATAGGTTCCATCACTGGAACACAAGGGCAAAATCATCGGGGAGAGTCTGGATTTGATTAAATATCTAGAAAGCAACTTCCAAGGACCTTCCCTTCTCCATGAGGTAAGATGCATATAATTCTCTTGCACTTTTGATGTAATTTCCCTATCAAATTGACAAAATTAACAAAGTAAGTTATTGTAGGATCCTGCTAAGAAAGAGTTCACTGCAGAGTTGCTCTCCTACACTGATACATTCAACCGTACAGTGTTTACTGCATTCAAGGGAGACATGGCAAAGGAAGCTGGTAACTTCAGATTTTCCTATCTTTCTTTCATATATAAACTGGACTAACTATAATTCGTAACTTGCATCAGGTCCTGCTTTTGATCATCTAGAAAATGCTCTGCATAAATTTGATGATGGGCCATTCTTCCTTGGTCAAGAATTCAGTTTGGTATGGTATCAGTTAATACCACAAGCACCTTAGCCTATTCTGTTTGTCGAATTTTTCACCGTGTATACATGTTTTAAGAAATATGTAAGGTGAATTATTGCCTTTGCACATCATTTGTGCGTGTTATCTTTTATATGTATGTTTAAAAACCATTTGTTCTCAGGTGGACATAGCCTATATCACATTCGTTGAAGGATACTACATCTTCCTGTCAGAAGTGTTCAAGTATGATATTACTGTTGGCAGACCAAAACTGGCAGCTTGGATTGAGGTAATTTGGAGCCCATTTTTTCTTCATATGCCCCTAGGTCTTCCAATTATTGATTTAGTTATACTTTCTCTAGTTAGTTTATTTAATCTATCCATTTGATACTAGATGCTTAACTCAATTCCAGGAATCTTTTGCTTTAACTGTTTGCGCTTTCTTTTTTCTTTAATTTGATTCCCATGTTTCATGCTCTTTCACTTTGTTCCTCCCAGATTTACCTGGTTCTGTACCCTTCTTTTTTTTCATTTTTTCGTTTAAAGCTACCCTCTCCTTATAGTAGTTTGCTGGATTTTCCATCTTGTATGACTTAGATCATATCTGGTTTTTGTGTTGTCCTCTTCTCTAGTGTCTAATTATTAAGCTTACGATGAGCAATCATTTTCTTTTGGCCTCTTATCTTGAACCAGTATTAAAAAAGAGGCAGCTTCTTGTTGGGCATGAGATTTTGGTTTTGGATGGTAACTTTGTCCTTTGAAAAATCCAAATGCAGGAGGTGAACAAGATTGAGGCTTACAAGCAGACAAAAACTGACCCAAAAGAGATGGTTGAAACTTACAAGAACAAATTTCTGGTGAAGAATCAAACCCATCCTGATATGCTTATAATTCTCGATCATTTTTAAAAAATAATTCATGGCAGTTGTGGTGAAGTAACTGATCACACCTCTTTATGTTTGCTTCGCAGGCTTAGAATTAAAATACCACTACTCTGAATAAGGGCCCTGGTGTCTCTTCGTTGAGTAATTTTGATCGTGTTTGTCGAGTTAATATAATGGTTGATTTTTCATGGTTGGTCTCCATGGATGTCTACTTATAGCTATAGTAAGTAATGAAGGATAAGCCTCTATTTCACTTAGTTCAACTATGTCTGGCTTAGTGTGTTCGCTAGATTTGCACTGTTTTTAGGCTGGATACTATCCTTCTGACTGTCGCTCTTTGTACTTTTACTCCAAGATCTTTGCTTAGTGTTTAGTGAAATGCTTGGCTTGCAGTATGAATAATAAAGCTCCTGGTACTTGTGTGATATTGTTGCTTGTGGCAATTACTTTCTTTAAGATTTTATTTATTTATTTTTGTGGTAATGATTCATGTTGCTTGCGGGGGATTCGTCAAGAATTCGAAGGCATTCAGATTCTTCCACAGAAGATAGTTCTGGGGATGATATAACAGTTCTTTCTTATGGGCACTAGAATGAGGATGTATGTTGCCTTTGTATATCATTATTAAAGACCGTTGCCTCACGATACAAATGCCATGGCACAATTAGGTTAGTGTTGGATGATGATCACAGTTCAGCACAAAATAAACGCAATGCCAATGGCAGGCTGTCAGTTGGTACTGGCAATGATCTTCATATCTTACCCCCATTCCTAGATGTCCTCCTAAAATTTATCAAGTTAATCGAGTCGTGTTCCCGTGCTCTAACACCATCGAAGATCTTCGCCACCCATATATGTATAAGAATTCAAAATACAATTAATTTCAGCATATTCAAATTGATCATTGATGTTGTTACATTAGGTGATATATATAGAATAATTACATTTTTAAACTAGCTAGAATACAACCTTACTTTTACTGACTATAACAACAGTTTCTATTCTTGGTTAATGACATACTAACAACCATATTTTAACAATATGTACAAATGCTCACACCTCCAGATCTCGGGTGACAAAACGCTTAAGATCTGCATTGCAGATTTCAGGTTCGGGTTAAGATGTGCTTACTTTGTAAGAATCTGGGATAACCTTAGTTTTACTCGTTTAACTCGAGCCTACAAAGAGTATCTAAAAGGGATGATGTTTTTTAATTTTTTTGTAAAAAAAAAACATGTTTGACAACATTTTAGTCCAAAGCGAAATTGTCAATTCCTTTCTTTATTTAATAATTTGACTTGAAAATAAGGGTTTTGGGACAATAAGAAGTTTTTTTATATATATATTTTGAAGCCATGGTCGGGTGATAGAGTTGGAATTATATGTGTGAAGGATGGTTGGTGTTGAGCAGGCGTCCGTAGAAGGTCGAATCCTGGTGGTGGAGACACCAAACACGAGTATATGGACGAAGACGATGTAGGATGACCCAGCCTGTCACGCTTTAGTTGGGAGACTAAGCCCATTTTGGCCAATATCATTGTTATTTTATTTTATTTGTAATTATTTATATTAAACATTTGTATTTGATAGGTCAAGCCCATTAACGAGATGTTTAGGGTTTACTTTTTATATGCTCCTCTGTCATGTTGAGAGGCAGCTTTTGATGTATAATGAAAATGTTGCAACCTTTGCAATTCTCCAATCCTTTTTTCTCTATTCTGTAAGCCTCTTTTTTTCTCCAAGCTTTTTTTTCTTTCTTTAAATTCATATTATTTATTGTTCCGCATCAAATTTGGTATTAGAACCAGGGATATTAATCCCGTCCCGTTCCGGCCGGAACGACCGGAACGGCCCGTCCCAGTCGGAATTCCGGGACAAAACGGCGACGTTTTTGTCCCGGGTAGAATTCCGGACCGATCCGGCCGTTCCGGCCAAATTCCGGCCGGAATGCCCCGGTTTTGTACCGGCTGTCCCGTTCCGGTGTAAGCATAAAACGACGTCGTTTACACTTGAATGAAAACGACGTCGTTTAGGAAGTTAATAAACCCCCAAAACCCATTTCCATTTCCCATTTCCCCGATTTCTGAAACCCTAAATCTATTCCCCCAATTCCCCGATTTCTTTTTACCCAAATCGTTGCCCTAATCTCAAATTCATCTCAAATCAGCTCACAAATCCAGTAACCCATCAATTGAAAAGCTCAATTTGTGATTTCAATCCGTAATCTAGCTCAAATTCAGAATTCCTACATTGAAAATAAAAATCACGGCGGCACAATTTGAACAGCACGGCGGCACAATCTCTTCCACACGGCGGCACAATTGACATTGCTCGGTTCTTCTTCCCCAAATCTTCAGTGAAAGGTACACATTTGAGGCCCCTAATCCTTTAATTTTTTGAAAAAATTAAAGTGCCGAAACTTGGGATAATTGATTACATTTGTATGGAATGTTTAATTGGAAGATGTTCATTCATGTTGTGTTCCTAATTGAACTGGGCATTCTTGTTAATTGTGATTCTGTGATTGATTGTTGATGAATTTTCGGAAAGTGTTGAAATTTTCGGAAAATTGGATATCCCTTCACTGAGATACCACATGCATGATCCATGAAACGAAACCCATGGAATAAGTAGATAGAGATTCAAGGTCGAAATCAGAAATTAATCTTGCTTTAGGATAGAAAAATGCAAGTTCAAAGGGGAAAAAATGGTGAGATGTACCTGATAGATGATCTCTAAGAGTGCCATTCGGCATAAACTCGTAAACCAACATCTGCATGCACAAAAGGAATAGATAATACAGTAATGATACTGCTAATGATAAATTTCCTTGAGCTGCTTCCCAAGGATGAGAAGCATGCAGTTTAATGCTGGTCAAGCTAAAGTTAGGAATGTTAGACTTTACTAAAGATCTCAATTTTAAAAGAACACAGAGAGTACCTGTTCGCCTTGTTCATCACAATATCCGAGCAAAGATACGAGGTTCCGATGATGTAACAAATGTGATAATGAATGCTTGATAATGTGGGATTGATGTTGTTGATGCTTGATAATGAATGCTTGATGTTGTTGATGCTTGATAATGGAAATGCTTTTCGTTTTCGTGCTCTATATTTACTGATACATGGTTGATAATGCAAAATACGAGGCTTGTTCATATGTTGACAAACCCAGATTAAATTACTCATGTATAGTCCTTGTAATTCTTTTTACATGCCTAACTTGTGTTATCTTTTTACAACAGATTAAATTACATGGCTGAAAACTCATCTAGTTGTGGGACTTCCATGTATTCAGCTCCAACAAGATCAGATGATCCAGCATGGGCTCATGGACAGGTGGTTCCTGGTGTAAAGAATGCAAGTATATGCATTTATTGTAATAAACGGATCAATGGTGGTGGTGTTACTCGGTTGAAGTACCACCTTGCTGGTATTAAAGGTGAAGTTGAAGCTTGTAAAAAGGTCCCTCCGGAGGTTAAGTGGCAAATGAAACAAATGGTAGATGAGATGACGATGGAGAAAGAGAGAAGAAAAAGACTTAGAACCGATATTGGAAGTTCTCAATCAGCTTCCAATGATGAAGAAATAGCAGAGGGTGATGCTGCAAATCCTCGTTCACAAACAAGTAGAAGAACGACAGTGCAAGGAACAAGTACATCTGGAAGAAGGATTCCTTTATTTGCTCCACGAACTACCCCGGGTTCCCAGCCTAGTATTAGAAGTGCAATGGCTACTAAAGAGATGGAACACAATGCAAGAATAGCCGTAGCAACATGGTGGTATGATGCTAATATACCATTTAACAGTGCTAATTCGTATTATTATCAGCCAATGCTAGATGCCGTAGCATCCATAGGACCTGGGTTTAAAGGCCCATCATTTCATGATTTAAGAGGACCACTTTTGAAAGATGTAGTTCATAATGTCCATGAATACATTTTAAATATCAAGGCTGATTGGAGAGTTTATGGATGTTCAATTATGGCTGACGGGTGGACAAATAGGAGGAATGCACCAATTGTGAATTTCCTTGCCTATTCTCCGAGAGGCACTGTATTCTTGAAGTCTGTTGACACTTCAGGACTTCGAAAAGATAAAGAGACATTGCTGGAGATGTTTGATGAAGTTGTCAAAGAAGTTGGACAAGAGAATATTGTCCAATTTGTTAGTGATAATGAGGCTTCATTTAAGGCTGCTGGGAAAGCTTTGCAGCAAAGGTATGGCACCTTTTTTTGGTCTCCTTGTGCTGCCCATTGCATTGATTTAATGCTAGAAAATATTTGTGATCCGAGATATTTTCCAATGATTGATGAAACCATTAAAAAGGCAAGAAATATAACCAAGTTTATATATAATCATGCATGGGTTCTAGCTTTGATGAGGAAAGAATTCACAAATGGACATGATTTATGTCGTCCTGGCATAACAAGGTTTGCAACCCATTTCTTAAGCCTCCAATGTATACTGAAGTTTAAGAAGGAGCTTCGACAAATGTTTACTTGCACAAAATGGGTTGAATCAAGTCATGGCAAAAGTCGGGTTGGAAAGGAAATTGCTGCTATAATTTTACAAGATAACGACTTTTGGCCGAGATGTGCACATATTATCAACGTCAGCGAGCCTTTAGTACGAGTTCTAAGGTTAGCAGACAGTGAAGAAAAACCATCAATGGGCTATTTATATGAGGCAATGGATAAAGCAAAAGAAGCCATCAAAATAAGGTTGAAAAATAGAATGTCTCAATATGGACCATATATTCGGGTAATTGATGCTAGATGGGATAAGCAACTTCATAGTCCATTACATGCAGCAGGATGTTTTCTTAATCCTGGAATATATTTTAGGCCTTCTTTTTCAAAACAAAGGGAGGTAACTCGAGGTTTGCTTACCACAATTATGAGATTGGTTCCTGATTGTGATACTCAAGATAACATCAGTGCCCAAATTGAGGAGTATAAGAGAGCAACTGGTCTTTTTGGTGTAACCATGGCTATTCGTCAAAGAGAAAAGTTAAATCCAGGTAACAACTTTTATTTTTTACAATATAATGTCTTTTTTTTATCTATAATATTTGATTTATTCAAAATTTGTTATCTAGTTTCATGGTGGGAGCAATTCGGCATTGATACTCCAGAACTTCAAAAGTTTGCAATTCGAGTTCTTAGTCAATGCTGTAGTGCAACTGGGTGCGAAAGAAATTGGAGTGTATTTGAATTCATCCATTCAAAAAACCGAAATAGGCTTGAGCACAAGAGATTAAACGATTTAGTATTTGTTCGCTATAATCTAAAGATTCAACAGAGGTAAGTAAAATATCAATATTATTATATTAGTAATTATTTTCTATTACATTGCTATTAATTTTTTAATTTCTTTCGTGTTTATTCTTTGTAGGAATATGAGCAGAACAAGAGATGTTTTAGATCCCATTAGCCTTGACAACATTGATCTATTGAATGAATGGATTTGTGAAGAACCCGGTCTTCTTGATGGAGATGACATAAGTTGGGAGAGTATCGAAGCACCTTTCGCTACTTTAAATTTGGATGATGACGAGACATGTGTAAATGAGGAGAATGAGCTTGGTGGAGATGACCAGCTATTGGAATGTCTTGCTGACGACTGTCCTTATGTTCCACAGCCAGATCAAGATCCTTACTTTTATATTCATGATGTAGAGGATGTTTGATGTATTTTTCTTTTATTTTAGAACATTTTACTTTCATAATATTTTGGAATTTCAAAGATGTTTCTAATTTTGAGATTATGTTTGTATTGTATAATTTAAATTTCATTTATCTTGAATTTAAATTATACTTGTTAAATTAATATTTTATTTTTTTCATATATATAATTAAATAAAAATGAACAGTACAAAACCGGAACGGTACCCGGAACGGTACCGAAACCGGGACGTTCCGTTCCAAACACAAATCCGGGGCGGCACCCGGGGCGGGATTAATAACCCTGATTAGAACATGACTTTTAATTGTTCTTACAATTAAACAATCTAGAACCCTAGAGCCGGTTTGATAAAAAAATAGTATTGTTCTGATTATAGAAAAAAACTTGTGTTGTTCAAATTACAAAAAAAACAAAACAAAAATCGTGTTGTTCATTGACAATTTTTAGTAGCGGTGCCCCCATCAAAGGCGCCTCAGCAAATCACAGCGGTTGCCATATCAGTCGATAGATCATCAGCGACAGACCCACCACTGAGAAGACCAACACCAGGAGACAACCGTAGTTCGTCACAACTCCATCAGCCATAGCCACCCACAAGCTCATCACAGGCAGCACCGACTAGTGACTTATTACAGCATAAGCAACACAACAAATCTTTATCTACCACCGTTCATAGTGTCATCACCTTCAACAGCGATGACGAATCAACGCATCCCGTCCAGCAGCAATGCCACAACCCCTTCCGTTGCACCGTCGGACCCAAGCAAAATCACGAAGCCCCGTTTCTTGCACCATTGCCGTCAACAGTGACAATACATCACGGGAACACATCACGAGAAGTAGGGAAGAAGAAAACAAAAGTGCTTAAAAATAAGTTACCCTGCCACGTTAGCCCTAGATAGGATTTGCGTCATCAGACACGTTAGCGCCATATCACCTTGAGGCAACATCTGAGTCATCGACCATGTCAACGACACGTCATCTTTCATTGCATCACCTGGTCTGAAACTCTTTTACCCATTGAATATCATCGTTCCTGGTATGCTTTTACACTTGTTGATCAAGATTTAGCATTAATATTATTCTTTGTACTTGCCCATAAATAAGTTACAAAATATGCCTCACAAATTTAATTACCTTAATTTTGAGCTTCTTTATTGGCATTGAGCATTTGATCCTCTTACTTAATTGTGGAGCTTGGTTAAATTCGTGAGAAAATTGAAACATTGTGTTTTAACTACTTGTGTGCATTTAGAGGACTTGCATTGCTTGCTTTCAAATTTTATTGGTTTAATATGTCATTACTTAGTCTCCAAGAAAAATAAGAAGAAGAAAAATTAGCTATAATTTTATTTTGTGTTTTTACTTGCAAGTGTTATTTGTGATCTTAGTCTTAGGACTAGTTTTTGCATGCATATATGTAGTGGACGTCTAGTACACAATCTAGAAGTCATAACTACCATGAACCTGAACTCTAGTAATGTTCTTAAAGATATTCAAGAGCAATTACAACTCAAGCGAACGGAAGTGAGCAACATGTCCAATCAAATTAACAATCTTTCTAGGAGGTTTGAGTCCATAGAAACTTTGCAAGTAAGACAATCTAATGAGAGTGAGCATTCTAATGACAACCATAGGAATCCTCAAAGACCAGTTTCTCATAGAAACCGCCACCATAACCAACACCAAGGTCATAATGACTCTGACCAGTTTATCCTAGGAATCGTCAATACAACTACAATTAAGGTCATCATGATTACGATGACCCAGATGAGCGAGTCAGGAGGCACATCAAGGTCCCAACTTTTGAGGGCCGACTTAACCCATGGATCTTTGATAGATGGATCCGTGACATGAATCAATTCTTTGGTTGGTATAATTTATCTGAGAATAGGAGGGTAAGATTTGCAAAGATGAAACTTAGTGGGACCGCTCAACTTTATTGGGAAAGTGTAGAAAAGTCTTTGATTAGGAGAGGTTAACCCCCTATTACTGATTGGGTTGAAATGAATATTAAGTTAGAAGAGAAGTACTTGCCTCGTTCTTATAGAGAAAATCTTTTGGACTGGTGGAATAACTTGAGGCAAGTCTGCCAATGAATATGTGGCACAATTTGATGAGTATAGAATAAGGTGTGCAGTCAAGGAGGACATAGTGATGAACCTAAGTAGATTTTGAAAAGACTTAAACTATGACCTTAGAAGAGATATTGTGCTTAGAGGTGTTTTCACCCTTGATGAAGCTTATACCTTCATACAAAATTATGACTTGGTCACAAAACGCCAGTGGACGAGATGTCAGGACACTCGTAATACCCCTTCTAGATCTCAAACTAGAGGTAATAGCTCTATATTGGGTGCCCCACCTCGTAAACTCAATCCTTTGATTTCCTAGATACATAAAGAAGACAAGGGTAAGGGTATTTTTCATGAAGCACCTAAGATAACTTTAAGAATTTAGTGTTTTAAGTGTCAAGGTTTTGGTCATATTTCCTCTAGTTGTCCTAATATGACTCTATTCATTAAGGGGTAAGAGGATATGAGTGAAGAACATAATTATGATGATAGGATATATGAACTCAATCCCAATGATTTTCAAGATCTAAATGATAAGGAGGATGAATCTAACTTGCTAGGATGTGTTAGGTCTATATCCCTTCAAAGCAAGACAACTAGGTTAAGTATAGTTAGATGCACTTTAACACAACCTAAAGGAATTGAGGATTGGAGAAGGACTGGTATTTTTTACACTTACATTAAATGTGGAGATAAAGGATGTAAGATCATCATAGACAGTGGTAGTTGCATTAATGCAATTTCCTCGGGTAGTGTATCTCGTTCATGTTTAAAGTCTATTCCACATCCTAAACCCTATAGTGTGTCCTAGGTTAATGATACATCAATAGTGGTCAAAGAGAGATGTGTTTTTCCCGTAAAGATCTTGGACTATCATGATGAAAATTGGTGTGATGTCATTCCCATGAATGTATGGCATGTCATTTTGGGTAGACCTTGGTTGTATGATTTGGACGTTACAATCTTTGGGCGATCAAATTCTTGCTCATTTTATTTTCAAGGTAAAAAAATCCAACTCATTGAATTACCTCCAAGGTCTAATGATAATAGTCAGAAGAAGAGTAAAGTGAAAGAAAGAGGGATTAACATAATAAGTCCCAGGGAATTTGATAAGGAGATTTGTGAGGAGTCAGTTGTGTTTGTTGTAGTGGCTAAAGAGATTGTAGAAGACTTTTTTAGAAGAGCTACCTGAAGAGGTAAGGGAAGTGTTGAAAGAATTTCTAGATGTTTTCCCTTCTAAAATACTTGATGCTTTACCCCCATGCGTGATATTCAACATGCCATAGATTTTGTCTCTGGTGCCACATTACCAAACTTGCCTCACTATAGGATGAACCCAAGTGAACATGCTGAATTGCAAAGGCAAATATATGAGTTGTTACAAAAAAAATTTATTTGAGAGAGTTTGAGCCCTTGTGTGGTACCTGCAGTATTAACACCTAAGAAAGATGGATCATGGAGAATGTGTGTAGATAGTCGAGCTATCAATAGGATTATGATCAAGTATCATTTTCCAATTCCTCAATTGGATGACATGATGGCAGGAGCCCAAATTTTCTCTAAGATTGACTTAAAGAGTGGGTATCATCATATTAGGATATGTCCTGGAAATGAGATGAAAATGACATTTAAGACTAAGTATAGTTTATATGAATGTCTAGTCATACCTTTTGGCCTTTCCAATGCACCAAACACTTTTATGAGAGTAATGACACAAGTACTTAGACCATTTATGGGAAAGTTCCTGGTGGTATACTTTGATGATATTTTTATTTATAGCAAAACCAGGGAAGAACATTTGATCACCTTATTGAAGTTTGTACTGCCCTAAGAAAGGCAAGTTTGTTTGCTAATGTCAAAAAAATGTTCCTTCTTTACAGATCAAGTGATTTTTTTTAGGGTTTATAATGTCATGGAAAGGAGTATCTGCTGACCCCCAGAAAATCCAAGCAATAATAGATTACCCTGAGCCAAAGACTATTCATGAGGTTCATAGTTTTCATGGACTTACGACTTTTTATTGTTGTTTCATTAAGAGATTTAGCACCATCATGTCGCCTATTAAAGATTGTTTGAAACAAGGTGAGTTTCAGTGGAGTAAAGAAGCTAATAGGGCATTTGAGGAGGTTAAGAAGAAGATAGAGGAAACCCCAGTAATGCGGCTACCTGATTTTACTAAGGTGTTTGAAGAAGAATGTGATGCTTCGGGAGTTGGTATAGATGGAGTACTTAGTCAGGAACATCACCTTGTAACCTACTTTAGTGAGAAACTTAATGAAGCCAAACAAAAGTACTCAACTTATGATAAAGAGTTTTATGCGGTGGTTCAGGCCTTATGTTATTGGCACCATTACTTGTTACCACAGGAGTTTGTTCTTTACTTCGACCCTGAGGCCCTCCATTATCTGAACTCCCAAAAGAAGCTCAATCACATGCATGGTCATTGGGTTGAATATTTGTAAGCATACTCATTTGTTTTGAAACATGAATCTAGAATAAATAATAAAGTTGCAGATGCTTTGAGTCGTCGGGTAACGCTGTTGTCTATAATGAGTGATCAAGTCATAGGATTTGAGAGACTCAAAGAGGAGTATGAATCTTGCTTAGAATTTGGAGAAATATATTTGACATTGAAGGATGAGAATTACTGTGTTATAAATGGGTATCACCTCCAAGACGTATACTTATTTCAGGATAATAAGTTGTGTATCCCGAACACATTCGTCCGTGATTTTTTGATATGGGAGACTGATGTTGGAGGTCTCTCAAGACATTTTGGAAGGAATAAGACCATCGAAGAGGTGGAGCGCCATTTTTTTCTGGTCTAGTTTGAAAAGAGATGTTGTGAAATTCGTAGGTTAATATCAAACTTGCCAACTAGCCAAGCATAGAAAACAAAATACTAGTCATTACACCCCGTTGCCCGTTCCCACTTGCTCTTGGCACGATGTAAGTATGAATTTTGTTCTTGGACTTCCACGTACGGCAAAGAAACATGATTCTATTTTTGTGGTTGTCGACTGCTTCTCTAAGATGACACATTTTATTCCCTGTACTAAAACCACAGATGCTTTCAAAGTTGCAAAACTCTATTTTTATGAGATTGTCAAGTTATATGGTCTTCCCCAAACCATAGTTTCGGAGAGGGATGTTAGATTTACAAGTTATTTCTAGAAAACCCTTTAGCATATGGTGGGAACCATATTGAAATTTTGTACTGCTTACCACCCCCAAACAGATGGTCAAATTGAGGTGGTTTACAGGATTTAGGCAACCTTTTAAGGTGTCTAGTAAGTGATTATAATAGGAATTGGGATCTAATTCTTCCTACGGCCTAATTTGCCTATAATAGCTCTATCAATAGATTAATAGGCATGATTCCTTTTGAAGTTGTACATGGTTACAAGCCTAGGAAACCTCTAGACCTTCTTCCCATGTCCATTCATGCTAGAGTGTCCGAGTCAACCGAGTTTTTTGAATGTAGAATTCAGGATTTGCATATTGAGATCGCTAAATAAATTTAAGCAAGTAACGCGCAATATAAACTTCAAGCTAATTTACATAAGCGGCATAATGATTTTAATATGGGAGACTATGTTATGATACAGATTAGACCTGAGCAGTTTCCTTCGGGGAGCTAATCAAAAATTGCATATACGTAGTGTCGGGCCCTTTAAAGTGCTACAACGGGTTGGTCCAAATGCTTATGTTCTAGATTTACCACATGATTTTAGCATTAGCTCTACATTTAACATTGAGGATCTAGTTGCATACCATAAACCCACTTTCTATTTCAAATGATCCATTTGAAATACCACTTAACTCTCCTCTTGATGACCCTATTGAAACCTCTATCCCTTCCACCTTGACTTCAGCATAAAAGGATAATAATGATGCTATTCTCGATGAACAAGTTGTTTTTAACAGGAATGGTGAGGTTCAACGGTTTCTAGTTCACTGGGTGGGCCGGCCTGATTCAGATAACACTTAGATCACTAGAGAAACTTTGCAGCAACTTGACCCAGATCTATGGGAGTACTATCAGAGTTGGCCAGCACTACACTCGACGGGGTCGAGTTTCTCCAACCTTGGGAGAAATGGTGGGGACACCAGACCCACACCGCAAACTACACGAGAATATGGACAAAGACGATGTAGGATGACCCAGCCTGTCACGCTTTGGCTGGGAGACTAAACCCATTTGGGCCCATATCATTGTTATTTTATTTTATTTGTAATTATTTATGTTAAATATTTGGATTTGATGGGCCGAGTCCAGTAGCGAGATGTTTAGGGTTTACTATTTATATACTCCTTTGTCATGTTGAGAGACAACTTTTAATGAATAATGAAAATGTTGCAGCCTTTGCAATTCTTCAATCCCGTTTTCTCTGTTCTTTAAGCTTCTTTCTTTCTCCAAGTTTTTTTTTCTTGCTTTAAATTCATATTATTTATTGTTCTGCATCTCCTGGCAAATTCAATTCCATGAAATTTAAAGTTTCCTTTCTTGTGTTTAATCTAAGTTTTAGTTTTGTTTTGGAAAATAAGTTGCGGTGTTTTTATTTTAAATATCAGCATGAATGAATTTATATACATTGAGTTTTTGTTTTTTTATGAATGTTTAGAGGGAATTTGGGAATATAGAAATTGTTTTTGATGACAACAAGGATGACTACGAGTTCGCTTTAAGATCTAAACATCTAGAGTTTGTTTGTTTTTGTGTTTTAATTAAATTTTTTTAAAATGATTTTGTTTTGCTTTAAATTATTTTTTGAATGTTTTTAGATAATTTTAAGGTGCATATACAAAAAATAATTTTAAAAAATAATATTAATTTGATGTATTTCTAAGAGAAAATATTTTAAAATATACTTGCTATCACACTTTCAAACATTCTTATACAAAAATACATAGCACGCTAGTATAAAAATGTGATAGACATATATTAAGGGGGTGTTTAACACTGTGTTTCAAAAGCGCTTTTGAAAAAAATTAAAAAAAATATTTTATTTTTTACATTAAATTTTCATATGCTAATGTCAAAAATGATTTTTAAAAAATAAAAAATATCATTTTAATGCATTTCTGAATGAAAAACACTTTTAAAAATAACCTCAACTACACTCTTAAACAAGCACTGAGATTTTTTGAAATTAAGGTGTCTTGTGTTAGTAGCATGAACGTAGCATTTCCAAATCAATGACATATGTATACGGAGGCAAACCTACAAATCTTAGCTTTGAGGCCAAGATATTTTTTTTGGATTTGAGGAAACCCACCCCCCGGAAAGTGCATTTTATGGGCCCAGGTAAGCAAGTAAAATTCTGGTTATCCTAGGTTCTTACAAGAGGTGCACGCCCTGACTCGAACTCGAAACTTGCTGTACAAATCTGAAACTCTTTGTCATCACACCACGCCCCTTGGAGACCAAGATATATTGATACAAGAAACAAAATTAAATTTTCTTTTAATAAGCTTAATAATTATAACAAAAAACAATTCTATTTATTTTATTTTTAGTTTGTATTACATTCCAATAAACACATATATTTAAAGATGTTCAATATAGACATGAAAATAAAGGAGAGAAATAGGTTAAAAAAAACTAAACTAAGTCATCATCAATGATCTTTTATTGAGTATAATTTATTCATAATCATATAAGTCTTGAAGTTCATAACAATCTTATTTTCTATGTAGACATTAAATTATCAACAAGAAATTATCATCTATGTACAAAGCTTTATTTTCACCAACTTCATTATAGAAAAAGTTTGTTCTATAGTTGTCAATACATGAAGAGTTAAGATTAACAAAATTTATTTATCAACTAAATTATAGATTTTTTATTAACATGAGTGTCTAGGCCAACATGCGTGTACCTCGATTAATCCTACGAGTCATGAAGTTAACGACCATCTAAGCCTCTATTAGCTATTATATTCAGGTTTATTGATCCCGTTCCGTTCCGGCCGGAACGGCCGGAACGGCCCGTTCCAATGCAAAATCCGGGACAAAACGGCGACGTTTTTGTCCCGGTCAAAATCCCGGCCAGTTCCGGAAAATCCGGCCGAATTCCGGCCGGAACGCCCCGGTTCCGTACCGGGCGTTCCGTTCCGGGTCAAGCCAAACGACGTCGTTTCATGTCCATAATTTCCAAATACACTGAAGAAACAACCCCGTCCATAATTTCCAAATCAATTTCATTTCTTCAACTGCAAAAAAGAAAAAACATAACCAGAAAAAGAAGAAGAAAGAAAGATGGAGGTACAGAAACGAAATCAAGCCGAGGTACTTGATTTCGTTTCTGTACAGATAAGTTGGACTCACGGCTGGGTGTGTTTGCTGTGGAGGGGGAGAGAAGAAGAAGAAGAAGAAAGGAGAAAGGAAGAAGAAAGGATGGGTGTGTTTGCTGGGTGTGTTTGCGGCTAGAGAAGAAGAAGAAAGGATGGGGCGGCTAGAGAAGAAGAAAGGATGGGTAGGGTTGGATGGGTAGGGTTTTATATTTTTATACTAATTATTATATAATAATAATTATTAATTATTATATAATAGTAGTTAACATAAAAAATAGGGGTATTAATTTGTAATTAATTTGATTGAATTATTTGTAATGGAATGTATTTTAATTAATTATGTTTGAACTTATTGATTATTTCTTAATGTGTTCATTTTGTTTTTTTAAGTTTTTCTAACATTAAAAACAATAAGTAACATTAATTAATTTCAAAATTCAAATTCAAATACAACAACCATAAAAAAACATAGAATTACTTGAAAAACATACAATAAGTAGCTTAAATTTCAAATATTCTGGATCTTTTAATTATAGTTAAATTCATTTTTTATTTTTTATTTTTAAAAAAATAATTTTATTGTTGAAATTTTAGAGATGTTTCTAATTTTGAGATTATGTTTGTTTGATTTTGTGTTTGTATTGTATAATTTAAAGTTTATTTATCTTGAATTTAAATTATACTTGTTAAATTAATATTTTATTTTTTTCATATATATAATTAAATAAAAATGAACAGTACAAAACCGGAACGGTACCGAAACCGGAACGTTCCGTTCCAAACACAAAACCAGAACGGTACCCGGGACGGGATCAATAACCCTGATTATATTAGCAATCACAGGGCTCGAACATAAAGTCACAGAGAGGGCAAACCCTTTAGTCTTAATCTCTTACCACTGGACCACCTACTAGAAGGTTAACTAAATTATAGACTTTTGATCTTCCGGAAGTTGTCATTGTTCAACACAATTTTTTTAAAAAAATAGTCAATTTCTAAAACTTTTGATGTTTTGGTGCATAAAGTTCATAATGTTGCAATTAAAACCTCAAATGAAGTTTCTCTTGGTCACTAAAATCTTTGCCTTAAAAGTTTTGAACCAAATTACATACATCATCAATATTGAATGAGTTATAAGATTCTGGAGGGCATAATATTGAACTTAAAATACAAAGCTCAATTGCTTGATCATAAAATCTACTATATAAATATTATAATTAAAAAAATAACTTGTGACATTAACAAAGTCTTGATCTTGTTGTTACGAAGCTCAACATAAAACATCATTAATTCTTATATTTTGTTTCATCAAATGCAATATTAAAACAAATTTAAAAGATGTAAATGCTAAATAAGTTGCTTTTGCATCATCTTATCGAGAATAATTTGCTTCATCCTTGGAGATAGTATTGATAACTTTATAAGTAGCAATAAACATCCTTAATAGGCTGCGAATGAGAACCGGGAATGCGAACCCAATCAAGTATTATCACCTTCTCATCTAATGCTTCCAACTTGGTTTGCTCAAAACGTCTGGTTGTCAGTGTTATTATCCAGCAGGATAGCATGAAACTATTTATCGAATACATATACAAGAACATCATGCGTGTGTTGATTTCCGTACAAGACCGTTGATGTCTGAAAAAATGAAACAGGGAGAAATTGGGAGAGACGATCAAAAAATGACAGACAGCCTGGTCTGTGGGTGCACAGGCGTTTCTATTGTTCTGTTATGAAACGTTTTGGCCGAAACAAAACAAGATCAACAACACTGAGCTAGACAGTAGCTAATGAAAAGAATCAGTTCTTTTATTCTAATACTTCCCTCGCAACAACTTTTCATTGTTGGTGCGTGTTCAAGAACAACTGTACTATAATCCAGATAGGCTCATTTCAGAACCCCACGAGCATTGCTCGTAGCTCTCTTCACATCCTGTTCAGATTTAGCATAATCTTTGCAGGTCTGCAAGCAATGACAGTAATGAAATCAGAGTGGGCAAGAGCTATTTATAAGAGTATCAAAATATTCATGCGCCTGCAGGTTGTTATAAACTTCCTTCCGAAACTTAATCTGAAGCCAAACATGCGTATATATTACACATAGGATCAGCCAAGGCAATATTTGAGGGAGAGGGAAATGTACTCGTAAGCTTAAGATAGGCAGCAAGGATGAAATGTAAACGGGACAGCCCATTTGGATATCAATTCTCGTTACCAACACAAAACTGGCATCACGAAAAAGCCTCCGGAACTGAAACTGCTATGTTCTTGTTTTTTTTATTGTCTATTTCTCGTGTTATTTAGCCTCTTGTGCGCTGAACTCTTTTTGATATCTGGGCCAGACCAAGCTTCAAAGTTCGGAATCGTATCCATCCATGGTTGAGATCACAGCTTGTCTCTGCTAGCAGGTGCCTGTGAATCGGGTTCAAAGGCTGCTGCTATATTTGTGCTCTTAAGAGGCATATCATGATTATGTTTTCCTTCATATGTTGTTATAAAAGCTTTTGGATCGTCTGATGCTCTTTCCACATGCTTCCGCACATTGCATTTGAGACTAGTACATCTATAGTAACTCCTGCAAGATGGAATTAAACTGTGCTGTGAGAAGAATTCGACGAAAAAATGAGTTTTCTCAGGGGGGGGGGACAAGTTCTTTAATGTATACTATAAAACATTAGGATAATGTGTTATCCTCAATTCAAATCTCAAAGATATTGCTAAACAACCAAAAACGTTTTTCTTCTGAGGGTTTTTTAAAGGCCGGGGTAAACATTGAATATCAGAGAAGCAGAAATAAGCATGCAATACACATCTCAAGCAAAGTCTAATGTCTCTACCTGGGATACGGGTTCCCCTTTACAATCTTCTGCCCATATTTTCTCCAGCGAAAACCATCCCCCACAATCTCAGAATCTGTGGAACTTTGCACCACTACATGGGGCTCCTGAACGCCCTTCCCTGATATGCCACCGTCATTGGATAGTATCTCAGTTTTCCTACAAGAAAAATCAAAATACGTCCATTACATAAGAATCAAGAGAATTATTTCAAGGGTGATGTGTATAGTAAAATTTAAAAGGCATATCAGGCCATGACAAGAGCTTGTTGGATTCATGAAATGAGGTGAGGGTGAGAAGGGCTGGAGGAAGAAGCAAATACAAGTTGGCATAAAACCAGCTTGGACTATTCCTTGAGATGATCCGGTTAAGCACCAAGCAACACAGTGAATGTGAATTAGATTTTATTTAACGATGAGGTGAACCCCTAGAGTAGCTGATTTTCAAATCTATTCATGGGTGTTTTATCTCTTACCTTCTTTTATTTCTAGGTTCATCATCGTCTCCCTCCAACCCCTTGCTTCCATCATCACATTCCCCATTGAGACCACATGAGTTCTCAGAAGTTCCCGCGCCAGCATTAATCGATCCAGTTCCAGCAGGATCACGAGAGGGTGGGGGTTTACCCTGGTAAATTGAATGCACTTGTAATCCTATTTCGTTCTGATTCTCCTCTCTGCCTTCAGAGCCTTCATTTCTTTCAATGAGTTGATTACTCCATAAGGGGGTGGTGTTCCTATCTTGAGCATTGCTATCAGATACAGCTCCTAGTCCTTGTGTTCCTGATGAGTTGCGCTTAGCAGGCTGAGGCTTTGAATGGCTGTGTTCCCCTTTGTAGACAATTTCTGCAATTTGCCCATCAAATGATCTTTCGACCTTCTTTTTCACCGGACAATTTGGATAGGTGCACTTGTAGTAACTCCTCGGATATTCACTTCCTTTTACCTGCTTTTGCCCATATTTCCTCCAATTATAACCATCATATGAAGGTCTGTCCCCATTAGATGCATGTGATAAAGTTTTTGGATCCTCGTCCTGATTATGAGATGTTGACCTCAAGGGTTCAGTTGTCTGGTATGCTACTGCATGGGATGGAATATTCTGAGGAAGATTTGAGGACAGTTGGGATGAGAAATTTTGTTTGTTTTGTTTTGGACGATGAGGACGAGCCTCAACTGATTGTTGCGTTTGCTGTGAAATAGTATTGAAGTTCCCCTGATCAAAAGAAATTATTGCATCAGCATCTGAAGAAAAAAATACAACCACCAATTGCTAGATTACCATGGCAGAAGCTATAAAACTTGTGGTAGAATTTTGCTACTCACCATATTCGCCAGTAGAGAAACAGTTGCCTTTGAAACAAACTTTGCCTGTGGTTTATATATGACAGTTGTTTTGCTATCAGTACTTGAAACCCTGTTAGATGAATTGCTTAGTGCTGTTCCAGAGAGTTCAGCCTGAAAGTGTTCAAGAACATAAAGTTGAGAAAGCAAGAATTGTTAGCGGAGAGAGAGCATTCAGAAGAGCTGAGTGGTCACCTGGGAAGAAACCAATGCACCTGGAGCACGATTCACCATTGGCCTAAACCTCACAGTTTTTGGTCTAATGGCAGCAACTGCCGTTTCAGAACAATCATTAGAGGGTGAAGCATTGATGGCACCCGCAAGCAACTCTGAGAAAGATATAAAAGTGGAGCAACTCGGCCTGGTAGCTACTGGTTTAGCTATGACCACCCTCTCCGATTCCTTGATCTCCATTTTCAATAAATATCTGGAATCTTAATTACATTTTACTGCTGAACATGCAGGAAACGGCCATTTCAAAATCAACTGAATCCCGGCAGAAATCGACGAAAGCTTCGGAGATGGAAACTTGGTTTGTAGACGCTAAGAAACCGCTTCTGCTGGCTGGGATAACCTCTCAGACCTGCATTATACTGGGATTAGATTACTGGAAAATATAAAACGAAGACTACATTTACAAGGAGGAAGAATCCAGATAGTGCAGTGCCATAAAGAGCACTCAAGTGACACAACAATCAGAATCCATGAGTCATCATGCACTGTCTCAATATATAGTAGCCTATTGCTCCCATTCCATGTATTAACATTCTACAATCTAATTTCTTTGTTCTTCACCAGCTAAAAGGTGCAAAGCAGAGCACAAACTAGTCCAAGAAAATCTCTCTGCAATGTTCATTTCTATTAGTAATACTTTATGCGGGTGGAGAGAGAAGCAAAACATAGGGGTAATTACCCAAACAACTCCATGGTAAACAATTCCTATTCCTCCAATTTGGGGAAGATACAGATATTCTTCGAGGCAAAGCTCAGCCTTTCCAATCAAAACATATGAATAACTGGCGACCTCTCATATGATTTATAATAATAATAATAATAATAATATATTTAAGAAAAAAAACAATTTGCAGAGGACCTCAGTAAAACATTCGCAAAAATCCAACACTCACGAAAGAGAACCAATAAAAAAAAAAATGTGAGTGGATTGGAGGAGCATATCCAACATAATTATTAAATATAAAAGAATTTCTAAGAAATCCCTCCCTCTGAAAGATAAGGACTTCAAGATGTCGTTGAATAAATCTTCGGTTTCTGGTTGCATAAAAAAAAAAAAAATCATTCTCCTTAGAACTTCTTGTTCATTGCTAAAGCAATTCTTTCCATCAACATAAGTAAACATCAGATAAAACTTTTGCTGAGGAAGCAGATGGTATGAAGCATTACAAAACTAGGGATCTTTTCCTCTAAACCCTCGACGTTATATATTGCATTCATCTGGACATGGGTGCAGTTTCAATCTCTAGGTTCTCAAATTTGTCAAATTTAGAACCAATTTTTGCTCTTTTTTTTCTCAAGAAAAAAAAAAAAAAAAACCTATTCAACAGAGAAGGATAAGGACCCAAAAAGGCAAAGACTTTTCAACAAGCACTGGCCAAAAACACAGTAATATTCGAGTACTGTAATGAAAGTCCTTATAATTAAAAAGTTGTGAAAGAACCATTAAAACCAGTGTAGTTTCTAACACTAAATAAATATACAAGAAAAAATATGCATAACCAGAAATCTGAGAAAACAAAAGGTGTTTTAGAATTTAAAAGGTATGCAGAAAAGATTGAAACCCCAGAAGTCTTAAGAACATGAACACAAACCATAGAATGGCTTTAGCTAAAAGAAGGCAGACAAGAGAGAGACAGTGGAAACTAACCAGAAAGGCAATAAGTAAGAACTAGCAAGGACTTTCTACGCTTCCACAAGATCTCATTTACTACTTTCTCAGTTCACAACATTATTCAATCTATAACCCTGCATTTGCAGAACCAAGAATTTTGTGAGAAAATTATCAAACTTTTAAAGAAAGTGGAAGACGTGATACACAATGAGATAACTTAGACCTTGGAAATAAGAAATCACCTGCTCAATTCAACACATGAACAGTGATTCTTTCAGCTTATATTACTAGAGATATAGTAGAATCGCCTTGTCCTTTTATTATACTGCTTTTACTCGGCTAAACAAAATTTTCTATCCGGTTTTTGAATCCGCTAGCTAACAAGGTGGTTGAGCACCATGAACAGTACCCTGAATATAAGGCCAGGAGAGAGGAGAGAAAGGGGGGGCGGCTTTTTATTTTGTTTTTCTCACAGGCTCTGCCAGTAAACTGTTGTGGGGCTGTATTTTCTTATTGGGCACAAGAAGTTGTTGCAGGAAGGAAAATGAGGTGAATCCCAACCACCTTTTTATTATTAATTTATTTATTTTCGGAGTATACATAGTAATTTTTTAGTTTCTTACAACATTTTAGTTTTTCTTATATATTATATTTATGGAATTATCGCATGGGGATTTGATTAGTTCTTTTGTTTGCCATTTATTTCTTGGATTTGTTTTCTTTCAAGAGGGCATTGCGAAGTGAAGATAATGAACTCAATCCGATAGAGCTGCTGATGGTTCTGCCAACTAACTGTCTCGATTTTCTGCTTTGACTCTTCGTTGCTTGTTCCAACTCCAAGACTTGGTTCAGACCTGCTCCGAGTAAAAAATGCAAGGCCCAATCTCATCCATGGAGCGTGCAATCCACTTGATGCTGACCAGACAGGTTTGGGAAGGGGACTTTTCGAGAGTCTAAGCTCCTGGGTACGGAAAATGCTGTCAAATTTAAGAGCTGAAAAGACAACTTTCCCACGACAGCAGTGTTCGTTGGGTGGTTGCAAGGATGGCTGGCCAGCCCTGTATCTATCTACCATGGGGAGGGAGAATGCGTGCCCATGCTTGTCTCGACTCAGCAATGGAGTCTGGTTTCAATTAGTGATTTCATAAATTGTAATAAAAATAAAAAACCCTGGAAGATTATTATTTTCTTATCCCTTTTCATGATTCTTTCCTTCCATGCAAGCAGACTGCAAATTATAAATGACAGTTGTAGTTGTTTTTAAAGTATTTTTCGTTTAAAAATATATTAAAATTATTTTTTTTTATTTTTTAAAAATTATTTTTGACATCAACGTATCAAAATGATCTAAAAATACCAAATTTTATTAATTTAAACTTAAAAATAAAATAAAAATTCATTTTTTTAAAAAAACACTTTTGAAAATCACTTCCAAATACCTCCTTAATCTGCACTAAATTCGGAAGACATTGTTTTTCTTCTTCTTTGAAATGGGAGAGAAGGGGGTGCAAGAACCTGAATTAACAATTCGCCAACTAGCAAAACTCGGTTACGCAGACCACGCCTTGCTCCAAGCAGATGTGTCGGGTCTCACGACGAGCAGATTGGACTTTTGCAAGGTGGCAAGGAGCAACAATTTGTACGCAAAGATTATCCACTTGTAGCAAGTTGAGATCCTAGCATTATCTTCGATAAAACATGTTTAGGCAATCATTTCTACAAAAATTAGTTATTTCTGGTACTACTTTTTCACAGTGATTTTTTTTATATTCGTTGATGTCTGAGTTAATTTGTATATTTTAATTAATCCTACAGGATTTAAAGTTGATAATCACGTAAGACCATTATATTAGCAACACAATGTTATTTTATCAAGTTAAGTCAAAATGAATTTTGAGAGTAAATTGAATGGGATTTAATTAGTTTGGCTCAAAGTTGTCAATTTTGTTTTGTTCTGTCCAAAATAGCCGATACATTTCTTTTCAATTAAGAAAATAGAACAAACTGCAACAAATTTTATCTCGTTCAGAATCTCGGTTCGTTCCAAAAATTTCACCCAAATTCTGGCCGGAACGTTCCGATTTCATTTCGCTCGTTTCGTTCTGGGCAAATAGTGTTTTTTAAAATAATGAAAAGTTTTATCATCTCAATTATATCTCTTAATCCAACTGTTAGATTAAGATAAAAATTTTCGAGGAGTCTCTTTATATATATTATGTTAAATTTCAGAGTAATCAGAGAATGTAACGACCTTGCGATATTAATGATGACATTCTCGTAATATTATACAAGTTCATAATTTTGTTCAGAAAATCATTTTATTGTGTATTTTTTTATTTTTTAAATTATCAAAATAAAAAGATCAAAAATAAATTTGGCATAATTATTTAGGTTAAAATATTTGAAAAGGCACATTTTAAATAATGATTAAATAACTTTGTATTCTTGCCTTATTGTAAAATTGTTCACCTAAGAGTTTTTTTTTAAACAATAAAATCATTTTTTTATATAAAATTGAACAATATATAAACATGCATACATATGTACAATGGGCACCTGTATTTTGGTTTTTTTTTTAATAATTACAATTGGCTTAGCTTATGCATAAAGATGTCTTTTAAAAGGATTAGGTTTATCTAAAATTCTTTTATGATTAAAAAAAATACTATAACTATTTCTCTAGAAGAGTACTTTGAGATTTTTCAAAGGGCTAGATGGTGCATGCAATTTTGTGGCATGAAAAATAAAAGAGAAACATTATTTTAACTTGTAATACATTACTTTATTATTGATTAATTTCTTAATATTTTAATTTATGAATTTTAACCTAAATGTAATTGAAAATTAATAAGAAGAATTATATTCCAAATCAAATCAATATTATTTTTTACTGGTTTCGGTGGATTCGGCACCTTACCAAACTATAAATTGACCAATCTACCAATTATATTGAAGACACAACTTTAATTTGGTGATGGCTTCAATCCTAAACATGAAACTTCATTTATGATTAGGGGGAGGGTGAGGCGGGTTAAAGTGTTTTTCTAATTAAATAATATATTTTTAGATTTTTTTTAACATCAGGATATTAAAATTATTGAAAAGTATCTAAAAATTATTAGTTTGATGTTTTTTCGTGTGAAAAAAACAATTTTAAAAACATAAAACTATGTTTTGTAGTATTATATAAAACATGATGAATGATGAATGGATTTGCATTTTGTTTGGTTGATATAGAATATACAAAACAAAACAACTAACAAACTTGTAATATTAAAATAATAAATAGACATCATTATTTTTATTTTAGCTTATAATTAGTAATAAAAAAATTGAACTAATTTAAATTAGTATCTTCTTCACTCATTAAAATCATGTTAAAATAAGATCTATGATCATCGTAAAAAGATAATATAGTTAAATTATTATTTACTCAGTCATTAAATTATCTCTCCAAATATATTTAACAATAAAATAAATAATTAAACCAAAATAAAATATTTGCATCAACGCAAAGTTAAAATCTAAGATAGTTGAAAATACAAGATAATAATTTCATCACAAATGCACACTTTATCTTATCATTTAATACCCACCTCTTCATTAATTAATCTAATTTCTTTGATAAATTGATCAAATTTCATTTCTCTATATTATGTATGTGTAAAGACTAATATTTTATTAGTAGATTTGATCATGTGATCATTACTATCCAAAATAAGCAAATCTTTCATATATATATATATTATAACCTTTGCTTGTGGTTTTCATATAAAGATATTTACCAACTTTGTTGATTCTAAATTTGCTTGAAACATAACCTTGTTAAATTTTCATTTATGATGTAAGCACTTGTTTCAAACTATATAATGATTTGGCAAACTTATAGACTTTGTTTCTTGTTTATTGATAACAAACCTCTTGGTTTGTTCCATGTGAACCTTCTTATCAATATCACCATTTTAAGAAAGTTATTTTTACATTCATGGCTATTAACATTTCTTTAAAATTTATTCTTTACATTAGTGAATATATGTCAAAATAGACCACATTTCTTGTCATTTAAAACCTTTAAGAACTAGTCTGTCATTATATTTTTTTAATAGTGTCATTAATTATCATCTCTTTTTTTTAAGATCCACTGATATCCTAATAGTCCACTTCTAATAGGACGATCCACTCGTTACTTTGTATGATTATTCATATTGAACTTAATTTTACTATTAATTGTCTTCTTTCAACAAAACATTTTTGAACAAGACATTGTATTAGAATAGATTCACGATTCATTTTCTAACAAGTATGTTAAAAATTAGGACCAAATATTTTGCTTATTTTTGCCCTTTTACTCTTTCTAAGGTTAACTTCATCATTTTCTAATTAATGATGATTACTTGAGTTAGGCTAAGTGTTCTTTTAAGTGAACAATTTTCTTTTTCTTTTTGTCATGGAAACACATCCTGAAATATTGTAGCATTCCTTGATTTTATAACAATATTAGGATGGATATCCTTAATACTTGACTTATGTAAAAGAAATTGATATGCACTATTACAAGAATCTTAATCTTTTTAGATTAGATATTGTTACCTTTGCAAGACCTCCCTATATTTTGAGGAATTTATTGAAAAGTCTTTTACAACATGACATTATTAATTTCTCTTAATGTTTGGTTCTTATGTTCTTCTATGTCATTTTATTAAGGCGGAGAAGGAGCAGTAGTTTGGTGGATAATACTATTTTAGGAATAAAACTCACCAAATGGTATTTTATATTCTCCAGCTTTAACATTTCTTACTTCTTTTTATCTTTTTGTTAAATTAAATTTTAAACTTATTTTTGTTATGTTTAAACATTTCAAGAGCATCATCCTTGGTTTTAAGCAAATAGTTTAACAATACCTTGTGCATTTATCTATAAAAATAATATAATACATTTTTCCATCTGTAGTTTGCACAAGCTTTAAATCACCTATATCTGTTAATTAAGTTTAAAAGTTCACTACTTTTTCAATTAATTGAAATTAATATTTCATGAATTTTGGTTTTATATAAAATTCACACTTATGATTCGCACTTAAAAATCATACATGGTAATAATTCATGTTTTATTAACCTTTGTATAAAATTATAACTCACATGATCTAACTTGTCACACCACACATCACATGACTCAAACAAATATGAAAAAAAATCTTATTTTTTCATCGGTAATTACAATGGTCATTACATTCATTTTAAATAGGTCATCACATAGACACCCCTTTTTCCATAAACATACCACTATAAATTTATCACTTTAATAAACTATCTTTAAATCATTTTTCTTCAATAATAAGTCATACTAAGTTCTTCCTAATGTAAGTCGTAGCAATAAATTGTTAAGGGTGAGAGGTTTTCTATAAATTATCTTCAATATGATCTTTCTAACACCTAATACCTTTGAAGGTTGATAGGTTCTCCATATATATAGGTTTTCCATTTACTTCTTTATGAGTGAAAAACATTATCTTTTTGACACATATATATGTCTTGTAGCACCAATATAAACTACATAAAGATATAACATAAGTTTATAATAGCTTAGCTTATATATATATATCATGCAACAACTCAAAGATATTCAAATAAATTGCATGAACTATAATTTTAATGATAAACTATAATTTTAAAACAAATATACATAACAATCTTCTAAAACTAAACAAATAAAAAAACATAAAGCTATACAACCAAAACGTTATAGATTAAAAAAACATAGTATTATCATAAATATATGTGTGAGAATATACGAAATTAAAGGAAGTTAAATTATAACTTAAATTGTAAAGAAGCTAAAATCTTTATAGCAATAATCTATATATTTTTTTTTCACATGATAAACTAAACAAAGTCTAATATAAAAAGTATAACCTTAAGATTACAAATCAAAGTTTATAAATATATTAGACTAGTGTGCAAATATGCTTAGTTTATAATAACAAGATCCTAGTTAAAAAAAATAGTTATTATGGATTGGTAGTTTATCATCACAAATGCATGCTAAACAAAGGATATTCTAAGAATGAATAGAGTTTGAACATGTTTAAATTTATAAAATCAAGATAAACATATTTAATTTCGATGCACTTTAAAGTAATGGGTCTTAATTTTGTTGTTGTTAAGGATACGTTTTTGTCCTTTAGGTTTAATCACTTATCACTTTCAACTGTTATACATGCAATATGACTATTAAGATTTCAACAACAACAACTTAGTCTAAATGCACTTCTAAACCAAGATCTTTGAATATAAAAAAATGAAACTCAAATATCTCTTAATAATATGAACCTAGGATCTAGATTTGGAGAAAAAATATAAGATAAAATGAGAAGATCTAAAATAGAACCCGAGGGTATTTCTAAATTTTCACCCCCAGTTTTTTTTTTTTTTTTGTAGATATGGCTGGGGTCAAGGGCTATATGGGTAATTACCCATTTTTATTACTTTTTATCCAAAACACTACCGGCGCCTCATACGGACGCGTCCGCAGTATTCCGCCCGCACGCGCCTTTCAGGTGGCCCGTGCGGTGTACTCGGTCGTCGGAAAATGTGCTGCCGCCGCCGCATGTGGTTTGGGGCCGTGTATTCTTCCTCCACATGCGGCGCATGACATTCAAATCGTACTGTGTGATCTCCGGTGGACGGTTTTTCTTTCCCCCTCTCTTTTCTCTCTCCTGGTGATGTGAAGTACGATATAGTCCCTCATATTTCTATGCATTTCATTTAGGTCCCTGATCTTTTGATTTCATTTTTATTACTGATTTTTCAATGGAACTTTCAATTATTTTCAATTATGCCCTTGAATTGAAATTAATTATATACAATAAGTTTCATTTCAGTTCTTCATCTTTTGATTTTTGGTTTCTTTAATCATTTTAGTATGCAAGTTTGAATTTGTTGTAAATTTATCCTCCAATTAAAATTGGTCATATATATTACTTTTTTATTTCGGTCCTTATTCTTTTAATTAGTTTAATAATTGCACTATATGATTTTTAAAATCTCTTTATTGTTTTTTGTCCCAAAATTTTGATTTGTTTCATTTTTATCCTTCAATTGGAATTAATTATATATTTTGTTTTTCATTTTGTCACTTATTCTTTTAATTTTTTTTTATTAATTCATTTGGTTTTTTTTCCTTCTTGGACAACTTTTATTTTTTTGTCCATATTTATGCATTTGTACTTTTAGATTTTGTTTTTTATTTTGTCATTTTATTTTTTGTTAGGGTTTTCATTTTGGTACTTATTTTTTTTATTTAGTATTGATTCCTTTTTTTTTCCCGATCTTTCTTGGACAATGTTTTTTTTTTCCGTCTTCATTCATTTATACTTTTGGTTTTTGTTTTGAATTTTTGTCATTTTATTTTTTATTGGGGTTTTATTTTTATTCGGTTCAATTTTTAAATTTTAATTTATGTTGGTGATCATTTCAAAATTAATATTGCTCCATTTTTCTCTTTGTTCTTTTTTTTATTTTCTGTTATTTTTATCTGATTTTTGGATCAAATGATTTTATAATTTTATTGTTTGCACAATAATAATGATAATTTTAGTGATTGTTTTTTTATTTTATTTTTACATTTTTTTTAATTTTTCGGGGCAATTTAATGATTTTCACTATTTGGATAGTAATGTTGATAATAATTTTAATTGTTATAGTAATGATAATGACAGTAATGTGGGGATGAATTTTCAATTTATGTTTTCTTCTTTTTGGAGATAGAAAATTAACTATTTATTTTTGTTATTTGATTAATGCAAGTTCTTTCACAATTTATATTTTGTTTGTTGTGTTTAATTTAAACTAAATTGTAAAATGAACTAATCGTAATACAATGTATTCAATAATTCAGATATTCGAATCTTGTTTTTTTTTATTCATAATGATAATTTTACATTGGTTATTTCATTGAAATCTACTAAACAGATAAATTTATATCCATTTAAAATTCATTAATTTTATAGAAAACTTGCACTTCACAAGATTTCTGCACAAATTTATTATTTTGCCCAAATTTATATTATAAGAAACAATTACATATAATTAATTTTTTTTACATTGAAAAAAATATGATTCCGGCCACGACGAGGTACGAGTGCCATGACTAGTATAAGATATAAGAAGTGGAAGAAAAGCATGGCAAATAAAAATAAAAAAGTAGATTTTTTTCTTATATATACGCATTTTATAAATTTATATTCTATGGCGAAAACAGAAGAACGGGGGAAATTGTGCTGAGGGTTTGCCTTTTTTGGCATTCATTTTAAAAGTATTGTTTTTTAATTTTTACATTAATTTAAATTTTTGGTGTTTATAGATATGAAAATTAATTTTTAAAAAATAAAAAAAATATTATTTTAATATATTTATGAATTAAAAGTAGTCTAAAAATAACCTCTCAGACACATTGTGATTAACAAAGTAGTTGAGAAAGATTTAGAATTTGGAAAGTTAGTTGGGTCTTCGATGAGAGCACGCGGGCTGGCGACTTTCCAAACCTTCCAAACCGAAATTCCACGTCCAAGACTGGTAGTTGAATTTTAATTTATCATTCACCTCTCCAATTATATATACATGATGAGAGAGAGAGAGAGAGAGAGAGACACTGTCCTTTTCAAGCAGCAATATTTGACAGTACGAGATAGATTTATACACGATTACTCACGCGCCGGCAGAAAAGATTGAAACCCCAGAAGTCTTGACAAAGAACATCATGAACACAAACCATGGAGAAAAAACGAGAGAGAGAGAGTGGAAACTAGCCAGAAAGGCAATAAGTAAGAACTAGCAAGGACTTTCTGTGCTTCCACAAGATCTCATCCGTTACTTTCTCGGTTCATAACATTACTCAATCTATAACCCAGCATTTGCAGAACCCAGAATTTTATGAGAAGGAATTGAAATCTGATTGGAAGTCACTCTTTCCTCCCATCATTAATTGTTTTTATTCTTGTTTTAAATCATTTTGTTACTGGTGATTAGTTGACGATTAAGTCGTCGGCAAACAGATTACCATTTTGGTTTATGTTTTTTCCTTAAATATTATATTTATGGAATTATCGCATGGGGATTTGATCCTTTTGGTTTGCCATTTATTTTTGGATCTGTTTTCTTTCAAGAGGGTATTGTGAAGTGAAGATAATGAACTCCATCCGATAGAGCTGCTGATGGATCTGCCAACTAACTGTCTCTATTTTCTGCTTTGACTCATCGTTGCTTGTTCCAACTCCAAGGTGGTGTTTGGCGTTGTGGTGCGATCTGCGATTGCAGATCGCACCACAACTTTGGTGTTTGGTTAAAACCAAACACCGGTGCACATGGGTGGGTCCCACGCCCATTTTAAGCTGAATCGGCGTTTTGAAATAAGCTCATTTTTGGTGCTTATTTTGTAAAATCCCGATCTGCGAACAGCTGCGATTTCTAAAATATAACCGTTGGAATCCACTGAAAATCTTTACCCTTCCGAAAATCTTATCTTCTCATCCGAGCCTTATCCTTCCTTCTCTTCCTTCTCTTCCTCTTCGACCTTCTCTCGTCTGCACCAGAGCCTTATCTTCTTCCTTCTCTTCCTCTTCTTCCTTCTCTTCCTTCTCTTCTTCTCTCGTCTGCACCAGAGCCTTATCTTCTTCCTTCTCTTCCTTCTCTTCTTCTCTCGTCTGCACCAAGCAACATCCACACCCTTCTTCTTCTGCCTTCTCTTCTTCTCCACACCCTTCGGGTGCCTTCTCTTCCTTCTCGTCCGCAAAACACCACACCCTTCTCCTCTGCAACTGTAACAGCAACCCTCTCTAGAAACCAACTGATCCAGATCTCCAAGTTGAAGACGATCTGGGCTCACCACCACCGCACTCGCAACGATCTGCCTGAAATCGGTGAGTTTGAAAGTTGTTCTCTCTAAATTCACTTCCAATTTCTTGCAATTTAAAAATCCCCCTGTTCTCTCCTCTGCCCACAGATCCCATCTTCTCCACTCAACACCCTCACTTCACCAGCACAGCCATAACTTGTAAGCTCTTGTTTCTGTCAAATTGTTGAATTAATATGTGTATTTGTTGATGAAATTGCACTATATATTTTCTGTTGAAATTGTTGAAATTGCGGTGATTTTGTTGATGAACTTGCTGTGAGTTTTTTCTGTTAAATATCTGTGAAATTTATGAAATTGCTGTGGGTTTTTGCTGTGAAATATGTGTGAATTTGTTGAAATTGGTGTGATTTTTTTTTGTGAATTTTCTGTGAAAATGTTGAAATTGCCGTGAGTGTGTTCTGTGAAATTGTTGAAATTGATGTGATTTTTGTATGTGATTATTCAGTGAAATTGTTCAAATTACTGTGAGTTTTTTATGTGGATTTTATGTGAAATTGTTGAGATTGCCGTGAATGATGCAATTTACTCAAATGGAGTTGGCTTCATACGCTCATTATTGACATTTATATACATATTGTAGAAATTAACATATATGTCTCCTTCCTTAAAATCGGAAGTCTGTTCCACACCTCAAGGTATGATGGTGTGAGCTTAACTTTGGATTCCAAGATTAATAAATAGTGTGGCAGATGGTGTGAGCTTACTTTGACAATGGTTATCATATGTTAAATTGTTTAAATTGGCCTTATGTTGAAATTGTTTCTGTTCTTTTATTGTAAGCTTGGAGATGTTGGGTTTTATCGATGTTAGTTTGCTTTTCTAGTTTCATCATTGATGTTGTTAAAACAATTAATTAATTTTCTATGTTTTGATCTTTGTATTACTGTGATTGATCAGGTCTGCTTTCTCATCTGAAAGTTTATTGGTTGATTAGCGTGGAGCAGTTGAATTTCCTTACGTTAAGAAGTTTCTTAATGCTCTATGATTGCACGTTTTTATGAATTCCAGTTCTTGAATGCGGTGTTGTGTTCTGTAGCACAAAGCTACATAGGATTTTGCAGAGACTTTGAAGATTGTCGGATATTATTATGAACGTGAAAGCGAAATTATTTGTGCATTGAATTGTGAATTTTTTTTCAATAAATTATCCTGTTCCGATTCAGAATAATATTGATGTGCAAGAATAAAAAATAAAAATAATACAATAATGAAGGACTATAAAATAATTAATAAACAAAATATAATTCTAGTCCTCGAATAATGAAGTAGAGACTTGATTGGCTATTCCTAAAAGTATTTATAAATAATATATGTATAGTATGTAAGGGTCAAATACATATTTTCATATTGATATGATTTTTTTTTATTTTTCATACAACTTGTTTTTTAATTTTCATAAATAAATTCTCTTATTTATCTTCTACATAATTGACCCTAGCCATTGTGAATTTTATATATAGTTGTTTTGTTAAAAAAACTATATATAAAAAGAACCTTGCAATATAAAAACTTGTAAGAAAACCTTTCTTATTTCTTAATGAAATGTCTTAATTATTTATAATAAATGAAATTTTAAAAAATATCTAATAAAATTTATAATAAATGAAATTTAATAAACGAAAAAATTTCAATGAAATTTCTTATTTATAATTAAGATCATTATTTATTAATACTTATATTATGAAGATAATTTTTTGTTTGGACCCACTAGTTTTTTTATTTCAATTTTTTGTTTAAATGCGTTTTTAGAAGTTATATATATATATATATATATATATATATATATATATATATATATAATATTTATATATGACAAATTTACATAACAAAATTATAATTACATAATTATAATTTTGTATAATAATAATCTATTAATTTTGTATAAAATTAATCTATTAGTCAGTTTAAAATAATAATAATACATTTTATTGTTATGATTATTAATCTACAAAATTTAAAAAATAATTAATCTATTAGTCATTTTATTGTTTTTTCATTAATTATTAATTACATTATATTATTATAATAAATGAAATTTACAATATATATATATATACCCTTTAAAGTAATTTCACAAGTTATAAGCAATATGAAAAGTTTGGTAACCAAACACCCAAAACTGCTTTTTTTCCAACCTCCAACTCAACCACAGTTTTAACCAAACACTTATCTGTTTATTTTGCACCACAGTAAAAGCGCTTTTTTTGAAACTGCTTTTTTTGAACCGCAATCGCAAAAGCAAAAGCAATGCCAAACAGACCCCAAGACTTGTTTGCCGACCTGCTCCCAATAAAAAATGCAAAGCCCACTTTCATCCATGGAGTGTGTAATCCACTTGATGCTGACGTAGACAGGTATGGGAAGGGGACTTTTCGAGACTCTGAGCTCCTGGGTACGGCTAATGCAGTCTAAGTTAAGGTAGGTGAATAGCTTGTTTTTTTTTTTTTTTTAAATTAATTTTAATTTTTTAATTTAAATTATTTGTTTTTAGTTTTTTTTAGAATATTTTGATGTATTTGATATTCAAAATAATTTTTTTAAAAAAAATTTTATTTTAATATATTTTTGAACAAAAATTACTTTAAAAAATAATTTTAACGACATTGTCAAACAGCCGCTAATAGTTGAAAAGATTGCTTTCCCAGTTCAATTAGTGATATCATAAATTGTAATAAAAAAAAAAAACCTCAAAGATTATTAATTTCTTATGCCTTTTCATGATTCTTTCCTTCCATGGAACAAAATTCCGAAGACATTGTTTTGAAATGGGAGAGAAGGGGTGGGGGATCCTAAATTAGCAAAAAGGGATCCAGCGACGCCAACTAGCAAAACCTGGTTGCGCAGACTACGCCTTGCTCCAAGCAGATGTGTCGGGTCTCACGACGAGCAGATTGGACTTTTGTAAGGTGGCAAGGAGCTACAGTTTGTACGCAAAAATGCTAGCTGAGGTTTATTTCGATCCAAGCATATTATTATTATTATTATTATTATTATTATTATTATTATTACATGTAGAGATATATTTGTAGGTAAGGGATCATACGAGGGGCTTTTATTATTTTACTTTTAGATCTAATGAATTGTTTTGAAATGTTCATATTAGAATAGCAGAAGTTGATGAGAGTTCCTTCAAAAACAAAAAAAATAAAATAAAGTCAACTAATACTCATTTTGGACGGTCTTTTATTTTCAATAATATTCAACTGGATTTAGTATGAGTTGGCGATAAAAACATATACGGATAGAATTTACAACGAGATCTCAAAAAATAAGTAATTTTTATTGGGCCATTATATGTTTTTTAGGTTCATTAGGGTTTTTATTGATTAAAATTCTAGTTATTTTGAGAAAAACTTGATATCATTATTCCCATATTAGCAAATAATTTTTTTCCACAAGGGATAATGATGTCTTTTTATGGGCATGCCGGTTTGTTTATTAGCTCTTATTCGTGGTGCATAATTTTACGGAATATAGGTAGTGATTATGATTGATTCAATAGAAAAGAAGGAATAATGTGTATTTTTTTATTGGGACTCTTTTTATGGGCTCGCCGGTCTGTTTATTTGCTCGATGTATATGGAAATTAGAGGCCGAAAGGCCATTATTTTACCTTGTACTAATGAGAATTTGACTCCATGATGAATTAAGTAGAAAGCAGAAGAGTATTTGTTTCTAAAAGATCTTTTATATTGTTTCCAATCCAAAAGTTAGTCCTATACATGTGACCCATTACCAGGAAAGAAATGCAATAAATGATGATATGTAATATCAATCAACTATAAACTATCATTGTGGGTGAAACCTTCCAAAAAGGATTAGAACTGTCATAACCCATTTCTGGACTATTCTCCAAAATCTACCCAGAATAAAACAAAAATAAAATAAAAAGGGCTCATGTCAGTAGAAAAATCATGGTCGAAAATTTAGACGTTTTCGAGAGCTCGAAATGCATTTTGCACCTTCTCCCAAATCTCGTAGACGTGACAGCATTGTTCAGTCACCTGAACAGTGCATGCACGCTACTGCAGGCGACCACGAGGCAACCAATCGGTGCATGCAATGGGTAACCAAAGGGTTGCCTATTTTACCTATAAATAGCACTGATCACACCATGCACAAGAGGAGGAACATTTACAGAAAGCATGAAATAATACAACATAGAGATGAGGGAGGACAATGTAAAAAATTACACCATAAGCACCAACAACTTCCACCCTTCCATCTCCCTTAGCACCGACAAGACACGCAACATCACCTCTCTCTCTCTCAGCAGGTAATGGTCTCTATCTTTCTCTACAGTCAACGACAACTCCCTCCCTCTCCTCCAGCCGATAGTGGTCTCTATCTCTCTCTACAATCTGTGACAACTCCCTCTCTCTCCAGCCAATAGTGGTTTTTATCTCTCTCTACAATCAGCGACAACTCCCTCTCTCTCCTCCAGCAGCAGCAATCCCAAGGAGCACCACCACCATCCCCCTCAGCACCGGAAACTTCCCCTCCACGACAGTAGCGCCATCGATAGGCTTACATCTTCTTCTCTAGTGTCGATATCAAGCAACAACAGCATCAACACAAAACAGCCACCTTCCGGCGCTCCTCCCAATCATCACAAACCACCATTTCTGATGCCACCGCCACAGGAAAAACCATCTCGACCTCCTCTACCCGTCAGTAGTGGCAAGTGAGCCTCTCGTCACCTTCGGCCAACCACCTTGTTATTTTTTTCTTTTCTGGATAGGTTTTGGGCCAAACCTATTCTCGACCCAGCCTAGTTGGCTGGGTCGGGTCCAGCAGCTACGCCAACCAATTTAGTTGGGCCAGGTCCGGTCCAATTTTTTTATTTTTAAAAACAAATAATATAAAAAATCACATTTAAAACAAACAAATAAAAAATATGTTGTTTTCGTGCATATAGCCAAATTCCAAAGTTTTTCCAAGATATTTTTCCATAAAAAGAAAATATAGCATATATCTCATGTCTTGAAACAAAAAATTAGATATCATAACCAGTTTATGATTATCCGTTGGAATTTGGTCAAAATATAAAAAAATAATAATTATTTTGTTTAAGCTATCACGGTGTAAAATTAAATTTTAAAGTACACCCATAAATAATAAAAAAAAGTTTTCAAAATGCAAAGTAAAATTTTCCAAACTTTAGAATGATCAGGTTTTCGACTCCTAATGAGTAGGGGCTCTTGAAGTCATTTATGGTAAAAATTCCAAACAAAATACAACAACTAGTGGGGTTCTAAGCTAAGCTTTAGCTAAACCTTGTAAATCTTAATGCTATAATACCTTTCAAATCCTCGTAGCCATTATCCTACTACTATAATTCTTGCTTAGAAGAATGCCCATGTGTGGCAATTCCACCTAGAAGGTAATGAGTTAATCCTACAACACGTCCTTGAGTAATGCTCAAGGTTGAGTAGCAAGAGCAACCTTTAATTTATTATAAGCCTAAATGATGATTCAATAAGTTCTTGCTAGTAACCATGACCTTTTGAATAAAACATTAAACTAAAAGTCCATACAAAGTGAGAACTTAGGAAAATTAAGTTATATACAAATAGTTCAACAATTCATCACCTTACTGTACTGGGAAAGCTATGGTAAAATTTGGTATGGGGTGCCAAGAAACTTCAATAATATACAAGCTAGATGGTTTAAAAAATGTACCCATTACCATTGCATGATGCCATCATATCTATAAAAATAATAGGCATATGGTTATATTGATATGCTTATATGTGGTTGATGATGATGATTTATAGTAATCGATGAAAATATGAGGGACTACAGGTGGACTCTAAGGGTATTCTAAGATACAATTATTTGTTATAAGAGTGAATTAGATGATGAAGACTCATCTCTAAGCACGTCTAATACAAGTTCATCCATTAGAATATAATGAGATGGTGGATTATAAAGCTATTAAAAACCAAGAAGTTGACATAAGTCCATTGCTTATGTTAATTGTTCATCTAATGCAATAATAAAAAAAAGTTTACCTATGTTTTTATTTGGAGGCATAATAGTTGATATATGGAATATATAATGAATCTTATCATATTAGGTGTGTTAATCTATTAGTTTTCCATGTAGTCTTTTGATCAATATGTTACTGGTTGTTCATTTCCACCTTTTAAGGAGGAGAAACAACATAATGAAAAATTAATCTCAGAATGAGATAGATAATAATCTTGTAAAATCAAGTAGAGTGGAGAGATCTAAGACCTCAAACTCTAAAAAAAAAATTATTTTCTCTGAAGCAACGCCACACAAGGAAAATGATAACTTAATAAAAAAAAGGTATCGAAAGAGTTAAAATGCTAGAAATTAAGATGAAATTTATAGGTTTAACCATCCTTTACAATACTTATATGGCATTATATATATTGATAAAAGGTTTGAATCCTATATAAACATATAAGTCGTAATCATATATAGAAATTCATATCAGATAAAGAATCATGAGGTAAATATTTTAATTAGCTATTCTATTAAGAACTCTCACTTTAAATAAAATGAAACTCTCTAGTTCTTCATGTGTTTTCAAACTGTTATGATTGATTTTTTTTTATGTGATCTAAACTACACATAAGGGTCCATTAAAAGCATCAAATGGGCTAATTATAAGATCAAGGACAAATAAGCTTAAAGATGAATTTAATTGCTTTATTTAGAGTATCCAAGACAAGGTGTATTTCAAGGAGGTTATATCTTTAATAAATAATGATTAGATCTTAGTCAATTCATTTTATGCACAAGAAGGGCTTGATTCATCTACTTTTAGGCTAATTAATTCAACAGTTATAGGCTTATTTTTTTTTATAATGAATGGTTTTCACTAAGAAGCATAATGTTTTTTTTTGATCATTAGATCATACTGATATTTATCTAAAATAATATATTTTGTTTTATATATAGTTAAAATCTTGTAGAAATTGACTTGTAAAGGACTTACAAAAACGTTTATAAGCTACTATACAATATTTGTATAAGTTTCCTAATTAAATGGGTTATTTATCTTGTAATTATTATTCTAATTAGAGATCTTTCATTATATTTTCCAACATTGTTTAGGATAATTTTTCCCCTAGTGTAAATAGGGTTATTTATCTTGTAATTGTTATTTTCTCACAAACTTTGATTTAAAAATAACCTTATTATATATTTTTTTTGAGGAATGTTATATTTTGATTCTTCATTGAACTACTCTAACTTATCAATAATTAATCAAGTTTTGTGGTGTCTTCTATACTACTCGTTTTGTCTTTTAATAGGTGTTAGGTGGGGATTTGGTTTCTATATTCTTAGTGTCTTGATATAGGTTATTGTTGTGCTAAGATCAGTCACAACCCTGAATTTAGCTTTCTTAGAAATGGTTGATTTTACTATTGTTTTTGACTTTATATATCCTCGGGCTTAACATCCTTTGTTCTTAAAAGAATTTAACCTCAAAATTTTACCCACATCAATCAAAGAGATATTGGAGACATTAAGATAACACTATACTCACTTAGAAGATCTATTTTGTATGCATTACCTATAATTCTTTCAATGATTTGGAATGGACTACCTAGAAAACAAATGGACTACCTATACACATTTCTCTCTCTCTTTTTTCCTTGTACACTCTCATTGAGAGTTTTTACCACCTCTGCTTTTCTATTGTGCATATGATTAAAGGTAGTAATGTTAGGAGTGAGATCTATGTGTGTGAGAAAAAAAAAGAGAGAGATATGTGAGGATGATAAAGTCAATAACCTTATCTAATTTCCCTTAAATAAATATGATATAAAAGGTATCGCCAATTTAATATGTGTTCTTACAAGGCTTTCTATCATCATTGTGAAGAGATTTGGAATAGTGAAAAGTATAAAAATAACAAGTGACGTGAATTCTTGAATCTCTGGTCTGTTGATGTTAATATATAACATAATGAGACTCCTGGATTGGCAAGTATAGAACCATATAGGACCATATTGTTTCAATTTTATAAATTTTTAATTTTTGAGACATCTATCTATCTATCTATCTATCTATCTATCTATATATATATATATATATATATATGGATGTCTAATTTTGACGATTCGTGTGATGAACATAAATAAAAGTCCATATAAAAACGGATGGATGATTAACGTGAAGTCAAGCAACCCATCAAAATTAGAATCCATATTAGGTCCAAAGGAATACACAAAACACTATAAGGAAGAAAATCATCACAAGTTTAGTATGCTTTATATATGTTATGTTTTAGACTAACCTATTCTAAAACTATATAAAAAAACATTTTCTCTACATTTATAATACAAATCATCCCCTACTTTGTCCAATCTTCTTTTCTTATGTTTTATATTGTAATTCTTCAATTTCTTGTAACTGAACACCATTCCTTCCTTTGCTTCTTTTTCCATTCTTTTCTATTAATTTATTGGAGCATAGTTGTATAAAGATGAAGATTTGCCCGTTCATCATTGCATTTCAAAAATGATTGACAAATTTTGAAAAAAAAAAAAACTTTTATTTTCTACTTTAATGTAAGTTTTTTTGTTATTTTTAGATTATTTTCTTGTGCTGATATCAAAAATAATTTTTAAAAAATTAAAAAATATCATTGTGATGCATTTTTAAATGAAAAAACTTTCAAAAGCAACCTCAACCACACTACCAACCATTCATAGTGGTCGTTTGGTATTGAGGTTCTATCTGTATTTGGAGGAAATGCAGGTTCGGTGTTTGGTAAAGGATGCATCATAATTTTTAAATTGTGGGACCTACTAAAAAACGAGGTCGAACCTTAGTTTTGGAGAAGCAGCTTCTCATGGCATGAATCGTAGTCTCTCTCTCACTGGCACGAAACCATCTCGGGGTAAAGACCAAGCTGTAAGCATCGTCACGGACATCGGCAGCAGCAAAAGCACCACCAGCTCCCTCTCTCTCATACAGTTAGCCAACGTTCTCTCTCTCCACAGTCACCGGCATCTCCCTCCCTCCCTCCTCCAGCAACAATTCCAGGAGAGCACCACCATAAGGATGTTTCCCCTTCACACCATAAGCTCCATCGTGATCTCTAGCAGCAGAAACCCTAACATAAGCAGCAACGACGGCAACAACAACAACAACAACAACCTTCTGACGTTTCTCCTGGCCACCGCAAGCCATAATTTTAGACGCAACCATGACAAGAAAAACGACCTCGGCCTTCTCTACCTGTCAGTACTGACAGTTGAGCCTCTCGTCACTGTTGGTCGACCAGTATTGTTCACGTGAATTAATGCAAGTGAACAACCCGCTACACTGTTCATGTTTTAAGAAGACGTTAACAGTCCATCGCACCGTTTCACTCAATGTATATGCTAGACGAGGTCTGGACATTCTCTCGGCCAAGCCCAAGTCCAACAGAGTTGGGCTGGCCCATTTAGTTAGATTAGGCCTAGTTCAATTTTTTTTAATATATATATATATATAAATAGAAAAAAATGTGTAGATAGAGATCAATTTTGATGAAAGGGAAAGACGTGTGACTTCATTTCCCTCCACAACCTTGTTGTTTTTTGATTGATTATGAATCAGAAACTTGCAACCAGATTTGACCTTGAAATTATATCTCTATAACTGGATCGCAGATGTTGTTACTGATGATATTGTTACCAATTATTGTTCCTTGATCAAATAGCAAGGGATCGCAGAGGCATTCATGTATCGATTTAGTTCGTGATGAAATTGCAAGTAGTTTGATAAAAGAATAAAAACAAATGTCTAGTTTACTTGAATTATTAATTATATTTTATTGTTATGATTACTAATCTACAATATTTAAACAACAATATATATATATATATATATATATATATATATATATATATATATATGATGCGAACCTCGTGATCACGTAGTTACGCAACCCACAACCAAGAATGAGATCTAATCCTGGAAAGCCGAAATAGGTCTGATAGGAGTGTGACACAATGGAAACCTACCCCAAGGCACCAACAATATTGGAATGAGTAGAATGACACCACACATAAACTGACCATAATGGATTCAGTTAATCTTCGATAAGTCGGATTCAGTTTGTTCAAGAACTAAAAAATGCAAGAGTCACTCTCACACATAAACTGAAAAGTTCAGAATTAAAATTAATCAATGGTTGCCGAAATTTAGCTAACATGAGTTTAAATAGTCTTTTAAAAACTAAACATAATGGACCTCTTATGTACTTAAAAGAGGTTCACTAAAAACTGATCCAAAATCCTAAATTGAAAAGCCTATACTTAATCCAAGCAAGACTTGGATCTTAGCTGAAAATAAAGTCTTAATTAAGCCCAAACAAGCTTTGGGCTGTAGCTAACTAACTTAAATAAAGCCCATAAGGTTTATTTATTCTCTTCCATCTAGCCCATCAATCCCATGTTTCCAAGTTGTATTAGGATTCTTTTGGCTCCTTTGTTGTCCTCATTTCATGGCCCAAAGAAAGTCGGGCTAGACCCCTCCTACACATAGATACTTCAATGGTCCTTGCAATTATGATTTGGGTGAAACCTTCAAAACCACGAATCAAGCCCCTAAACATATAATGAGTTCTTGCTGGTGTTTCTGGGCCGGTTCATATATATATATATATATATATATATATATATATATATATATATTGATGTGTGTGTGTGTGTGTGTCGTTTAAAGAAATATCACAAGTTGACAGCAATATGAAAAGCATGGTAACCAAATAAATAAAACTATTTTTCATTAAACCTCAAACTCAACCACAATTTTAACTAAATACTTCAATTTCAGTTATGAACTTTAGTTAAAAGTGCTTTTCATGAAACTGTTTTTTTTTTAATTCTAATCATAACAGCAACCGTAATGCCAAACACACCCATAGTACAAAGATAATGGTTGTGGTCCATACTTCCTGTATGATGGGAATTCACTGTGCAGATGAGAATTGTAATGTTGTTGATGGATGAAGGTGATTGTGAGTTTTCTTTATTTTAAAGTGTTAATTATGAATTTAGATGGATGATGTAGATTTAGATGTTGGTGCTGGGCTTTTTCTTCTTCTTTTTTTGTTATTTTAATGCAACACAAACTCTTTAGTCATTAAATAAAAATAAAGGTAAACTTATAAATAATCAGATAAGTTCTGTTGATTCTTTATAGCGCATCATAAAAAGAACGTAAATTATTAAGCATGCACCAAAATATAGGATGAAAAATATACTTTTTTTTAAAACTTGGTAAGTAAAAGCAATTTCGAATGAATTATAGGATATTAGGGTAATTTTCCATTTTAAAAAAACAAACAAACAAAAGAGCTAGGTACGCAGACCTTGCTTTCCAAAGTGAGGTGAGCCTGGGTTTTCTTTTTAAAGCATCCTCATCTTCTTCTTTTTTTCCATTTCTTTCTTTTAATTAATTGTTCTATTTTTCATTTTGATAGATGAAGGGTATGATATATGTGTGTTTATTTATTGCGAAATGTTAATTATGAATTTGGATGGATAATGTCTATTTACATTTTGGGTTGAAAAATGTAAATAGACATTATCTATTTAGTCATTAAATGAAAAATGTTGGGAAACTTATAGATATAAGATATTTTTAATTAATTTTTTTTATGGGTACATCATATACAGAATATAAATCGTTATGTTGCATCAAAATTTAGGATGTAGACTGTAATTTTTTAAAAACTGGATAAACAACTAAATTATACGATGCTAGAGGTAATTTTCTCCCACCCTTTTTTTTGAAAAAAAAAATGAAGAAAGAAAGCTAGGTACGCAGGCTTGGCCTTCTAAGGTCAATCGAGCCTGATTTGTTTTTAAGGCTCCTCCCCTTTTTTGTAATCATTTTTTTTTTTTTTTGTTTCAAAACAGTTCTTTTAAAATAAGATTAATTTTTTTATGAGAATATTAGTAATTGTTTCATCAAGTTGTATAAATTATCAAGAAAATGTTTTTCTATTGTAACTTTTAAGATCATGATAATTTTTTATTTGAAAAATCATGCTTTTGACAAGAAACATGTTTATGTAGAAAAAAATATAAATCATAAGATTAAATTTAGACTAAAAACTATTTGTTTACTCAAGAATTTTTCAACGCTATTTTTTTTAAATAATTTATTTTTAATATCATTTGACATTGACTATAAACTTTTATGTTTTTTTTTTAATTTCTTTTAAACAGATATCATATATCATGTGGTGTTAGTTTAATTAAACTTGGACTAGCTCGGGCTATCATCGCCTTGATATATATATTTTTTTACATCAGAAGAATTCTAACCCAGCTCGTGGCAGAGGATAATAAGCAGTATACAGCTAATAACATCATTCATTCATATACAGAAAATAACATCCATTCACGAGTCTGACGGGCTTTTCTTAAGGTGTTCAATTCTACCCGGGCAAAATGTACGCCGCTATATGCAGAATCATATCAAGTGACGGCCAAGCCACCACCAAACAGATCTCGCAAGATGTACACACTTTTTTGGTTGAAGCCCAAATCTTCAATATAATATACAGAACTTCTTCTACCACCATGAACTCTCCCTTGGCATATCAGCCAAAGTCTATCTCAAATGAATTTTCAAGCTTCTGCTCAAAGATGCGTTTATTTGATTTTAGTGGGGCAGCAGGAATTCTAGCCAACATCTCCACGTTACTGCAACAAAAGATGCTTAGAGTAAGTTTGATCCTGGAGAATCAAGGAAGTAGCTCCCACTGGAAAAAAAAAATGAATGAATGAAAACGTACAGGTCTGCAAAAGTTTAGCTCAACATGCTATATCATTGGTCTGGTTCAGGGTAGTAACTCCCACTGTTTTGGTATTGACATCATAAGATGACATTACCTTCCTCTGAATCAACCAAGGAATTAAACTAGCCAAGGTTACAGAACAATCATGGAAGAGCTTACAAACATAAAATATGCAAAAGGGAGAATAAGTTCAAAGATCTTTCACAGGAAAGTTTTTCCAGGCCTTTCTTTCTAATATTGAAGCAGCACATCAAACTATATGCACATTCATCAAACTATATGCGCATTCAGGATATTAAAAAAAGACGGGATAGAGGTAGACACAGATGCTTGTCTTTTGTTTCCACATGCATTATATGTTACATTTTTATCCAGTAAAATGTTCTCATGATCAGACCTGTTAGAAAATAATATAAATCATATTTTGTAGCCTCACCTCATAGCTTAAGTTTTTAGGTGAGATGGTTTCTTGACATGGTATCAGAGCCTTGTTGACTCACTGGTCACGAGTCCGAATCTCACAACCCTCATTCTATTTGATAAAAATCAAGCACAAGGTAGTGTGGACTTGTGCAAGTTTCAAGCTCAAAGGGCTTTCACTTAAGAGGATGTGTTAAAGAATAATATAAATCATATTCTGAAACCTCATCTAATAATTTAAGCTTTTAGGTGAGATGATTTCTTGAGAAGACTAATTCCTTTGACTTTACAGTATGATTACGTTTGTGGTGTCATATGAATTATTGTGAGAGAAACATTTGCGGATTTTCATCGTAGTCAAAATAAGTGAGCAAAATCTGCAGAAGCAAGTAATAATTGAAAGTAATTGTAGAAGCCTGCAACTTTACCAGGAATTGAAACGACAGGGGGTGAGAGAAAAGAGGCCTGGTACATTTTTAATTCCCACTTGGATATGCTCTGGACAATTTTTACTGTCATTTATTATCCCCCTCTACACTATTCTAGGTCAGATCATTTAACATTCTTTTTCGAAGCCCTCCCATAAAAGGACTTGGACCTCCTAACAGTTCTTTTTCAGGGAGAAACAGCCACCAAAATTATTTTTACAGACGAAACTGCCATGTTACAACAGCAGTTGTTTTCTGTAAAAGCTCTGAGTACAGGCTCTCAACATCATGGGAAAAAATAAAGTAGTCTACCATGTTATCACCTTAGCATTGAACACTGCAAAAACCCAGTTCCAGCCATAATACTGACTCAGATTATGGTTGCAATATATTATCACATTGACAAAAAAATTCAGCAGTCAAAATAAGTATATGCATGCATGCTGGTTAAAGCTGCTATGAACATGCTTACAAAACATTAACACTTACAAATGGCTCAAAATCAGGGCTAGACAAATTCACAGTAAGGTTCCTCATCAACAACAAAACCTGCAAGACACCAAAAGGAATTATATATACAGACCACATTGAAATAAACAGGAAAACCAGGGTACACTCCAAACTTATGTTTACTGGCTCCATGGATATATTCTTGTACTATTTTGAGAACTCCAATAACATACTAATGCTTTTCACATCAACATACACATCATAACAGATGGAAACTTTAGAAATATAGACATGATTGTGCTTCATACTAATATTCTACTTGAATGACCACTATGTTATGCACGTTGAGAAGATGAAAGGGCAGTTTTGAAGAGCCAAACATGAAAGGGCAGTTTTGAAGAGCCAAACAAGTCTGTCAAATAAGTGAGACTCACATGAACTGGCCAGCCAGATTAGCACTTGATTTTATGCAGTAGAGAAAATCATAAGATTGCTATATGGGGAAAAGATGCATCTCAATTCAATTCAACTCACAGTTTCAAAATTTATAGGGTCCATTTCGTTGAGCTTTTTCACATGCCCCTTCGTTTCCATATCAAAGACACTTCCAATGAAGCTATATACTTCACCAAAATCTGGTATGCCTACAAACAATAGGTAAAAGTAAGTGAGGACCCTTTTTTTCTGAGTTTGAGGTCATTATCAGTGGAAAATTAACAGCTATATTCTTGTGGATTACCATGAAGCACAGTTGCTTGCTTTGGCATCTCAGCACTCCACAATGTTCCTGAGGTCCCGAGGCCACCGACAGTATTGTTACTAATCCTTGATACACCCTTTGTTCCAATATCAGCTGAATCAGTAACGTTGCATGCCATAAGAAGTGCTGGAAAGTTTCCTCTGGTAGAAATAATCTACTGATATAAAAACATGAGGATAACAAAAAACGAAAGTGTGCACACCTTCAGCTCCGTGAAAACTGGTAAGCTCATCTTGCGATAGCATGATTTTTCTTGCTGCGGAGGTTATTAACATTGAAGTTTCATCCCACGGAGCATATTCCGGTGTAAAGGTATTCATTGATGAAGGGTAAGCCATGGATGCTGGCAGCGGCACTAAAACTGCAATAATTAAGACACAGCACGGCAAAATGTCAAGAAGGAGATTTTAATGTGCAATAGCATTTATCATCGTATTTGGTAAGAATGGTCAAACCAATTTTTGAAGCCTTCTGCGGGTAGGGGTGAGAGGCTTTGCGTTTAGGGCGAGGAGGAGGCAGGTGGGCAACTGTGCCATTCTTCTGGACCTTCAGGAAGTATTTCTGCGCATGACTTCGAATCTGCAAATGCATATAATCAGTAAAGTAAAGAACATTCCAGAAAGATAATAGAAATCTGAACCTACTTAGCCAGAACATGTGATTCAGACCTGGATCACCGTCTTTGATCCCACAAAATCTTCAATCTTTTTCCAGTCACGATCAAACCTGAACGAAAAAGGACCTAGTCAAATTTAGTTTCATGTGATAAACATCCTCTTTAAAACACAATCAATAAGTCCGTTTATTTATTTATTTCTTCCCAGATAGCAACTCATTCAAGAAAAAGAGACAGCTAAAAAAGAAGCAGCCATCAAACAGCAACAAATCGAAGTCAATTGCTGTAATAAGGATCAAGAAAGTGGTACTTATTTCCCGTTCTTTCTTCTTTTGAGTTTGAATTTCCAGAGCAAGAACTAAAATACGAGGGGGAGAGACAGAGTGGGTGTAGAGAGAGAAACGAAAAAGGAGATTTACAATTGAAGGGCTTCAAGGAACTTGTCGTGCTCTTCCTCAGTCCAACTCTCACGAGACTTGGTAATTGTATAAGGTTTTCTTACTTTCTTGCCTGACCCATCACTGCTAGCTGTTGCCGCTGGTGGCGGCGTAGCCATTGAGTGAGCAGGACCAGCTGGATTCGCTTCTGCACCAGCTCCTTCCGCTGAAGTTGAAGAGGATAAGTTGGTGTTCATTATCATGCAGAGCTGTTAGAGAATAGGTTCCTTAACAAGAGCTTCTCTTTTTCCAAAGCATGAAACTGTGCACAGAATGGAGAAGAAGGAAAGACAGGGCGCGTAAATGGCAGCCAATGTGCGCGTGAGGGCAGAGTACTATAGGCAGGCAAGCGAGCGCTCTCTCTGTGTACGAAACTGTAAGGTATTTGAGACCTCTCAATTAATCGTCAACTTTACTTCCTTGTCTACGCCGATTTTTTTATCGTCTCTAACTAACTAACCTCGTCAATCCACACCATGCATTGACGAAGAATCTTATCTTTTGTGAAATCATTTGACTCGTAAGGACAATACTGCTCCAACTATTAGTAACCGGGAGTTAGCTAGATGTTGTTTTCAAAAATATTGTTTTTGAAAGAATTTTTTGTTCGTGAAAAAATATTAAAATAATTTTTTATATATATTTTTTTTAAATTTATTTTTGATATCAGTATATAAAAATGATCTAAAAATACTAAATTTTTTTAATTTAAAGTAAAAAATAAAAATAAAAAATTTATTTTTTTCAAAAATACTTTTGAAACGTATTTTCAATAATTTCTTAAATGTTTTTTTCTTAATCCAAAAAATATTATATCAAGATTTTTATAATTTAAATATATTTTTTATTTTATCTTTGTATTTTAATAACTTTATAATATTTAATATTTTGGCGCAAACAAATCAACAAAAAAAATCATTAAACTAAAAGATACATCAAATAAATAATTACTACTTTATTATTAAACTAATAAAGGTAAAACTTTCACAATAAATCTTTATCAAACAACCTGTGTACATATAAAATTAAACTTAAATCCAAGAAAAAACAAAATCATCTTAACAACTCTTATGATGAGAACCAAGCTAAAGACAATAACTTTTTCAGAGGCACTATACTGATGAAAAAAGTTGTGGTTTTGTTCTTCAAATCTCTACTCAAATAATTATAGATCTTTACTTAGTGCTAGTTGGAATAACCAATCTAGATGTGATTGTGGCTTTTAGTTATGGTTGTGGCTTTTAAGTGTTTAGTAATACTTTAAAAGCTAATATCACCAACCCCTTACATATGTTATTTTCAGAAGCTACAATTTATAGCTTTTCAAAAGTCACAACCATAACTTTCTTAAATGAACCCTTAACATCTTAGATTAGGGTTTCTATAATGACCTAATGATTGAATCTTGGTCTACGATACCACGATAGGCTAATGTTTTCTAAATGTTGAACCATTTTTTGTTAGGGTTTGAGATGTTTTGGAATTTAACATGTCTTAATGAGTCAACAACCCAAACACTAAATGGGATACCTCTAAAAATGTATATCCCCTAAAGATATCTTATTCTTACTAAAGTATATTAACCTGTAGTTAAATTTAGTTTATTCACCACAATTCAAGGGACACGAAATATACATGCATTACATATAGACACTTGGTAACTTTTAGGTATGAATTCAAATTTATTTTACCTCATATTAGAGATCATTATTAAAAAAATACTCATATTTTATCACTTTTATTAAAAAAGTAAAAAATAAATAAAATATTTATTTATGTAATATTATTTTAAATTGTTATTATTTTTCATTTTAAAAAATATTAAAAGTTATAAACTTCTTCTAATTCATTATTATTTTCTTAAAAAATCATGCCCTTGGAATATCATTTGTTTTGGTTTTCAATGTACAAACAACATTTGAAAAACTTGATTTCAAGTAAATTTATTCTACAAATTTTGTTAAAGTTAATCCACTTTTAATACATTCAACATTGTTCATAATAATAACATTAACACTCCTTCAAAACAACAAGAATAAAAAAGTTGACATGAATAAAAACTAAGCTCCGACCTAGGGATGAATCCATTATCTAATTTCAGTAGGGGGGAAATAACATAAGTATATAACTAAATTAATTAAGATCCCAAAAGTCCAAAAATTATAAACTTATAATATAATATTCAGAAATTTACATGTATTATAAAAAGATGCTTTACAAGATTCTATTTTCTTCTTCTTATAATTCATAATTGCTCCATTAGAGATTTCATATGTTGAAAACATTATATGATCTTCTCATTATCAACACTTTTAAATATCTCTTTTTTAATATAAGTAACCACACAATCATTAACCAATTATCCATGATTTGATCGTGTAACTTACTTTTAACCAATTTCATAACTGAAAATACTATTTTTATTGATGCAGTGACAACTAGTAAACTTAATACTAATTTTACAGGTAAAAAAATCAAAGGATATACCACAATGTTTGAGCAACATCATTGATTCTCTTTAGCATCGAAAACTCTTCACAAGATTTCATGTAAGAATATAAGTTTCAAGGTGATTGTCCAATTTTCCCAGCCTATATATAAAAATACCATTAATGAGCCTACATATATTTTGATTGTTAACTTTGATTACCTTCAACTTTTAATCCAAGATAAAGCATTGTTTCAGGAGATTTTTCAATGAAAGTTTAACCCAATCTAATGGTCAGATTAAAGATTTATACCCAATAATATAAAACTGATAAATAAGTGATTTTACATCAAAATTCAAAAAACAATATTCAATCATCGCTAGAACCATGTCAATTATTTTACTAAGTACTCAAGAACATTTTCTCATTTCAAAATATATTTATTTCTCCTTTCCATATTTTTTTTTATTTATAAACTTAGTATAGTTTAACGATAGTGTTACTGAATTGTAATTATAATTTACACCAACACTTTTTTTGCACAACTCTTCTTCTTTTTTATATTTTCAATTATAATTAATTGAAATTATTTTCTCATTCTTAAAATACATCTATTTTAAACTTTTCTAATCTCCCTATCCGTCAAAATCCGTTACTAGTTTTGACATGTTATATATTTCATGTAATTGTTTTTTAGGCTAACAGTGCGCACATGGTGGTTCCATCCATCATGCTCCCACCTAAACATTTTCATGCTCCCACCTAAACATTTTCATAACCTAAACAAATTAATGCCTTCTTTGTTTCCCTGTGCTGACAGGAAAAGAAAAGCCGACGCTGATGAATTAATGGGATAATTCATAAGAAGAAGAAAAACCCGGGCGATTCCCTCTAATCCGCCACCTAATCTGGAAAGTAACTTTGTTGTGGTGGCTTCCGATGGCCGATGCGGAGAATCAGTCATTTCATCACTGACAGCGCCGCCGGTGTTTTCATAGTTTCTCGCGATTAATCGCTAAGCCTAACTGGAAGTGGGGCCGTGAGAGATTTGCGATGGCGACGTGTGAGTTTTTCTAGTCCACTAATCCCAGAAACCCACGTGTATGTCATTTTTAGCTTTTGAGTTTCATTATTTTGAATCGTGACTGGGGTAATTTTTAAAAATATTTTTTATTTAAAAATATATTAAAATATTATTATTAATTTTTAAATATTATTTTAAATATTTGAAAATATTAAAAACATTAAAAAAAAAATTTAAATAAAAAAAAAATACAATAATAAACAAATTCTAACCACAGAAACTAGTGGACAGCATCTAAGCCTTGTAGGGTCGCATGACCCCATCAAAGAAAAACTATCGGCATGTGGGGCAACTGGGTGTGTGGGAGTGAAATTACTTTTGTTTTTACAAGTGATTCTCTATTTCATTTGAAAAAGTATAAATTAATATTTTTTTATAGTTTTTAAAAGCTATATTAAAAAAATATATTATATACATATTTTTTTAACATAAAAATATATATTTTTAAAATTTTATATCAAATTAATTAATACATTAATCTCTATTTCAAGGTATAATTGACACTTGGTTGCTTGATCTCCATTTTAACTAAAATCAGTTGACCATAATAAATTTAATTTTAATCGCCTTGTTTAGCAACGTGGCATGATCATATTTATAAAAAAAGAAAATAAATATTTTTTATTGTCTTGATGTACTAATATATATATATATATATTAAAAAAATATTTTTAATATATTTCTAAATAAAAAAATATTTTAAGAAATAACAATTACTACTAAGCCCGTTAATGTTAAAATTAATCTTTCATTCAAGATTTGGTCCTGGGTTGTCGTAATTATGTGTTGTACTTGGAAAAATTAAGAAATAACCTAAAAGAGCTCGGTCGTTCAACTGTAGCTCTAGACCCATTGACACTATTTATTGGCAATTTGCTCCGGTGCATCGCGCGCGCACGTCCACCTTTTTTTTCCCGTTTAATGAACAGTGTATTAACGAAAAAATCCCTAGAAAACGACAAAAAACACCGCCGAACTGAGGGGCTTCGTTGTCATTGCGCATGCCGGTCCGGTCCGGATCGCCGCACTTTTGCATTTTTTATTATTTTCCAAAATTGGCTAAATACTGATTTAACCCCAAATAAGACAAAATGTATGACTTGGGAGCAGGGGCATGCCAGTAATTGACCTTTTTAAATTATTATTATTTTCGGTTTACGGTCGGCGCGTGCGGTGCACGCGACCCACGGTGTTCCGCCTCAAGCCCTGTTCAGGTGGAGCGTGAGGTATGATCCCGTCATCGGAGATGGGCTACCGTCGTCGCAATCGATGAGCCTCCGCGTGTTCTTCCTCCCGGTGCGGCGTGTTTTGGCGCCTGATGGTCGTGGACGCGGCGGTGGCCGGTTAAACCCGCTGACCATGTTTCTCTCTCTCCTGCACGTAAAAGTGCAGAAGAGGCCCCCGAGTTTTTGCCTTTTTCACTTCGGTCCCTGAACTGTCAATTTTGTGTCCTTCGATTGAAATTAATTAAATGTTAATGTTGCACTTCAGTCCTCATGCTTTTAATTTCCGGATTAGGTTTAAATAAGTCAATAAATTCGGTACACAAGTTTTGATTGTTTCAATTTTATCCTTTTATTTAAATTGATAATATATTTGATTTTTATTTCGGCCCTTATACTTTTAATTTTTGATTTTAATCCCTGGACATTTGATTTTCATGTTGGTCCTTATACTTTTAATTTTTTATTTTAATCCTTTTTTTTTATGGAATAATCCCTCTTTTGTCCATGTATGTATAAGTGTGCTCTTATTTTTGATTTTTAATTTTTGTTATGTTCTTATTTATTTATGTGATATTTTTTCTTTTAAATTGGCTCTCATTTGAAAATTGATATTTCTTTTTTTTTTCTCCCTATGTTCTTTCTTTTAGTTTGTTATTGGTTTTTTTCCTATTTTCAAGTCATGTTAAATTTTTTTACCTAATAATTTTTTTTTTCTTTTGTTAAAGTTTTAAATATTTTTTTAACCTTCTATTTATTTTTGTTTTTTTATCATTAACACAGTAATAATAATAATAATAATAATAATAATAATAATAATAATAATAATAATAATAATAATAATAATTTTAGTTATTTTTCTTGCTTACTTTTTTTTTTAATGTTTTTGAGTTTTTTTCTCTAAGGATAATTTGATAGATTTTATTGTTTTGGCAGTAATAGCAATGATAATTTTAGATGTTAAGATTTCAATGTTGTTGTTTTTATAATAGGTTGTGATGATCTGTTTAATTATATTAATTTTTGCATATATAAATATTATATTTTAATTTTGAACGAGCGGATCCTGTTAATTTCTTTAATCCCAACAATTATAAAAATTGTTTGCTCAGCCTGCAATGTAGTGTTGTCAATTTTTTTTAATTTAAGTCAAATGATTTTTTTTTCAATTAATAATTTTTATTTTATGTTTTATTTTTTTATTTTCTCTTTCTATTATTTTTTTGTTGATTGTTTTTTTTTCCAGTTAAATGAATTTTTTTTACCTGATAATTTTTATTTTATTTTTTTGTTTGATCTTTTGTTAAAGTTATTTAGATTTTTTTAATCTTTAGTTTATTTTTGTTTTCTTTTTTTCATTATTAACACAATAATAATAATAATAATAATAATAATAATAATAATAATAATAAGAATAAGAATAAGAATAAGAATAAGAATAAGAATAAGAAGAAGAAGAAGAAGAAGAAGAAGAAGAAGAATTATTTTAATTATTTTTCTTGCTTATTTTTTTTAATTGTTTTTCAGCTTGTTTCCTCAAGATAATTTGATAATTTTTATTATTTTGACAGTAATAGCAATGATAGTTTTAAATGTTACAGCTTCGATGTTGCTATTTTTGTAATAGGGTGTGGTGATCTGTTTTATTATATTTAATTTTGCATATATAGATATTATATTTTAATTTTGGATTGGCAAATCCTATTGATTTCTTTAATCCAAAAATTTATAAAAATTGTACACTCAGCCCGCAGCATAGTGCGGTATAGTTTTTAAATTTTCAAGTCAAATAATTTTCTTAAAAAAATGCTTTCCCTTTGCATTTTTTTTTAATGACTGGCTTCCTTTTTTTGTTTTTTCTTTTAATTAATGGGGACCTTTTTTCATATTTTTTAAATTTTTTTATAACCAAGGTGTCCAAGTCAGCTTTTTATTTTTTACCGGGTTTCTTTTTTTGTATTTTTTTAACCAGGGTATCAGTGGCAACAAATTTGTAATAAATCATTTCATTTTCTTAGCAAATTTTATTAAAAATATTTTAACAATAGCAACATTCAATCATTTTTTTGTGGGAAAAAAACCGTTTTTAATAGATTTTATCAATTATAATTTTACTAATTAAATATTAAAATAATAAAATACAACACGTATAAAATCAATCAGTTTTCTACATAGATAAAAAAAAGTCCAGCGCATCGCGCGGGCAAAACCGCTTGTGGGTTTCTATACTAGATTTTTGTTATATTACATGGACTTATGAGAAACAAGATTGTTATTATTTATTAATTTAAAAACTAAAAAATAGTGGATTCATTATTTAACTCCTCATAAACATTGTTCATGAAAATATTATTTTATTATTTTATTGGTTTTTTAATTTGAATTTTATTTTCATCATTTAACATTGAATTTATAAAAAAATATGTTTCATAATATATTGTTATTTTTATAAGGTTATCATAGTCTCGTAACTAGAGTTATGGATTGAACAAGTTCCTATTTTTCTTAATTAACAAAAACTAAAAAATAGTAAATTTACTATTTAACTCATAAACTTTGTTCATCAAAATATTGTTTTGATTTTTTTATTGGTTTTTTAATTTGAATTTGAATTTCATTATTTCACATTGAATTTATAGAAAATTATTTTTTATAATTTGTTATGATTTTTTTTATAAAGTTATCACAGTCTCATAACTAGAGTTATGAATTTTTTTTTAAAGTTAACTTAGATCGATTCAATTTGTTATTATATCAGTATCTAAGATGAACATATCATTTTGATATTTTTTTTTTAGTTAAACTATATTTTTACTTATCGTCTAGTTAACCTTCACACAATTTAAGTTTGTTTTATTATAAAATATGTTAACAATATAGTGTTTTTTTTGTTAAAAACTTGATTTAATCCACAATTTAGCATGGGACAATCAAAACTTTGTTACCTCCCACTTCCAAGTTACATGCATAAAATATGTTTGATTTTCTTACTGAATTTTTTTGTAACCTAATAATTTGCATTCATTAGAAAACTAAACATGTGAAATCATAAAGTGATCAAGACAACAATAACATCTAATTGCTTCTTAAAAAAAAGTTAATAGTTGAGAAAACAATCTCATGAAACTTTTAGCAAATATATGAAGTATTTATAAAATTATCAAATGTTATTATTAAAATCAAAGAAATTTTTTTCTGTACACAATTAAATCCTACTATTTGTTTCTATTACTTGTTTTTTCTATAAATTCTTTGCATATGGCCAACATATGAAGATTTTATTCCTAATATTAATTTTTAAATTAAGAATAAAGTATTTATTACATGGTTCGAGTTTTCCAAAAAGTCTATTTAATAAGATCAATCATATAGTTTGTTTTAAGTTAAATACAAACCTAGTTTTAAGTGCAAAACTCCTACCCCTAAAAAATAGCTAAGATCACCATGTTATTTAGTTGCAAAATCACAATTTAAGGTTTGAATGACTTACTGCATGACAGATACAAAAGTATATGTAACGATAATATCATCCAAATAAGTATTCCAATAAGAACATTATGCTTGCACCAAATAAAGATAGAATTGTCAGCTTTGCTACCTTGAAAGTCAATCTCTTATATTTTATCAGTGAGATGAGAAAACCAAGCTCGTGGAGCTTGTTTGAGTCTATATAATGTCTTATGTAACAAACAAAGATAATGAGGATATTGTTGATGAATGTATCCCTAAGGTTGTGTCATATACTACTTCCTCCAATTTGCCATGTAGAAAGACATTTTTGAACATCAATATGTTTAGTATACTAGTTTAAATAGACAGATAATGACAAGACAATTCTAATAGTTGTATGCCTAGCAACTGGACCACATATTTTATTAAAATCTACTGCTTCTTGTTGATGAAACTCTATAGCACCAATTTTACTTTATATGGTTCTAGGAAACCATCAACATGACTTTTATTTTATGAATCCAACAACTAACTATATTAAATCACGAAGCCAACTAAAAACTATATCTCATTGCATAGAAGAGCATCAAATTCAATATTCATTATAGCATGTTGTTGAGATGATTTAACTGCATCATTATAACAATAAGGCTTTATAGTTGCAAAATTGAGCTAAGAAAGGCCTTACACAGGGGTACCTCACAAAACCATCAAAGATGGATTTGGTTTAAAGATATTCCTTATGGGCCTAGTAATCATGATATGTGTTCTGGTATTTGATTATGGAGTAGTAGTATCTAAAGGAAGAGCAGGATTGACAGTTGATATGTTCAAAAATAAGACTTAAGTAGCAGACCTCATACATGAACTTTTTTGTCTTTCCTATAGAGTGAGACGCTAAAGGCATAATAATATTATTTTCAGATGGTATAATTCTTAATTTCATATCATCATTTATGGTGGAAAACGATAACGTGAAATGTGAGGGTAAGGCATCATGTGTTAATAATATAAAAGTGAGGGAACTGTTGAAGTTTATTGATAAGAAAAGAGTTTTTCATCAATTATGACATGACAAGACACATAACCTCAATCATTTAATAAGTAAAGACATTTGTACCATTTATCACTGTAACTTTAATAAATAACTATTTTATCATTGTAATCACTTCCTTTCCAAATATTTTTTCAATTAAGCTAACTATTTATAATTATCTTCTTTGAAAAACATAATTAGTGCCCTTATTTTCATGGCCAAAACTTGTATGGATACCTTGATATTATGTTCAAAAAATCTCTAAATACAATTGATACTTTAGATCTGGTTAGAAGTGCAATCATGTAGAGTGTTAACCTTATGCACTCTTAGTAGGTGCAACAAAACATTTTTATCCTCAATATTCTCTTGTCTTCTATGACCAATGGTGTCTTAGCCCAAGTTGTCTCTTATACCACTTCTCATAAACTGTGGCGAGCACTTGAAACTAATTTTTTTCCTCAATTCAGAACTCGTATCATCCAAGTTTGAACTCAACTTGCCAATATAAAAGAAAAGCAATCAATCTATCAATGATTATTTTCTATTAATGAAAAAATAGCTAATGAACTTGCTATAGTTAGCTAACCTCTCAAGCGTGATGATGTTATTACTTATGTTCTTGTTGGGTTAGGACATAAATATGACAACCTTTTATCTTTCATTTATGCTTGCACTAATCTATTCACTTGAAAATATACACTCTTTATTGATTGTAACATAATCTTGTTTTAATCAACATCATTTTTCTTTTCCTACACCACTTTCTAAGGAAAATATGATCCTGGGACAACTACTATTATCCAACAATAGAAATCATGGTGGATATCATGGTTAAGGCTATCACAATAATTCTCATAGAGAAGGTGCTTTATCTTACAAGCATGGTGACAAAATACTACAATAGTGTGTCAAGTTTGAGGGAAACTTTGACTTTTAGCTCATCAATGATACCACCACTTCGACTTTACCTATCAAGATTCTCCTCATTCGTAATATAAACAGGCCTTAGTTGTTGCTGCTACTAGAGATTTAGAGAATGACTAGCATAATAACAGAGGTGCCACTCACCATATCACACATGATATGACTAACTCGAACCTCCCTAGTGATGATTGTATAGACAAATCAACTTAGGGTTGAAAATGATCAAGGTTTGCATATATTTAAAAATAACAATTCTACTCTTCATATACCATCTCATTCTTTTATTTTAAATCAAATTTTTTTGGTCCTTTAAATAAATAAAAGTTATTTTTGTTTAAAAATTTTGTACTGATAATAATTTATCTTAAATTTCATGACACTTATTTTCTTATGAAGGATTACTCGACGGACATCTTTCATTGTGACCAAGTCAATAATGGTTTATACCATTTTCCAACCACCAATATTCATCCTTAAACTCTTTCCAATGTTCATGTTTCTTTTGATAAGTGGCATTGTTGACTTGATAATGTTTTCCTTCTAGTTGTTCAACATGTTCTTTCATCTAATAAGAACCTAGTTGATAAAATAATAATAATAAAAAAAGACTTTATGTTCTTTCAACATTATTGTCAATCAACCAAGAGTTATATTTTGCCTTTTAACAAATTCAATTACTTTTATACTGCCCATTTAAACCTAATTTTCACATATGTATAAGGTCCAACATTTATAGCCTTAACTATAGGTGATTAGTACTATATCAACTTTATGGATAATTATTCTAAATTTTTATGATTCTTTCCAATTAAATTCAAGTATTTTGTTGAGCTTATTTTTTCTTCAATTTCAATGTTATATGGAAAAATATTTGAGTAAAAATTAAAGATCATATAATCTAATTGGGGTGGTGAGGATCATCGATTACATAACTATTTTCAACATGACATTTGACATCATCTAGTATGTCTTTATAATCACCAACAAATAGGGTCAATTGAACGAAGTCATAAACACATATTTGAAATTAGACTTAGTATGTTATCACATTTAAATTTACCTTTACTATACTAGGAAGACACTTTTTAACCACATCTTATTTAATTAATCATCTTCCTTATCCTATTCTTAATAGTTTATCATCTTGTAAAATTCTCTATAATATCTTTTTCAAATCAAGTAATAATTTTATCTTTTAAAAAATTGATATCATATTTTTTTTTTTAGTTTAAAATATTAAAAAATAAAATAAAACTTCTCTCCGTTTTCTTTCCTCTCATTTTTTATTTATCCAAACAAAGGAAATAAAATGATTTTCCATTCATCTCATTTATGACCCCGTTATCTTTCCTCCCACTTCCCCTGCCCTCTCACAATTTTCCCATACACTATATATATCGGAGAGAAATCAGCTGCCACTTGGCTTCGGGTCCCAGAAATCACTACATGCCAAGCACCCAGTTGACGTAGCAACATTTCGTGGCTCAGTATGGTCCGAGTAAGATAAGAGAAGGCGGGGGGGTCTATTGGTTGGTTGGTTGATGCTTCTTTTTTCCTCTTTTTTTTAATCTCTCGAAGTAACTAACTGGTAGAATCTTCTTGTCTGAGATGCAGAATGAATATTCAAGTTAGCAGCATCAGTAGTACCATAACAAGAATACAGCAAAAATCATCATCATCTCGAAAACCACCTTTCTGTTCCAGTAGAAAGTCTCAAGAACCCAACCAAAATGGTGACACCAATGGTACGTTCCCTTTAATCACAAGTTTTGTTATGTTCTTTGTTTCTTTTCTTTTTGGGTTTAGCTAATTTTATATGTTAGTTAAATTTAGTATGCTTTATGTAGGAACATGACAGTTCGTGTCTTAAATATTTGATCGATTCCCTTTTCCCAATTGTGATTTCTGTATCCATTCAGAATGTTTACTTCCCCGTGTTCAACCAGCGACATTGTCGATTTCTTGCCAGAACCCTGTGTTCTTTTTAGATAAACAGCAGGCCACTTCCACAGTGGGACATGCTTCTATTAGCTGCTCATTCTCCCTGCTTCGTGGGTTAGAGATAATGGGCATCCGATCAAATGAACTTGAAAAGATATAAAATCTTGAAGCTGGGTTCTTGAGCTTGAGATTAGACAACTTTGATAACATGATTGCATTTCCACTCAGGGTAATTAAGTTAAATATAATGATTCTGTAGGATGGAAAGAGGGGTTGAGAGCTTCCAAATGTGCATAATTTCAATGTTTTACTCGCCACTCAGCTTTCAAAACATGCAGCTGAGGCAATGTGTCACCACCATCTTAATTGCAAAATATGTTCATCCTGTCATTTCGAACTCCATGTTAATTTTGTAGTCAGTAGGACATTTGCACCTTTTCCATTGTGATTGCTCTGTTTATAGGCCCATGTGGAACAGAAAATTCTTACATCCCTCTGGTTTCTTTTGCTCTACTCGTGAAGTGGAATACTGAAAAGAAAAAAGAAGAGAGATAGGAATTGCCTACCAGCTTTCCAGATTTTCCAAAATAAGGAAAGATCAGCTGCTTACTGCTCACGAAAAATTTTTCAACCTACACTTACTGTCAAGTCAAGCCATCCTCTCATCTTTCTATCTCCTATTTATCAAATTTATAGCTTTACCGAAGGTTGGCATTGCAAGAGTTGAGATAGTAGAGTGGATCCTTTTAATGATCATTGCACTAATTTTTTTCATCGGTCCTGGCTGACATGGAGCATACAGCCTATATGGCCCTGCTCCATGGAGTTATTATCAGCAAACATCTCAACAGAGTAACCCTTAAACATCCCCGTTGAAATCTATTCTGACAAAACCCACCCATCATTTACTTCGAATAGTCACGACGATAGTTATCAAGCTACTTCATGGCATCCTTGATAACTGCAAGTGACATTCCTTGAAGTTACCTATCCTGCTTCAGGTGCCCGTAGTCAATTAGTTAGCAATGAGAATAAGAGCAATGTATAGGCAAAGGCAGGAGAAAACCGATAAAATTCTAGCAGAGAAAGCCTTACAAACTGATGAATTTTTCTCCTTAGGTATAGCTCTTTTGGGTTTTTGGGTTCCATGATCCATAGAATAAATGTAAGGCTAAATCATTAAATCATGCCTTTTATACTTTGGATATATGTCATTGATATATAATTATATATGCATGAGGAAATGAGATTTAGTCAGCCATGTCTAAACACAGGCTGAACTTCTCCAACGCATCCTTGAATATCATACAGTTGTCTGTGATGTAAACATACTGTCTCACCATATCAGAAATATTCCCTCAGCGAGGCTACATTTTATTTGCATATATCTGTGTGTTATTGCAGATGCAAGATCTTTATTTTGACAATTGTCTTCTCAGTTGTGCTATCATTTGAGCACAATTTAAAGCTTTAAAGTATTTGACTACATTGGAAAAGCTTGTAAAAGATTTCATTACAAATTTACGACCATAGTCACACAATTAGGTCTGTGTCTTCTGCTGAACGAAATGATATGGTCAGTTCCACATGCATGATCACAACTTTGGAAAATTTACACTCTCTGCTGCTGCCCAATGGCAAATCTCATGCCAACATTATTTGATGAACTTCCCTCAGGTGATAAATCTTCAACAGACTGGGACAAAGCGTGGTCTAACTTCAGGAAGAAAGGGAAAAAAACATTCTTCTCTCAGTTCTCTCCAAATAAGTACGTGACCTGGAATCCTAAGCGCTCGAACTACCCACTGTCTGAAGAAGTTGATCCCATAAAGAGAACAGAGAGGTCAAACCTCAGGATATGGACCGGCCCCGAGTTTACTCTAGTGGGGGCGATTATAATTGTCACGGTTCTTTTGGTTTACACCATTCTTGTACCAGCTAAGTGATTCTACTTAATTCCTGTTACTCTAGTAGAAAGCAGGTGTTGTGCTTTAAAGATACTGAGGGAGGGAGCAGACAGGAAAATGAGTGTAAGGGATGGAGTTATAAATCATTGCTTGTGAGCAAATGCCTCCATCTCCAATACTTTCTTCTTCTTCTCAGGTGTAAGACTTTCTTATATATTCAAATTAAGATAATCCCAGTCATCATTGGAGTTTAAAAATGCGAAATGGGCAGCAAATGAATGACATTGTGGATCTTTGATCCTCTTCTGGTTCTGTTGGGGGACATTGGAGCAGTTGATTCTGAAAAGGAACATTTTTAGGAATTCTCCTTCTCCTTCTTTTTCCTTTTCCCTTTATTAGTTTTGATGGTTAAGTACGCTGGGTGAGTCTAATATTCTATCTAGACTACTCTCAGAAAACCTTGTTCTGTGGCTGGGCATAAGGGAGGAACGAGAACAGAAGTCCCCTGTAGATTTTCTCAGATAAGATACTTGTTTCATGAGGATTTGTGTTAAGGAAAGGATCTTTTTGGGGAAAATAAGGTGTGATTCATCATTAAGTCTCTGTTCTAACAATTCCTCTGTTATCAGTGCTAGACCATTCTTGACAATGCATGCGCACAGCAGAGCCAAGGTAAACAGATGACGAGAAGCCCGAGAATATGAAATTGAGAAGTAGGCCTTATGTCAGAGGTCTTGTATATGTTTGCTCAATGGATGGCACCACTTTCTCTTCTTCCTTAGTAATGTCTGAGCTCTTCAGTTAGTGGAAGAACAAAATAAACCCAGTTAGACTTGACTTCTCAAGAATGTCTGCATCCCACTATTTGATCCACTTCTTTGTGTCCCCTTCATCATATGAACACTTGGCTGTGTCTGCTCTTCTACGTACAAGGACTTTTGCAGTCCTTTTCAAGGGGGACAAGAAGGTAACTAATTACTTACGAAACTGGAGTCTTTACGTTGAATTGGAAAAAAAAACCAAAAAAACCATAGAAGGAAACTAATTACTTACGTGCAAGGAATTTGGAGTCCTTTTCAAGGGGGGACAAGAAAACCTGGAAGGTAGTAAACTAATTACTTACGAAATTGAAGTCTTTAAGTTGAAATGGTAAAAAGAACTTGAGACCATGTATGGTCATATAAAGCACAGAACCTGACTTCTTAGCTTTGTTTTGCTCAGTAAAGCCAGAATAGTGTTTACATTGATGAATCTATAGATTTTTTCCTGGCCACCTTATCGACAACAAGGGCAGATCCCAAGCCGTACCAGACAGAACAATTTGGTTCATGAAGATGTCTTACTATCTTACATAATCAAGAATAATAAAACAAACAAACACAATTTACATGTCTGCAATCAATATCGTAATCATTTGAAATTTTTAATATCAATGATCAGCAATAAGATTTCTTGCAGGTTTAGGTTTCAGCATTGGATATCTTTTTTAGTACTATAATATTCGCTATGCTGCAGACCCAAGCGGCCAAAAGTCGCTGCAAGTTCCTGTGTAATACCGCGTTGAATAACTAAGTAAATATTAGCGACCCTATTTATACTGCCCACTAAAAGTATAGGTGCATAATACCCCATCGATCCCTTCTGTTAGTATCTCCAAAGTTTCTTCCTTCACTCGTTTATTCTCTATCAGAGACCAGTTTTTGTTCTTTCTGCTCCAAATTGCTTGCTGAATTCTCTCTCCAAAGCTACAAAGTAGCCAGCCATGGTCGTTTCTCATGAACCAGCAAAAACCCCACAAAAGAAGAGAGCAATGCTTCCTCCTAGGAGAGGTCAAATAAAAAAGAAGATAGTATCCAAGTTTTTCAAGATGATAGCCCGAGTAACTTCTGGTGCAGGAAGAGCACTGGCAAGAAAGGAAGAAAATGGAGCTCAGGCTCGGCAACCAAATGGCTCAATGCGCACATGATTCAATGGGAATGCTTCTTTTGTTCAAACAAGCACCATCTTTCCAACATTTAATTGGCTTTGATTGGTTTTGCTTGTTATTCATTGCAACTTCTGTGCTGTAGGATATCTCCACATAGAAGGGTAGGGTTTCGATAAGTCTGCTACGTAAGCTGTAACATAAGGTTTATATAACCAGAAATGTTCTCTCTCTCTCTCTCTCTCTCTCTCTCTCTCTCTCTCCCCATTTGGCACTTGATATTGTTGGAGGCAAGGTGTTAAAATTAAAACCAAACGCAGTTCCCGAGAACAAACTGGGTTTGCTGTAAGGTTAGCCATTCTCAGTTGTGCAGCTAGTTTAATTAGCTGAAAAACACTTGCAGAAGAAATTTGCCAATATTCCTGATGACATTTTGCGTAATTTGTTGCATTGAAGATAAATAAACTTACTTTCTTTCTTTGTCTCTGATACATGAACAAGGCAATTCAAGGAGCTCTGTGACATGAAATCCAATGATGTAGTAATGAAACAGCAAATGCATCCCTTTAGGCTTCTTTTATCTCTCTGTTTTGTATAAAATATGCGATGGTTACAAGTGGGGCAGAAACTGAAGTTCCGGAATTCGCAACAAGAATTATCTGCAAGTTTGGAGTTTTCCCATATCAGTAATCCAACAAGCACGCCAGATAATAATACCATAAATTATATTGGAACACAAGTCTACCCCCACTTGCAGCTAATTCCAAAACATGTTTATGCTTTTTTTAATGATTAATCTTCTTATCTCTTAAGGTCTTAACTTGTTGGATAATGGTGAAAGCTCGACAATCTTATGCAGTTGGAGTTTCACAGATATAATTATTACCTTGTTCTGACTTCCCAACTCTGTGATACAAGTGGAATGTGAAATGAAGTTCCAAGTCCCAAAGTTGCTAAGAATTCACTTTGTTTCTACATGAATTTCTGTGTTTCTGCTGCATGAATAAGGCATTCAAGACCAGTTCTCAAACAGGAAATCCAGTAATGTAAGGAAACAAGAGTGTACTAATGCAAAAGACATGTACAGAAACCCAGGAATAAAAAACAGAGGACGAGGAAAGGAAAACAAAAAAAAAAGTGGGGGATGTAGAGAAACAGCAAAGAAAAAAGAGTATATTGACGCAAATTAAACAGCTGATGTCCGTTTGGCCCTTTTGGTTTTCATAATGTTGTATAAAAAGTATTCGATGGCTCAAGTGGGGAAGTCATTGTCCATTTTCTTGCCCCCTAAAAGAAGGCAAACAAGAACAGGTGGGTCAATGGGTCAATTACTTGGTTGAATGCACTAACTTTTTTTTATTATTATTAATATGGATGTGTGGATTAACTTGCATACATTTCGACTAATCTCATGGATCCTGAAATTAATAATTATATAAGCTTTTGGTGACCATCATATTAATAATCATTATGGAAATAAACCTCTTAATTTCAAATTCTTATTACTGGATCGTCTACATCAACTATATGATTAATGGATATAGATACGCTATCTTATTTTGCCCAAGTGATGGGAACTTTGTCTCTGATGGCTGTTTCTGGGATGGTTCAGGCTCTTGACTTTGGGAATAGTTTGCCAGAACTTATCTCGTTACTTTTTTCCCAGTAAAACCAATCCATCTTTGTCTCTCTCCTAATGTTGCTCCTTGTCTTGTAGTGCGGCTATTGTCACTCCCCGATTGCTAATGACACCCACTATTTTTATTTTTATTTTTATTTTCCAATTAACAGAGTTATCCTCTATTAATAAACATGAAGTAAATACTTAAGAGAATTTATTTTTTAATTGATGTTTGAAATACCCTTTTTCAATTTTTATATATATTTCACTTCTTTTTTTGAGAATATATATTTTGTTAATTAGGAGCAAAGATATTTGTTGCAAAATATAACATGGATTTTACAATTAATCACTGCAATAAAAAAAAATTGTTTGGGGTCTATTGTCTCTTTGAGAATGTGGTTGAGGTTATTTTTGAAATTATTTTTCATTCAGAAATGCATCAAAATGATATTTTTTTTAATTTTTAAAAATTATTTTTGACATCAACGCAACAAAATAATATAAAAACATTAATTTTTTTTATTTAAAATAAAAATAAAATAAAAATTTTAAATTTTTTAAAAACTTTTTTGAAACGTTACTCCAAACAAGGCCTAATGGTGGAGTACTTCTTGTTGTTGTTTTTATTAAGTTAAGCGTTCGAATACAATAGCTGTCATCAAATAATTATTTATGAAGTATAATATTGGAAAAAAAAAAGAGACTCCTTTATTAATTCACAAATTTAAAAACAAAATTATTAAAAAACCAAGAGTGTCAATAGCAGCAACTCATGTCTCATGCTGATTATATATATATATATATATATATATATATATATATATATATATATATATAAATCAAGCATCAGCACCCGTAAAATCTAATTTTAAGAATTAGAAATATGGTTAAGATTATTTTTAAAAATAATTTTTATTCAGAAAAATATTATAATAATATTTTTAAAAAATATATTATTTTTGACATCAATATATTACAATGATATAAAAATACTAAAAAAAATAATTTAAAATAAAAAATAAAATAAAAATTCTTCAAATATTTTTAAATCATAGTGTTAAAAATCTCCGTACTCAATAATGTCGCCCGCGACCACAACATCATTGATTTGCCGGCAGTATATTGTCCTCCTTTTAATTTATCATTTTGCCTTTCGCTATCTTCTCATCCTTCTACATGATTTGCAATTTATTATCTCTATGACTTTTTTTCTAATTTTTTAAAAAAGAAATCAAGTTTATTTGATTTGTTTTTTAATTTCTTTTATATATTAAAAAAAAACAGGGTTAAAAATGGCTATTAATTCAGGTTTTGTTTGTTAAAAAGTGGATTTCTTAAAAAAAACAATGGATTATAGGAAAAGAGGAAATATGTTATAGTTTTTTTGTAATATTTTATTATGAAAAATCATTTCAAAGAATATTTTTTAGTGTTTGATTATATCATGATAAGTGAAAATAATTTATCTTATTATATGAAGTTTTCATAGATTTTTGTGTAAGGATGCCACCTATACAGAAAAGTATATAGTACGTTAATGTTTTTAAATAAGAAAACTGTTTTAATTTAACTCATCTTCCTAAGTTTTATCAAGCATAACAGTAATTTAGAAATTGTTTTCTTTTCGAAAAAGAAAAGGATATAATTCTGTAATGAACAATTTATTATAAAATTGAATTAAGATTTTACTTTAATCTAAAAATTCAAATTTTACAATTTGTTTTGAGTATGTTTTTATAAAAATATAATATAATTTTAATTTAACATATCAAATTATTTATGAAAAAATACTTTTGATTTATAATTAAAAGACAAATTTTATTTTCATAATAAATGTGAGACGGATTCTAAATTAGTCTTTGATTAATTATATGAAATCTCAAAGGTGTGGTTATAAGAATTAGTTATTATATAAGATTACTTTCTTTGTCATTGTGATCCAACCGTGTTTTTAAAAAAATATATTTTTTAGCTTCAAATTAATTTTTTTGTATTTTTAAATTATTTCACTATACTAATATCAAAAATAAAATTTAATAAATAAATGAAATATATTATTTTGATGCATTTACAAGAAGAAGAAAAAAACTTCAAAATACAACATCCACTTCACTCTAAAACAGGTCCTAAAAACATTAAAGATATCATGGTGCTTCATATTCACATCAATAATAAAGCACCTTGATTTTAAAAAAAATCCATATTTTCCCATTAAAATTTTATTGAATTTGAATAAGTCATAATTTGTTTTGATTTTCTTATTATCCAAGGTTATTGCATTCTCAAATAAACATCGGAGTATTTGGTTGATACTTAATTTTTATCAACCATCTACTTTTGTTATTATATCATCAAATAAAAAACTCATTTTAAAAAATATTTATTTTAAAACCTAGTAGAATTCATTATCCAAGTTGCGAGTTTTATGAGTTAAGATACAAAGTCCAAGTCGATCCAATATTTCATCATCTCAACATTAAAAAAAAATGATATCTTGTAAAACAATTTAAATTCAAATTATGTTTTGGTGGTCATCTCGATTGCTTATATAGACATTAAAATTTCAACAAGTCTAACTAAGATCTCTGTAACTAGACAAATTAAATTTATTGGGTTTAAGCCTAAATAAAATTAAAAAATCAAATTCAAATACATTTTATGGTTCTTACTTTAATATCTTTAGGTTAAAGGTATGTTAAGTAATTTCCACATCAATTTTCCTAAAATATTATTTAGTTAGAAGACATTTGAAGTAAATTGCATTTGACATAACTATAAATAGGCAATAAACTCATCAAAATTAAAAGAAGAAGAACAAGTATACAAGCTTACAATAACAAGAAATAGAAAAAAAAGAAAAAAAAAACAACAAGTAGAGACAAAACCAAGCATAAATACTTGGGAGTTTCTAAAAAAACTCAAGTCCATCAAGGAAGAAAAAGAATCAAAGTCATTTTCTTCATCAATCAAAGCCAAGGAAACAAAGGATCAAAATATTTTTCTTTATCTAATCAAATCAAGTTAAAATATCACACAACTAAAGGTTTTAGACTCATATGAATAATCTTCATCAAGTAAAGTCAAGTATTTTATCAAATCAAATCAAGTTAAGATCCTACATGACTATAGTTTTTACGCTTATGTGAATATCTTCTCATCAAAAATAAGATCTACATCTAACCATTAATAAGAGAATTTATGCATGCCTTAAATTTACTATTTTAATTTTGATATTATTTTTTTAGTGTATTTATTTAAAACACAAAAAAATTATGTATATAAATTTCTAGCACATCCAATAGGAATCTCTCTTTCTCTCGTCTCTCGAATGAACAAATATAATATTCAAAATGGAAAACATAAAGCATGTAAGCAATTCTCTAATTAATTCTCAAGATGTTGGAGTGGAGTTTTTGTCGGTTACTACTTTAAGGACTGTTTGGAAAGTCCAAATCAATATCTCCATTAAAAAAAACTCTAAGAGAAAAAAAAAACAATTTACTCAAAATATGAGCTTGAAAATTCTCCTTTTGTAAAATTATAAAAAGGGATTTAAATTCCACGACATGACTCAAATTCAAGCTTATGATAAAAGTCTTGGTCTCATTCTTTGATGTAACATTTGTAAATTTGAAAAAATTACAATGAACAAATATTTGAAATTTTCTTGAATTTTGATTTAAACTACACCGAAATTCTTACTAAACTTCTGATAGAGTCTCTCTTACATTGAATGGTCCTAAGTTATCAACTAACTCACATCACACTTCAATATGCATTTTTATTTCTTATTCTAATTTTAAAATCCAATCCAAATATCCTAGATCTCAATAACTCATCATCAGCAACTCAACACAATATAATCAATATCAGCATACAAAGTTAAATAAGATAAGACATAGCATGGCATCATATACTTTTCAAAATATATCATCATGCAGACTACCTAAATAAAATGACATCATATAATGTAGTAATTGTAATTTTAGTTGTTAGAATCATGATAATAACAATGACATTACTAAAGATAATGATAATAACAATAATAATTCATTATAATGGTTGTGGTGCTTAATTTAACAATAACTCATAAAATAATATTAAAAATATCAATAATAACAAAAATGATTATCATAATTATATTCATAATGCTAATAATATTTATTTCGGGTTAGTCATTTTTTTTTCTCTTTTGTTAAAGTTTTTTTAGGTTTTTTGGTTTGTTTTTATATCTTTTAATTTTTTGGTTCCAAGGTTTTGATTTATTTCAGTTTTATCTTTCAAATGAAATTGACTATATATTGTATTATTCATTGTAACCCTTATTATTTTAATGTTTTTTTTCTTAATTCCTTTAAAACAAATTTGGTCCTTTTAGGATAGTCACTAATTTTTGTTCATATTTATGCAATTATACTCTTAGTTTTGGTATTTTATTTTTATTATTTTCTCTTTTGTTGGGGTTTTATTTTTTCATTTTGTATTTATTTGATTGTTTTTTCATTACTGTAATTTTCTTTTGGTATTGAGATTTTAATGTGTTTCAATTTTGTTCTTCAATTCAAATTAATCATATACTTTATTTTTCATTTCACCCCTTATTCTTTTAATTTTTTGTTTGGTTTTGATTCCTTTAATTTTTCCAGTCTTTCTAGGATAGTTCCTATTTTTTGTTTATATTTATGTATCTATACTCTTGGTTTTGGTTTGTAATTTCTATTATTTTATCTTTTATTAGGGTTTTATTTTTATTCAATTTAGTCCTGCAATTTTAATTTATGTTGATAATCATTTTAAAATTGATATTTCTTCTTCTTTTCCATGTGTTTCTTTTTTTTTCTTCGATTATGATTTTTATTTATTCTTTAGGGCAAGTAATTTTTTTTATGCTAATAATATTTATTTTGGTTTTGTCATTTATTTTAGTTGTTTTTATTTGCTCTTTTTTAAAGGTTTTTGGTTTGTTGTTTTATTCTTCAAGATAATTGTATGGTTTTCATTGTTTGCACAATAATAATAATAATCTTAGTAATTATGTTTTTTTAATTGGTTTTTTTTGCTAGCTCTTCTATTATAGTTTTTTAAAATTCTTTGGAAAAATTTAATAATTTTATTATATTACAAACAATTATAATAACTATATTCATAGTGATAATAATACTATTTTTTCTTTTTTTTCTTTAATTATTTTCATTTATTCTTCAAATCAAATAATATCTTTTTATGCTGTTGATATTTTTTTTATTTTTCCTTCAATCATAATAATAATAATGAAAATAATAATTCAAATAATTTTTTTTCCGATGTTATATTAGCCAAATAGTTAAACAAACCTGACAATCAATCAGCTTGCTGCAAAAACAACAAATACAAATTATTAGTGAATTTTATTAATTACAGTTTTAGTATTTGCCGATAAAAATTTAGTCAAACAATACAAAAAATAAATAACTTATTTTTAATGTATTCTATCAATTGTCTGTTTATAAATATGTTGATGCAGTTGTCTTTAATTTTTTTAATCTTATTTTTGTAAAATTATATTACTTCACATTAGCATTAAACACAAAAAAGTGTCTTGTAAATAATTTTCTTAATAGTACTTAACAAAAATTATGTTCAGGTTTATTATTTTGGTCAAATGTATAGCATTATAAATAAAACTCACACTCTTGACATGTTTCTTACATTTTTAAAAATTTGGTTTTACATGCAGCAAAGTGCAACGCAAGTGCCTCGTTTTTATTATTTAATGTGCAAATTTTAGTTTTTGAAATCAAGTGTTTTATATTATATTCTATTAAATACATGGTGATATGGATGTTAAATTATCACAAGATGTTGACACATTAGTCATGTATGCATGATTATTTCAATCGAATGTGTGTATTGTTTTTCGTATTTATTATATAAACTTTGCATAATTATATAGACTATTGTTGACTAAGTTAAATAAAATTAAATATCAATAGCAATGGTTTAAAAAATATATAAGAATAAAATACAACTTGTGAAAAAAAATCTTAGATGATTCGATTTCTTTTACTTTTCACAAACCAAAACAAATTCACCACTAATTGTAAAAGATAAAGAGAAAATAATTAATTTTACAAATTGAATAATTTTAGACTCAAATTAATTAAACAAAAAAAACTAATTTCTTATACATATTCTAATCTCCTAATAAAATATTTAATCTCATTTACTAATACACGCATACATCTATATCAAGCTTCATCAAAACCCTATATTTTTAGTGTTTATTATTATTTTTTATTTTCTTACCTAAATCATTATGGTCAACACTCAATTATATGTTTCTATTGTTCTTTTAATTTAAATAAAATTATTGAATTATTTTTTATTTTTATTTCTAGCTTTAGTTTGCTTCATCAAATATGACACATAAGATTATAAACTTTATATTTTATAAATTTCAGAATTAGTAATAAAACTTATTGATAAAATTTTAAAAATACATCTATTAAAATATAAAAAATATGCACTTATTTTTTTATGGAAAGTAATTGCATTTAATTCTATCATTTGTGATATTATATGTTATTGTAATTACTGTTTTTGTTTGACTTAATATTTATAAAATACATTAATTAAGTATAGATTTGTGATATTATTTATTAATGTTTTAGTTTGACATAATGTTTATAAAATATATTAATTAAGTATATTGTATGTGATTTTTATTAATGTTCTTGTTTGACTAATGTTTATAAAATATATTAATTAAGTATACATTTGTGATATTATATGTTATTTATATCTATCAAGTTGAAGAATCAAAATCCTTCAAGAAATTGCCAACACACATGATGTTATTCTGACACATTCTTCATTTGAAATAATGGCAGACACAGGAAATGAGAACACAACCAACAAAAAATATATCCATACTTGTCGGTACAAAGCACATATTTCATGTCAGTCAAGCACAAAGAACTAACAAAGCAGAGCATCATACCCCATCCTTCACCTAGGCTACCCTCTGAACCTGAACAAAGCGAAAAATCACTGTCTGAAATGGAAAAGACCATTTGTTATATTATATGCTTTCGCTTGATGAACCGTACGGCACTTTGGTATCTATTTGTTATTTATTTTTTATTTTAAATTAAAATATTTTTAAAAGCAACTTTCATATTCTCTTGAATAAGAACGACGACAAAGAAACCATCACTTTTTTTTTCCTGTATGGACTCGATAATCTCCATGTATATCATATAATCTAATTTTTCTGCGCATCAACTCATTTTAATGGGCATATGCCTCCGCTAGAAACACCTCCCGACTCACTGAAATGGAATGCAAAAGATAAAAGATTTAGCTAAAAACATAGCATCCAGTAAGCTAGGTCATACAATCATCCCCAGATCCAATGTTATTAAAATCGCGAGTTGACTCGCAAAATCAAACGATTTTACGAGTCAACTGGATGAAACTTGTTAAATCGCAGCCAAAAATCGTTTTCTGTCAAAATCGTAAAAAAAGGGTAAAATCGGTTAGGATCGCAAAATCGGACCGATATTGGAGTTCGACAGGCTTAAATTAAGTAAAATCACTTCAAACTTTTCCCCCAAATCGATTTTATCTTCTCCTCTCCTCTCCATCGTAGTCTTCTCTTCTCATCCCCAAATCGATTTTATGTTCTCCTCTTCAGTCTTCATCGTGAGCGGTGATCATCTCCTCGATTGATTACAGAGTACAGACCTTCTCAGTTCTCATCCTTGTCTTCACCAAATCACCAAATCCTTGCCAGTTCATCCTTTTTATCTTCATCGTTGTCGTCGTTGTCGCCGTCGTCTGCGTCTTCATCGTCGTCTCCATCGTTGCCTCTGAACTCTCAAGGTAAGTGATTTTCTGTTAATTTCAAGCATGGCCTTCAACTCCTTATGGATTTCTGATTCAACCATTTGTAAATTGTAACCCTTACAGAAAAACCCACCACACCATCGTTAATAGACAAAGAAATTTGTTTTATATTCTAGATTTCTTTCTTAGATAGTAGCATGAAACATTTATGAATGAATATCGAAACTTAACATGGACACATTTATTATTTCAATGAATTGCAGATTACATGAAATATTTTACTTACGATTTTACGATTTTTCTGCTCACATGATTTTAGTTGTGATTTTACGATTTTTGTACGGACAAATTCGGGTATGATCTTACGATCCGAGTTTCGAAAGGCCCTTCCGTGTCGTGTCAAAATCGCGATTTTGACAACCTTGCCCAGATGTATCTGCAAACATGGGGGGTCCTCATGCAATCATTCTTTACCACCATTTATCCAGACCCAGAAACAACCATGTTATTTTTAAGACTGTCATTTCTATTGGTGTTTTGTTTTTTTAATTGGAATAAATGTTTCACTTTCAGAGTATTTTGGCATGTTATTTCGAGATTGTACTATTTATGTATATATATATATATATATATATATAATTAAATATACTAATTAAAAAAAAAGTTCAAATCCAAAAATAAAATTATTTAGAATTGTGCAATTTAATCTTAAAAAACACAATAAAATGATTTTTCTGAACAAAATTATGAACATTTATAATATTACGAGAATATCATCATCAATCTCGCAAGGTCATTAGATTATCTGATTGCTCTGAAATTTTAACATAATATATATAAATATGTCAAGAGACTCCTGTAAAATTTCATCTCAATCTAACAGTCGGATTAAGAGATATGATTGATATTGTAAATTTTTTATTATTTAAAAAAACACTATTTGACCAAAATAGAACGGGCAAAATGAAACCGGAACGTTTCAGCCGGTATTTGCCTGAAAAATCCGGAATGGATCAGAATTTAAACCAAGATAAAAACAATATCATTTTATCTCATTTATTTAACTGATACAAAATATTTCAGCCGAAATAAAACTAATAACTCTGATTATTTCTCTCCACTGCTTCAAGCTGAACTTGCATTTGAAACCTTCCAAGCATTGCCCCGCTTCAAAGAACTTACAGACTATAGACTTTGGATCCACACCTGATCAATTAAGCTACTAGTATAACTCACATCACATTGAACAAAAAATTGAATATAAAAAAAAACTAAAATTCAAATAACTCGCATCACATTGGAATGCAACATTTAAACCTACCTTAGTTCTATGAAATTACTATAGTATGTATTTAGTTCATAATATTATTATTTTTGTCACTTGTTGTAAAATAATTTCTACTATTATTAAACGATGATGTGACTAGTTGACATCTAGAAAATTTGGATGGTGCTGAGATGATGATATAAATGTGTATTATGACTTGAGAATAGTTCATTTCAAAATAAAACTATGTTAAAAGTGCAATTCAGCCTTGAATAATATATATATAGCCTTGAACTTGGAAAAATATGGTGAATTATATATATTTCACCATATTTTTCCAAGTTCAAGGCTGAAGAAAGTTTATAACGATGAGAGCAAACATGATATTACAGTTGGTATTAAAGCTACCGGATAAGATTCAATATATTATAATACTTGATAGATTATTTTAATATGTAACTAGACATACTCTTAATGAGAAAAAAAAATACAAAAAGTATGGAAAACTATGACTTCAACAGGTAAAAGAACAAATAACTCAACTTGATTTGTGAATGATAGGTGGAATGATATAAGATAAGATAATGTTGATAGTTAGTTTGTATTTGATAAATAATTACAAATGGTACCATAATCGATAGAGTCTAAAACAAATAGAGATTGGATGCAGAGATATTACATGTTTGGTAAAGATTATTACATCTCGTATGATGTTATTAATGGTTTTAGGATGTAAACTAATATTCTCGAAACAACCTTTTAAGTTGTTTGATGAAAGTTGTTTGTGATAATTTGGATGAGTAAACTTAAGGATAGTATGAAAGTGAGTGAGTTTAAATAGAATCAAATTATACTAGTTTAAGAACCAATGATGGTTATTATAATGCGAGGATGAGAAAATAATGAGAGAAGTATGAGAGTAAGGAATGTACTAACATTATGTTGATGCAGGAGTGATGGCTATTTCTAGTAACATGATTGTACATGCAAGATAGTTGTTTGAACGACAAGATTATGCATAAGAGGTTACAACGTAGACAATATATAATGGTGTAGTATAGATTGTTTCTCAATGTTGTGAAGATGAAACCTTAAAGGTTGAAAATAGAATGTACAATCCTTGGCATGCACATGAAACATGGTTGAGAGGAAGTAATAAGGATGAAATATATAAAAAATAATATAAGTTTGGTGTCAGGATTAAGCCAAAATCTAAATTTCAAGGACACAATTTATTAAGGACGGGAGAAGGGAAACCTTTGGCCTAAAATTGGTAGATCGATGCTATAAATAATACAAAATTTATCGAGAAATGATAAATTAGATGGAAGAGTTTTGTGAATTAGAATGAACATTTTTAGGCGATTAATTTAAATATTGAATGAAATAAAAATAGATATATATGCAAAATATTAAATAGAGATAAATCACATAAGTTTCCCACTTCGGTAAAATAATGATTTCAAAGAGTGAATCTTTAAAATTTGAGTGATATTATAAAAGTAATTTTTAAATAAATTAATGTAGGATCCCTTTTTGTATGAGAAATGTTGATTTTCAAAATAAACATGTGCAGAAATATTTAAGTTTCCCACTAAAATAGAGACTATTCCATAAATATAAAAAACAATAAAGGGATTAAAATAAAAAAAATAAAAGTATAAGAGCCAAAATCAAAATCAAATATATTATCAATTTTAATCTAAGGATAAAATTGAAAAAATCAAAACTTCTGTACTGAATATATTAAGGTATTTAAACCCAATCCAAAAATTAAAAGAAGGAGGACCGATGTGAAACCTAAATATATAATGAATTTCAATCGAAGGATCCAATTGAAATAATTTAAAACTTATATAACAGAAATCAGGACCATAAATAAAATTAAAAGGGAAGGGACGGAAGTGCAAACACACAAAACTGGGGGCCTCTCCTGCACTTTTGCGTTCAGGAGAGAGAAAACAGGAAAAAAAATCTTTAACCGGCCACCGCCGCCTATACAGACAACGATCGCCAAAACATGTCACGCTGGGAGGAAGACCACACGGCAACGAATCGACCGCGACGGTGGAAGCCCATTTTTGTCGACCTGAACAGTCCTCACGCGCCTCCCGAACAGGGCGTAAGATGGGACACTATTGGTTGCGTGTGCAACAAGCGCCTATAATTTTTCGAGAATAATAATAAACAATTATGGTCAATTACCGGTCTACCCTTGTGCCTAAGTCATCAATTATATCTTATTAGGGGCTATTTCCGTATTTATCTATTTAAAAAAAATATGAAATCCTGGTGGCACCCCTCCCGTCCATAGTTGATTTTTGTCCTTTTCGAGGGACAAAATGATTATTGTATTGTGCAAAGAAATATAAAAAAATAAAAAATTCGGCGGACAGGAAAGTGTGCAATTATCGCGGAACCCCTCTGTCCATAACCTATTTTTTATTTTTTTCGAGGGACAAAACCGTTAATTTACTGCACAAATAGACAAAAAACTAGTGAACCGGCCACCCGAACAACCCGAACCGACCCGAAAATTGAGCATTGTTATTGAAATCCACAGTGAAAACACATAACCTATTTCTTATCAAATCACTTGGAAATCATTGCCAGATTTCCAAGTGATTTGATAAGAATAATCATGCAATGTATAGAAACTCCAACTCTTAGCGTTCTGTGGAATAGGAGTGCATCTCAAAAATTTACTCCATGCAGAGGTATAAGACAAGGGGATCCGTTTTCGCCATACATATTTGTATTGTGTCTAGAAAGATTGTCCCAAATAATCAACAAGAGTGTGGAAGATGGGAGATGGAAGCCGTTCACAGTAAGAAGGAATGGATTGAAGATTTCTCACCTATGTTTTGCAGATGATATGTTATTATTTGCAGAAGCCAGTGTGGACCAAATGAACAAGATTCAACAGTGTCTTGATGAGTTCTGTGCAGCATCGGGTCAGAGAGTAACTGTGGCAAAAACGAAAATTTTCTTTTCCAAGAATGTATCGAGCGCCTTGGCAGAGAATATTAGTCGTAACAGTGGTTTTATGGTTACGAAGGATTTGGGAAAATACCTTGGGGTCCCTTTGTTGCATCAAAGAATTACGAAGCAAACATACAGCTATTTACTGGAAAAGTTGCAACAAAAGTTAACTGGATGGAAAGCAAAAAACTTATCTCTAGCTGGAAGGATCACTCTATGTAAGGCTGTGTTATCAACTATCCCCTTATATTCAATGCAAGCTGCAGTAATCCCAAAGCAGACATGTATGGAGATAGAGAAAAATTATAGAAGATTCATATGGGGCCAACAAGATGGAAGAGACAAGATTCATCTCGTTAACTGGACAAAGTTGTGTCAACCAAAGGAAGAGGGTGGATTGGGGATAAAGAAAATGAAGACAATGAATAAAGCTTTTGTAATGAAATTAGCTTGGGGGATAGCTCAGGAGAACAGCATGTGGGTAAGAAAGGGAGAAATACTTGAAGTCTAATAAAAGAGATGACCACCCGACTGCTACCATGAGGGATTCAGTCCTATGGAAAGAAATTTGCAGGGTATGACATACAGTGCAGCAGAATACCAGCTGGAATTTAGGAAATGGAAAGCAGATAATGTTTTGGAAAGATAGTTGGTTGGCAAGCTATTGTCCTTTACACCGGCACATAATTGGGGAGATTCCGGTGGATACAATTAATTACACAGTGGCTGATATGGTGGATGAGAGGGGTAAGTGGAAATTGGGAGAATTTGCTCACCTAATCCCCATGCCAATTGTGATGGGAGTTGCTGGTTACATCCCACCTACTCAGGATATGATTGCAGACACCATGATTTGGGACCAATCCTCAAATGGCAGATTCAAGACAAAAACAGCTTACAGAGTGCAAGAAGAAAGGAGATTAATGGATCATGATCCCATTTGGAAGGTTATATGGCAGTGGAAGGGAATGGAGCGAATCAAATTTTTTCTTTGGACTGTGGCGCACAACTCAATAATGACAAATGAAATGAGATGGAGAAGAAGGCTGACAGATAACCGATGCTGTAATCAATGCTTAAATGAAGTGGAAACAGTAATTCATGCATTGAGAGACTGTCCCAAGGCCCGAAAGATTTGGGAGGTGTTTGTCAAGGTAGAGGAAAGAGATCTTTTTTTCAACCAAAGTTGGTATTCATGGATGATCTCCAATATGGCCATCAGGAAAAGAGTTGCTAGCAGTATGAATTGGCCTTTGGAATTTGGTATAATCTTATGGTATATCTGGAAAGAGAGATGCAACAATGTGTTTGGCTCTACTCAAGGTAATTGGTATGGAACTATTCTAGTAATAAAAAGAATGGTTTTAGATCATACAAATATTCCAGTGACTGGTACAAGAGAGAGGAGACAGAGAAAGGAGATTCAACAAGTTGGTTGGACCTATCCAGCGAATGATTGGATTAAATTGAATGTGGATGGGTGCAGCAAGGGAAACCCAGGTGTTGCAGGTGCGGGAGGAGTTCTTCGGGATAATATGGGTTCTTGGATAGCAGGTTTTACAAGAAATAATGGGATATGTTCATCGGTTACCGCTGAATTATGGGCAGTTTACATAGGTCTACAGCTTACATGGGATAGAGGATACAGAAAGGTGATATTAGAGTCTGATTCTCGTGTGGTAATTGGGCTTATGCAGGGGGATACACCAAGCATGGACATAAATTACACATTAACCATGCAGATTAGAGATATGCTGGAGAGAGATTGGGAGATTCAAACGGTTCATATTTATAGAGAGGCCAATTGTGTGGCTGATTGGTTAGCTAACTATGGGCTAAGTAGAAATGTGTTAGATAGTCAAACTGATGTATTACCGGATCCACCGTCCGGATTATACACTTTGTTGTACTATGACCTGATTGAGTCTACTATTCCAAGGTTAATCTAGTAGGGCTTTTAGCCCCGATTTTTTATCAAAAAAAAAAACGACTCCTAAGCTCTTATAGTATATTAGATAATATATTAATATTAAAAATTAAAAAATATATTTAAATATATCTTTGAATGGAAAGTTATTTGGAGCACCACGAATCCAAACGCATGCAACAAACAACGGAGTGTCGCTCATTGATTCAATAAGGCTCCTACCTATAGACGACTCGTAGGTAGCTGCAAGCAAGCCTTCGTTCGGCTTTTAAGCAAACGAGGGATACAAAGAAATCGAAACCCCCCTTTGTCATTCTGGGAGAAACAAATTAGGGTTCTTCTTGCAGATTTTCATTCTAAGAAGTAAACAAGAAGAAGAAGAAGAAGAAGAAAGAACTATTCTACAAAAATGCTCCAGCACCAAATTGTACAATCTCCGGCCAGATTAGGCCTAACAAACCCAACCTCACCTTCTCTCCCAGTCCAAACCCCAACTCCTCCTCCTCCCAAATTCCCCAACCCCCAGCCACCGCAGCACCACAACCCGTCCACCACCACCGCCGCCACCACCACCACCACCTCCTCAGCTCTCCTCTCTCTCCTCCCTCCTCTCCCCAGAGCCCAGTCTCTCCTCCTCCAAATGGCTTCCTTAGCCACCAAACTCTTCGAGCTCTCCCCTAACCGTCCCCATTGGCTTTCCGCATATCGCGGAACACTCCCAACTTTTCTTCCGTCACAGTCCCAATCACTGGACGAACCCACACCTTCTTCTACCAAAGAAATTATCTCCCTCTTTACGTCCCATCAAACCCAACTCTTCGAATCCGTCGCCGAACTTCAAGAAATCCTTGATCTCCAAGATGCCAAGCAAAGGGTTTCCCAGGAAATCAAATCTAAAGACTCTGCGCTTCTTAATTTTGCTAACAAACTGAAAGAAGCTGAGAGAGTTGTTGATATTTTAGTTGATGATTATGCTGATTATCGCCGCCGCCGCCCTCTCCCTCCTAATGATGAAGAAGAAAATGCTAGTAGCACCACTACTGTTGCTTCTCAATTGAAGTTATCTGATATTTTGTCATATGCGCATCGAATTAGTTATACTACATTTGCTCCGCCGGAATTTGGTGCTGGGCAGGCACCATTGCGAGGGGCGCTACCTCCCGCTCCGCAGGAAGAGCAAATGAGAGCTTCCCAATTGTATAATTTTGCTCATCTTGATGTTGGGTTGCCGAAAGATGTTGAAACGAAGGAGAAGACAATTGAGGCAATTATTGAGCCACAACAAGAAGGTAATCCGCTTGAGAATTTGACAGGCATGTTTCCTCCTAATATTTCTGTTCCGGCAGGGTGGAAACCTGGGATGCCAGTGGTTTTGCCAACAGATTTACCGGTGCCGCCACCTGGATGGAAGCCTGGGGATCCAGTGTCATTAGACTCTATTCCATTGCCTCGAGCTGTGGAACAGAAGTTTCCATCTATTGCTCCTCAAGGATTGCATAAGCCACCAGAGACTATACAGGTTCGGCACGTGGAGCTGGATATTCCGGATCAGGATGATGATAGCAGTGATTATAGTAGTGATGTGGAAAGCTCTGATGATGAGGATTGAGAGTGATAGTCCAGAATAATAGATTGTTGTGATCAAGTTAAGTCTAATTGTTCTTATGAGCAAAGTGATTAACATGTGATGTTCCTAGATTCCAATGTACAAGTAAGATTCAATTTTAATAATATTTTGTTTGTCTAATGTGAAAATCCCATGAGTGTTGTGCCATTTGTTTCGTTACTGCATATGGCAAGTTGCAGTAAGTCGAAAAGTTTACTGTGTTCACAAGTGCTTTAAAGATTGTAACTCTCGATAAGATGTCACTTGACTATGCCGTGGTATTCAAGTATTCATCACAGTAAGTACTTTTGCAAGAAAGAAAATATTTATCAATATATAAATCAGATTTGGAAAGAAGAGTGATGATTAGAAGGATCCGGTCATTTGGGAACTTTCTCAATTTATTATCTGGGAACTTTCTTGAAGTCTGTACGCAGAAGCTCGCACAACAATTAATCACCACTTCTGAATATGTTTTAAGATTCCTATTGCCTGTACATGTTTTTTAGCTCTGCATTCTTAAGAGATCATGACCTTTGTGTGTCAACTAGATAATTGAAAGCATGCTTATGCTTTTTTTGTAAATTTTGTTGCTCATATGGGAGCTTGGAACTGTAAATGACTTTCGACTAAAAGCTTTGTGTCACTTTCCTTTTCTATTTTTTCTCATCATAGTTCTTTGATTTTGTTGTTGCAGTTTGTAGCCAAGAGAATTATTATAAAGACAGTTCTGGAGGAAAGAAAGTTTTTGTGATGTTGTGCTATTTTTCCATGATATGGTGTTGTTATGATGCTAAGAATATTGGATAATTGCCGAACATTGGCAATTGTTGGATAATTTTTTTCCTGTGTTGTTATGTTGTATTGTTTACAGGGTATTTTGGTGGTGTTTCCTCAGCTTTTGTTCAGCTTATTGGATAACCAGAGTTTTATTTTGCTTGCAATTGCCTTTTCTTACAGACATCTTATATTCTTATCTTAACAAATGAAAAAAGAAAACATGGTTTGTCTCAAATCCATGCAAGTTTGTGATTGGATGATATGCTCATATTCACAATCTTATATGCAATTGTGTCTATGATACCCCATCATCAACAATCCATTTCTATGGCTGGTCCGTAGTTGAAGGAGTGGTCCAAAACTAGGTTAGAGCATGTAACTGATGACCATATTGCAGTCTACTAGTAGATCAATTCCTGATAGTTGCTTCAAGGGAATGGAAGTGGTTCTACTTTGTTGGCTTTCTGAATTGTAAAATTGCTATATTTTTCTTTATTCTTTTGGATGGGAAAATTGCATCCTTTTCTTCTAACTCTAACGAGTACTGGCTGGATGTTTGATGAACTGAGCAATATGTAGGTAACTCTAACAAGCTGACATCTTTTTTTTTCTTTTTTTAACGTAGTTATGAATGTGAGTTGAGTTAGCTGCTTTGAGTGAACGTGGAAAGGGTGTCAATAGGTGAAGAAAGTTAAGCAAGTTTGGGTGAATGTTGTTTTGTAACTATCCTTGTAGTATTGTGTCGATTCGGTTTTATGTTGCTCTTGTTTTTCTTTTCTGAATCATTAATGGGCTGCTTTCCAGATAGTGACCAAAATGATGCTTTGATAGATTTATTCTGTTTTCCTTTACTAGGTTTTGACACATGGGACCGAACCCTGAATTTTTCAGCTGTCAGTTGTGATGAATTGAGATGCATTTTTCCTGTGATGCTGTATATGATAACTACTGGCTTATGCTCAAGTATCATACATGTCATAGATAACTGATAATTATTTCTTTCTTCTGAGATGCAGGATATAGTATATTAAGAGACCATATAAATTAATAGTATTCTTTTTTGATGTTATTGGTAATCATACATGATCGGTATTTTGGGCTCCTGAACTTGACTAAGGATTGATGAAAAGGTATGCTTGAGAATAAGAAATATTGTGCTTTATGGACTGCTTTTAAGTCTTACCCGTTACTTACCTAATTTTATCTTACGATCTGTTAATTAGATTTCAATTGCATGTTTTCTTGCTTAAATTTTTTGAAGTGGCTCTGATTTGGATCTAGTGCAGTAAGTTGCATCTGCTATAGGCAATCAAGTTCAGGGGAAGTTCACTCCAGGTGCCCTGTGTTAAGCTGATCCCAAAATGGTTAGGTTATGATTTTCTGTGGCCTATATAACAGAATCCATAAATGGTTTATGTTAACTCACTTGTTTGGCTCTTCGAAATTTGCAAAGCATATTCTCAACCCGCCAGCACAGTGTTCAGTGAAATGTAATAGTTTATGCTCTTTTTAGTTAGATAGGGTTTTACTATTCACAATCTTGTCCATATCCCTAAAGGCCTAAAGGCCTAAAGTGCTAAGATGTGTTTATAGACAGTAAAAGCTTTTCTGGGACTTAAGTGATATTATGACATGGTGTCATAATTTTGCCCAACATGTCAATGAACATGATTTTGGTGTGTATACTCCATGCTTCCCCTGTTTTAGTTCTTAATATACTGTGTATATGTAATTCCATTTGGTGATTTACAGGTTCTGCTATTGATGAACCATGCTACTAACTCTTGGAGGCTGGGAGCTCCGATTTCGAGCCAATTGTAAGGATTAGCGGTCTTTCGCAGTTCATTCTGGAAAAACTCGGTATGATCATACTCTTAGCAGCAATCATATGATGATCATACTATGTTAAACATCTTATGTGACAAATTTCCTAATGCCAAACAAGTGGTAGTGGATTGCTTTTACGAGGAAACACATCACTGTATTATAAGTTTAATTAGTAATATAATTCTCTGTGACCATTTCATCTTGAAAAAACATATATGCTGAGTTTTCTCCATCTTCTTTCAAGGGACAACGTTGACAACAACGTCAAACAATCTATGAAGTTTGAAGGCATATCCGACAATAATCGTGACAGAAGTTTGAAGATTCGTTGATGGATTACAATACTGCGTATACATTTTGCCAGGGCAATATTGTAATCACAAGGATTTGATCTCGGTACAGGAAGGATCGTCGTTATTCTGCTAACTAGGACCGTCTCTCCTTTTTTTCTTGTTGATATATGTTGTGTTTCGTTGCATATTCCATTTTGAGTCTTTCTAAATTACGAATTGTTACGATCCAACAAAGAATTCACAAGCAGTTGCAACCATGTGAAACATGAAGAAGGTTGAACTAGCAGTTGAATAATTCTGTCACCTGGTTATATAAATAACCAAAGTATTTAGATCAATAAGACATTAGCCAGTTAGTAGATGGAAGATATTTTATGAATAAGGCAAGCCTGCATGATGTGAAGGCCAGGCAATCAATGCATGAATTCATTTTTGCGTCTCTCTCTTCTCGGAACTGCTATCCAACTTTTTACCAAGGAAAATCCTTCACAATAAATATCAGAGCTGATCTAAAGCCATTAATAGATTTTGGCACTGTTCAAAACTTAAGAAATGATAGAGAGCAATAGGATTAAAGATGTGGATGAACATTGCAGAAACTTGATGAACAAATGCAGGCAATTTCATTAAGAGCTTCAGGAATCTATGACAAATAGCAAGAAAGATGGAAGGAACAAGATAAGAAGAGGGATCAAATCAATCTAAAGATTGAAGCACCGACTAATTAGATTCAGTTCCTCTTAGCTAACCATATGGTAAAGAAGGAAGTCGGAGTCAGATCCAGGGGAATTTGTCTGATCCCTTAACAAGAGGAGAAGCTAGAACTAACAGCAATAAATAAAAAAAGAAGGAATATCTAAGAACTTGATGAACAAATGCAGACGATTCATTTAGAACTTTAGGAATCTATGACAAATAGCAAGGAAAGATGGAACGAACAGGATGAGAAGATTGAAGCCAACTAATCAGATTTAGCTCTTCTTAGCTAATCATATGGCAGAGAAGGAAGTTGAAGTTCGTTCCAGTGAGATATCATATGGATTCTGAGGCCATGGTTTTGGAGATATCATTAGCAATCAGGATCGCCACAAGATAGGATAGTACCCACAAGTTGATCACAAAAATTAAACTGTGGGTAACTTGCAAACCACCCGAAGCCACAATCCCAGTTCTCTTCTTCCCTATTGCCAGCGAGTCTAAACTTCTTCTTCCTCAGCGCAGGCAGGTTCAGTCCTATTTTTCCCCAACACGAGTAGCTTTAGTAATGATTTCTTCCCCACTGTTGGTTTCTTCCCAAATGGCAGTTTCGTCCACTATCTTTTTCACTCAACAATCGATCAACAACCACCTCTTGGCATCACCAACTACCCATTCTGCTCCTCTAGCCACCAGCAGCAGCTCGCAACTCACAATAGACGACCAACAACAGGCCTTCCTTGTTGTCACCAACTGCACCATCCTCTCCACGCAGTGATAGCAACCATCGACAACAACTATTTCTTCCTCCTCCAGCCAGCAACGGCCTCCACTTGCCACCTCCAACTCTCATCCAAACAACAACCAGACCTCCTCCATCACCAGCAACCTTCGCCAGGTAACTTCCCTCCCCTGCCTCTTCCACAACAGACGTTTACTGTTCATGTAATACGTGGATATTGTAGTGAATTAATTCATTCCACACTGTTCAAGTTGTTTTTTTTCTCAGGTCAGACTTGTTCTCAACCCAATCTAGTTGGCTGGGCCAAGTCCATCTCAAACCCAATAGAGTTGGGTCATTTTAGCCTAATTTATCTGTGTGGCCCATTTCGTTTGTCTAAGCCCAATCTGAATATATTGAAAAAAAATATATTTCAAAAAAGAAATAAAAAACATAAAAAAATATTTAATTTTTGTGCATACGGCTGAATTCTGAAATTTTCTAAGCATATTTTTTGCAAAAAAAATTCATCTTCTCTCGTTTTAAAATGAAAAATAGGATATCATAACCAATTTATGATTATCTATTAGGGTTCGTCCAAAATATAAAAAAAAAATCAATAATTATTTTGTTTATTTTTTTAGTTGTAAACTTTAATTATCAGGGAGTAAATACAGTGCTAAAATTCAGACCTTAGAATAGTTAGGTTTTTGACCCAAAGAGGTAAAGGCTCTCTCATGAAGAGATATTTACTTCGAGACTTAGAAAAAACCAATAAAAAAATTTGACCTATAAAAAAACAATCAGACAACTATGTAGCTTATCCCAGGTAGGGTGCACTAGGAGTGATGCGTCTTTCCCTTGCACTATAAGTCCTCATACTGTTAGGCTTTCTAGTAACCTTAATACTGGGTGACGACTCCTAAAAATTATAATCATAATTTCATGGTTATAAAAACCATTCTCCATGCATCCCCTATCTCCAGGGACAATGCACGAAGTGAAAAAACAATCGTTGTGTCAATAAATCATGTGTAATGACAAGGAAATAATGGTTAATAAGTAGTTATATCAGTTAACAATTAGTATATGGAAGAACTTGTATAAATAAGGCAAGCATGCATAATATGAAGGTCAAACACTTTATGAATGAATTCATTTATATATCTTTTTCTCTTTTAATAATTTCTCTTCTTTAAACTTCTATAAAACTATTTGTTAAAGAATAACCTTAATACAAAACATACAATTATTATAAGATGTGATTTCAAGTTGACCCAACTGAAGGCACACTAAGGTTCTAGTTAAAAGGGGTCTGTACATTGAGATTTTAGGTTGCCGAATTGAAAACAAAGACCTAGGTTCTGGTTAAAAAAGCGGTCTCTACATTGATATTTTAGGTTGATCGAGCTAAAGGCAAACCAAGGTTTTGGTTAAAAGGGATCACCAAATAGGATATCAAGTTGACTAAGCTGAAAACAAAGATCTAGGTTCTAGTTAAATGGGGTCTCTATATTAAGATTTCAGGTTGACCGAACTGAAGGCAAAGTTTTGATTAAAGAGAATCACGAGATGGGATCTTAGGTTGCCAAGCTAAAGAAAAGACAAATAAAAGTTATGGTTGGGATCGCCAAATAGGATCTTAGGTTAACTAAGCTATTTATAAAGATTTTGACACTAAAATGTGGAATTTTGAGCCAACCTTGCAATCAAGAAACACCAAGAAATTCAACCTTATAATGAGGAAGAAAAGTGAGATGAATCAATCGAAATTTTTTGAAATCACTAGATTAGGGTTTCATTCATGAAGCTTAAGAATCAGTCAAACTATTATGAAATCACTAGATTGAGGTTTCATCTCAAGAAGCTTAGTTTTTATAAGACATGTCATGTGTATTTACAAGCTTATTATGCCATACACAGGACAAATATTTGCTCCGTAAGTATTGTAAATAGAGGGCATCTATTTCTACCTAATTTTTTACCCTATTTTTGAAGTATTTTTAAACAAAATCAAAAAATAGCAAAAAAAAAACAACAAAAAATCAAAAAATATATGTTTTTGATGTATTTGTGTCGCTTTCAGTATCATTTGGCTTCATCTTAAAAGGATTCAAATTTTTAATGTCTCTTCATCGTGTGTTACCTTTTAATGCATCATTTAAATTTATTTGTTTATTTTGATTCGACATTGATATTTTTCTATTTAAAAAAAATCAAAAATAAAAAAGCCAAACATAGAGACCAAAGCTAAGGAGGACAAAAATAAGGGACAAAAAAATAATTTAACCTATATATACATATGTCCAACACACAACAAAAAACGGATGGGACAAAATCACTCCCCACACAAAATGTAACGACCTGTTTTTTTTTTTTTTCATATATACTCAACACACATGGTGCCAATACTCAACGATCCGGATCACCTCACATCATTAAAATACCATCCATTCAATGAACATTTCATTTAAAAGTGAATCCTACATGAACGCGAAATATTATGGTTGCATGATTAGAGATTCATATTAAAAATATACATACATAGACATGGGTTTACATTCCTATCCTACTAATAGGATTTACAAATTTTAAAAAAAAGGTCTAATAAAAGTTATGCATTCAATACATTAATTCATACAAAATACATTGTGATTTAGAATGCATCTACATAATCCCTTGCAAAAGTAGGTTCCCTAGACCTCTCATGGATGTGACGTCCCTGCAGCAGTACAAAATATTTAAGAGAATGTAATTACTTAATGATAATAATAATAATAGTGACCAAATAGTCTGGCAGTTAAATGAAGCGTCAACAATTATAATTTCTGCATATACTTAATGCAATTAACCTGTAATGTTTATAGAAGTACCATTTTCTTTTTCAAGCAACCAAAATCTTAAACCCGGCTATCCTCATAAGGCATCATTTGCTGAGGTTAACCATTCGTTCCCCATGGTCTTTCTTTTTGGATGCCATTAGCCGAAGCTAATCGTTCATTTGTCTCGGCCATCCATTCGGATGCCATTAGCCTAAGCTAATCAATCATTTGTCCTGGCCATCCTTTCGGATGCCATTAGCTGAAGCTAATCATTCATTTGTCAACATTAAAACATTCGACAATCTAATATAGACTCTAACGCATTAGGATAATATTCGTATTAAAACAATTTCTTATGCATCGTATGAAAAGGAAATGTGCAAGTCACCTACCTGCTCCACCTGTGGGCTGTTCCTGTCTTGACGATGGTCTAATCCCGACCGCACCGCCTGCGACATAAATCAGTACATTTGTATTTTTGAATCACATTCGTCACCACTCATTTCAAGAGTTCATATGTTCACATTCAAGTGTTCCACATTTTACACCATCACACCATGAAATTGTTACTAGCATTTAAGTCATTTCTGTATAGGAGGCTTATGGCAGAAATCGGCAGCGAAACTGGTTCGCTGCAAGCTGCTGATTCGCCAGCGAAACCTGGTTCGCGAAAACTGGTTCGCGATAACTGGTTCGTGATAACTGATTCGTTGCAGACGACACAGTTTTGGCAGCGAATCATACTTCGCTGTAAAACACACCATTCGGCAGCGAATGTTAATTCGCTGCAGCCGTCACAACTTCGGCAGCGACATCACAATTCGCTGTGCTGCAAAGCACACAATTCGGCAGCAAACGCACACCACACATGTTATAACAACCTGTCACCAATTTCCAGTAGAGCACACACATTGAAACCATCAAATTCGGCGCATAATCCTTCAACAAATTCCAACCAAAACACACATAAATTTCCAACACAAACACACACAATTTCCAGCGGAAACACACACAAATTTCCAGCACAAACACACACAATTTCCAGCACAAACACACAAAATTTTCCAGCAGAAACACACATAAAATTTCCAGTAGAAAACACACATAAATAGCCAACTCCACAGTTAAAGTCAGCTCCCCCCCCACCACCACCATGATTCGTTATTTCCATTTTATTCATTTTTCATTGTAATTGTTCTAAAGTTGGCCTCATTTTATTTCTATTTCCTTGTTTCTTTTAGCTAATTTCAGTTTCCTTTACAACTAGCTTAGGTCTTGGGTCTTGGGTCAATTTCCTTAGGGTTTTCTTCTTAGGTCTTAAGGAGAAGAGGAAGGGGTTTCATGACCCATACCTTTCGGATTTAACTCAGTTTGAGGAAGGTTTGACACTTTTCTTTCTCTTCTCCTGCTGGTTTTTCTTCCTTCTTCTTTCCTCTCACATTTTCTTCCTTTTTTCCTCTCACGCTTTTCATCCCTCTTTTTTTCCTTTCCTCTAAGCAACTATCCAATCTTCTCTCACAGTCTTAATTCTTCTTTCCTTACTCACTCATAAAACACTCACTACTGGTTGATTTCTGGTTGATTTAGGGTTTACAGAGGAAGGGAAGAACGGGTTCTTTGTTGTTTTCGGAAGAGGATGAGTCATCCTCTCTCTCCTCCTTGTATTTAAACTTCTCATGTAATGTGGTGGGTTGTTTGGGATTGGTTTAGATGTGTTCTTATTCTTGTTTTGCTCTATCTAAAACTGGTTTTATCTAATCCCTCCCTCCCAGCTCCTTAAAGAATCGGCAGCGAAACTGCATCGCTGTCGATCAGGAAATCGGCAGCGAAAATTGATTCGCTACCGATCACTAAACGAAGTCGGAATGGCGCGAAACTCACCCAGTTGATGCTGTTTGCGGAAGAAGTCAGCGGCATAGCCCCTGATGTCCACCGGTTTTTGGCCAAATTCCATCGTTTCGGCCCCGAAATTGTCATGTTTGCCATTTTAGGAAAGTCTCGTTTTAACCATAACTTTTGATTTAAATGTCCGAATTGAATTTTATCAATTAATGCTTACTCAGGGCTTATAGACCTATCATATTCTAAATTTATCTCAAATTTGCCATTTATGGTAAATTTATGGTTTAGTATCGTTTTCCTATCCGTCATGGGTTAGGTTCGGGTTTTGCTTTAAACACCATTGTAAAGCCTCTAGTCGAATTATCTATTAATTATTCAGTAAAATTCCTTGAATTTTTATGAGTTCATCTCTTTGCAATTTAATTACGGAATATTGATGTTGGTCGTATTCCTTTACGATTTTTTACTGCGTCACGAAATCGGCAGCGAAAACTAAGTCAACCTTTAATATATATATATATTTCTCTCGGGTGTTTACACAAAACCCCAAAACACTAAACCTAAAAACAATCCACCCCCTAACATAGTCTTTCTTTCTCCTCCTTTCTCTCTTAGCAGTCGTCGTCCTTCCCACTATCTTTCCTATCTTCTTTCCTTCACTTTTCTCTATTTCCAATCATCACTCTTCACAATCCACCCCCCTAACACAATCTTTCTTTCTCCCCGTTTCTCTCTCATTGAATTATTTTTTTCCTCTCAACCATCTGGTTCCCTAATACAAATCCAACTTTCATCCTCTCCAATAGTCGTTGGCATACAGACCTTCTTTCCCCCTAAACTCAGTTTCTCCATTGAACCCACAACATATTCTAGCTCATTCTCCTCTTTGGTTCTCCACCATCCATAAGAACCTTCAACCACCATCACTTGTTGCCCGCTTCCATACATTTAAACTCTATTCTATAAGATTTAACTATTTAAATCTTTATTAATGACCCATGTGATATTAGCACATGTGACATGGTGGGTTTATGGGATAACCAACTCATATTACACACATGTGACATAGTGGGTTTATGGGATAATGTTAACCACCTCAAATCTATTTCTGATTGGTTAATATTAGAAGTGGTTTCCTAATATCTCCTACTATAATGAGCTAGTGTGGTTCTAAATGAAGTGAGAAACTTGTCCTCTCTCTACCCATAAATAGGTATTTAGACAACCCATGTAATGCCCCATACTCTTGAGGACCAACATGTCATCTTATCAATACAGATTCATGAAAAAAAAAATCTCAATAACAAGCGAGCAGTAACATGACCCTAAACAGTAACAGGTCTCAAAATAGTAATATGTGAGTAGCAGGCCTCAAACACTAACATGTTCCAAAACAGTAACATGTCCCGAAACAGTAACAAGTCTCAAACATTAACATGTCCCGATACAGTAACAAGTCTCAAACATTAACATGTCCCAAACAGTAACCGGTCTCAAACATTAACATGTCTTGATACAAAAACATGTCCCGAAACAGTAACATGTTTCAAAACAGTAACAGGTGGGCAGTAACATAACCCTTAAATCAATCTTGACCCAATCATCCTGGGTCTACAAAACCTTAAACATCATCCTCATAACAACCATAATTAATAAACCATACATTTAACATCATTCAACCATTTACACTAGAGTTGATATAAATTCAGTCACATTTAATAAAATATGACAAAACGAGTTAATTTTCTTACATTCCAATATTTTTCCAAAAATAGTGAACATACATATCAGTTTGCCAACATTTACTTTATACAAATTACTATTGGATACAAAAACTAAGAAATGATAGCTTTACTCCTGACGTGAAGATGATGGACCTGAAATAGAGATACAAGATAATCTCATAAAGAAAATTCTAGAAGAAATCATATTAAAGTTATTAAACCCATGATATGCCATCATATATAATTGAAATAATCAACATAGCTATTTGAAAACCAAACTATCTTCCTCACTTACGTATTGTCGATACTAAATATAACTGATACTAAGTATTGCCAATACTAAGCATTTTCGATACCCTTATCACCCTACCGACATTAGACATCGGAGAAGACCCCTTTCCGGGTCTATAACATACCTCGTACACTTTTAGTTTACTCTTGAAAGTTCAACATACATGAATGTGTGTTTAAGCATTGCACCACAATCCCTTTATCCGGGATTCTAATATACACTAAATGTATATTAGCTTGTGCATAGTGATCCCCTTATCCGGGATCTTGACATACACTGAATGTATGACAGTTATTCATGATGATCCCCTTATCCGGGATCCTAACATACACTAAAATATATGTTAAATATTTTCTTTGGTGATCCCTTTATCCGGGATCATGGTATACACTAAATGTATGACAGATATTCAGGATGATCCCCTTATCCAGGATCCTAACATACACTAAATGTATGTTAGCCATTTTTACCGATCCCTTTACCCAGGATCTATGCTAGCCATTCTTGTCGATCCCTTTATCCGGGATCCTAGCATACACTAAATGTATACTAGCTACCGCCATGTTTTGTTCATGACATTTCTAAACTTCCCTGATACATCATATCTTCTCAAACCTTCACCAAAACTTTAAGCATAAATCACACATTTTCACTATGAAAATTAAATTAGAAACATAGGCATGAATCACCTACCTATTGTGGATGCTCTACTCGTGGTTCCTTGTTGCTGCTGTTGCACCACACTTTTATTCCCTCCTGCAATTGTAGGAAATTCTCGTAAATCATTTCCAACCACCGATACTCTTCGTAACAACCACACCGAAACAATTCAATATGCCTTTACATTTGTTGCATCAATGACATTGAAAATAATATGTGTGTGTGTATGTGCTCTTTAAAGTAACCAAACACACGAAACTATTTTTCATTTAACCTCAAACTCAACCACAGTTTTAACTAAACACTTCAATTTCAGTTATGAATCACAGCTAAAAATATTTTTCATGACACTGTTTTTTTGAAATCTCAACCATAATAGCAACCGCAATAACAAACAAACCTTAAATATAGGAAGTGCTCTTAGGGGGTGTTTGGGAGTGCTTTTCAAAAGCACTTTTAAAAAAAAATGAATTTTTTTTATTTTTATTTTTATTTTTAAGTTTAAATTAACAAAATTTGGTGTTTTTAGATTATTTTAATGTGCTGATGTCAAAAATATTTTTTTAAAAATAAAAAAAACATAATTTTAATTTATTTTTGAATGAAAAGTATTTTAAAAAATAACTACAACCATACTCCCAAACAGACGCTTCCTCTTGGGTACAAATTTTCTTTTTTGGTAATTAAATATTTATTTTTTCAAACTATCTGAATGCAAGTATTTTAATAATCTTGCCATCAGAAAACCTGCGTAAATCATAGACAGGCAAGACCCAAACAAGACCTATCCTCCCACGAGAATACCTTTATTCCATATACCAAACACGCTAAAGCAAAAACTGAACCCTAAAAACTCCCCTATATATTTGACTCTAAACGCTGCTCGAGCACTCTCGCACACCTAAACCCTACAGGCCCTCCGCTTCTCTCCCCTTCTCGCAACCAAATGGCCGCCGCCGCCGCACGCCCCCTAGTCTCCGTTCAAACCCTCCCATGCCTCAACGATATGGCCACGGATTCGGCTGCCACCGTTGCTCTTCCCGATGTCATGAAGGCCTCGATCCGACCGGACATCGTCAACTACGTCCACACAAACATCTCCAAGAATAGCCGCCAACCCTATGCCGTCTCCAAGAAAGCAGGCCACCAGACCTCAGCCGAATCATGGGGTACTGGTCGTGCCGTTTCTCGTATTCCCCGTGTTCCTGGTGGTGGAACTCACCGTGCTGGTCAGGGAGCTTACGGAAACATGTGCCGTGGTGGGCGCATGTTTGCCCCTACCAAGATCTGGCGTCGCTGGCATAGGAAGATTAATGTGAACCAAAAGAGATACGCTGTCGTTTCAGCTATTGCTGCATCTGCCATTCCCTCTTTGGTGATGGCACGCGGTCACCGCGTGGAGTCAGTCCCCGAGATGCCTTTGGTTATCTCCGACTCCGCCGAGAGCATTGAAAAGACATCTACTGCTATTAAGGTGCTCAAGGAGATCGGTGCTTTTCCAGATGCTGAGAAAGCTAAGGATTCTCATGCGATCAGGCCTGGAAAGGGGAAAATGAGGAACAGGAGGTATATTTCTCGCAAGGGACCCCTGATTGTGTATGGAAGCGAAGGTGCTAAGATGGTTAAGGCCTTCCGTAATATTCCAGGAGTTGAGGTTGCTAACGTTGAGAGGTTGAACTTGTTGAAGTTGGCTCCTGGTGGTCATCTTGGAAGGTTTGTGATCTGGACAAAATCAGCTATGGAGAAGCTTGATTCAATTTACGGGTCATTTGAGAAATCTTCAGAGAAGAAGAATGGGTATGTGTTGCCTAGGTCCAAGATGGTCAATGCTGATTTGGCTAGGATCATCAACTCTGACGAGGTTCAGAGTGTTGTGAAGCCAATCAAGAAGGAGGTTAAGAGGGCTACTTTGAAGAAGAACCCATTGAAGAACTTGAATGTGATGTTGAGATTGAACCCATATGCTAAGACTGCTAGGAGGATGGCTCTTTTGGCTGAGGCAGAGCGTGTGAAGTCCAAGAAGGAGAAGCTCGACAAGAAGAGGAAGCCTGTCACAAAGGTATCTGCTTTTTATTCCTTTTATTGATATGGTTATATTGTGAAATGATTAGTAAGGTGTATGGATGCTGTTAACGGAAAGGTTTTGTCTTTGTATACTGGATAGTTTCTTTAGAATAATTAGGCATAGTGTTGAAGACTGCAATATTTTTATTGCGGTATTATGTCCATTTTGCTGTGTGAGTTGTTGATTATCTGTTTAAGCTGTATGCCTTTCGTTTCTTTCTTTCAAGTCCATATCTTCATGTTTCAAGGATGCGATAGTAGAGATTTTGTTGTGACATCTGAAATGCTGGCTGTTGTGTGTTTATTAACAAGCTGTCTTTCCTTATGAAACCTATCAGGAGGAGCTAGCCGCTGCCAAGGCTGCAGGAAAGGCATGGTATAAGACAATGATCTCAGACAGCGATTACACGGAGTTTGAGAATTTCACAAAGTGGCTTGGAGTCTCCCAGTAATAGTTCTGTTTTTAGATAAGAGTTTTGTTCATTTACTCATTTCTGCTATCAACTTTTGTTTGTTTTGCTGTTGGACATGGATGAGATTTGTTGGGAATTGGATTTTTGGTAATTCTATACCAGTCTGTCATTCCTGCTCTTGCTCTATTTTGCTAGGTCAAAGAATTTCTATTGCAATTAGAATTGGAGTGGAACATTTTTATGACTTCTTCTGTGTGCTCCATTGCGTCAGTGTTCCTGTGTGCTTTTATCTATACTCTTTAAGCAAAAATGCCATTTCGATGCTAGTGCTATTATTTATAGCAACACACTTGTTGTTTGTGGTTTGCTCCTTGCAATCTGAGATCCGTCTTATTTTCCCAGAGATTCTTTGGTTAATAAAAAGTTGAAAACTTGAATGATTGGTATCAGGATGCTGATAATGTGAGGAGCTCTTTTTTACGGGATTTGAACTGAACAAAATTTGAAAGTTTTGTTTGATGTGATGTGAGGGAACTGGAGGTGTGTGTACAGGGCTGTCTTCATTTGAACTTGATAATTATTTGTTTGAAATCTTGAATGAATACTGCCTTGAATCTGTTGAATTAATTAAAAACGAGTAAAATAGCTTCTGGGAGATGCAGTTTGTGCGAACCTACAAATCTTCTAGCCAGTATATAATAATACTTGAATGCCTGGGTGTTACTCTAACCAAACCACAAGAATCAAACCCCTGAGAAATGGCACCAAGATGAATGCATTTACGCCCCTGTAAGGCCTTGCAGACGAAATGTTAAGAGCTGCCATAAAGCAATGAGAAGGCAGACGGGACTAGCTTAGGGGCCCGGAGTTGTGCAGAAATAATTGTAAATAGAGGTTGGTTCTAGAAGTAGGGTGCTCTGGATCATCTGATACGGTTTGATCGGAGTTAGGAGTATAGATAGATGAAGGGTTCATCTTTGGGGTTTGTGAAGTTGTAGTTTTGTAGATAGATGAATCTGCTCTCCACTCGGATTCTTTAAGTTTTTTTCTTTTCTTCTTCTTTGGGGTGTGTGAAGTTGTAGTTTTGTTTTACAATACAATGAATGCATGAATTTTCTTGTTAAATCGTGTTTGTTAGTTAGTCTTTAATAGTTTAAATAAGATTTGAAACTCATTCAACCTTAGACCACGTATTTCTTAGTCAATACTATTTGAAAATAAATAGAATATTTTTTGTAATTCACCCAGGATATTAAATTATTTCTTGATCACTTGAGAGCCTTCTTATAGTTGATGATATGCTCAATGTATTCCCTTTTGTTATCTTAATTAAGATAACATGATTAATGTATAACATTCTCTAAATAAGATAACCTATTGACCTCAATTCTAAGGATTGCTTACACAATCATCATGTAAGTCTTAACATTCTCTATGTATCTTATCAACCTCAATCATCATGTGAGTTTTAACATTCTCTATATATCTTTTTAACCTTAATTCTAAGAATTATTTACACAACTATCACATGTTTTTTCATAAACATAAGTGATATCTCCACATGAAATTATTATGCGGGTCAGTTGAGTGTACATGTTTTATGGCTAACATTTACATATTAGTTCTAGGTATCCTTTATACTCAAGCTTACAAGAAAAACTGTTTTTTTATTTAAAACAAAAAACATAATATGTATTAATCCTTATGACATGTAAATGTCTAATATTTAAGAAAACATTAACTATAGGCATTTTAGGAACATTGATTTGATATAATAAAAATCTTATAATTATAAAAACTTTATAATTTTCTTTGCAAAACAATATTGTCATATGAATTTTATATATATTAATCTAATATTATATAAATATTGAAAATAATTTAAAGTTCTATTAATAATAAATATGTATTTATGTGAATATAATAATAACCAACCGATTAACTACAAATATATTAAACTAACACGATATCTATAATTCCTCCTCGGTGTACAGTGAGCCTTCACCAAGCCCATGTAAGAACAGTTTTAAAGCTGTGGAGTAACGCATAACACGAACGGTGGATGTGAGCTCGATAGGAAATGAGTCCCAGCTTGCAGGATGCTCTTTGATCTGCAAACGAGAGATGATTGGATCCTACAGTGGATTTAGGGAGCAACATACCAAGGCAATCCTGTGATGTCAGTGGATCTTCCCCCCAGTATGGCCACCACGTCCATGTGGGAATTTAGTTAGGCCAGGCCCATTTTTCTTTTCTTTTTCCCAGGCCCATTTATATTTTTTCTTTGTTGATTTCATTTATATTTTGCACATAGAAATATCTTAACCTAAATAAAAAAAAATGGATATGTTTTTCAATTCTAGGAAGAAGTGGAGGTACAGTAGAGAATAAAGAAGCATAGTGGAGGTCAAATTATATATTTATACTGCAGCCTTTCATTGATGGATTTAGTGGAATCAAAGGTGTTCCTTAAACTTTTCTCTTTTAGGCTAAATTCTCTGACCAAATCATATATTCTGCAAATCATACTCCAAAGAAGCTGATTCCATCGATCTCTTCATACTTCGAACTGTCTCCCACCTTGCCCATTTCTGTATGTCCAATAATTTATGCCCAATTTACAACAAAGCAAATCCATAAAAATGGAATATGTTGAATGATTTTTTTCCTTTGTTCTTCTTTGATTGAGAACAGAGGTTTACTGGCCATTTACCCGCGTTTCGCTGCGATAGGAACCATGTTTTTCTCAACGAAAAAAAATATTAAGAGTGAGATTTTTTATAATACTGTAAATTTGGGCAAAATAATAAATTTGTGTAGGTTTTTGTGAGGCGCGTGTTTCCAATAAAATATATGAATTTTAAATCGATATAAATTTATCTGTTTAACAGGTTTCAATGAAATCACTAACATAAAATTATCATCGTTATTAAAAAAACAAGAAGATTTGGATACTTGAATCATTGAATTCACTGTATTAGGATTAGTTCATTTTATAATTTAATTTAACTTAAAGGCAATAATAAAATATAAATTGTGGAAATACCTACAATAACTAAAAAAAAAATAACTCGTTGATTTTCTACCTATAAAAAAAAAACATCATTGAAAATTCATTGTTATGCTACTATCATTATCATGACTATAAAAGTTAAAATTATCATTACTTCCCAAACAAAACAAATCATTAAATTGCCCCGAAAAATAAAATAAAAAAACAAAATATTTTTACAAAAAAAAAGAGAGCAAGAAAACAATAAAAAAAACAATCACTTGTTATAAAAAGAAGAAACAATTAACATATAAGAACATAAATACTCAAAGTATAATTAACAGAGACAAGAGAGAAATATCTTTTTATTATGAATTTTTCTATTTTCAAAGCACTAAGAATACAAGACAAGTGGTCTATTTATAAGAGAAGGCAATGAACTTTATGGTCATGGAAATTCAAGAGACTAAAATCAAGAGTCATGGACATTCAATACATATAATTATAGATTATCATGGACATTCAACATAAATATGGATTTATAACACTTCCCCTAAATTACCATGTACTTTAAAATTCAACAGAGAGCTTTATACAGATACTTCAAAACTCATATTTGAATACTTTAGGATTCATTAAAACAATATCAAATTGTCCCATTAAAACCTTGCAAAGGAAAATCTAGTGGGAAAAAACCTAAGCGAAGGAAAAAAATACAATTTGCATTGACTTCCCTTCAAAAGCACATGCCTTATGATAAATCTTTAACATGGCGCATTCCAATATTATGGACAAGTTTTTTGAAAGTTAAGGATAGTAAGGACTTTGTAAATAAGTCTGCAAAATAATCACTTAACCTTTGTTTGATATCAATTTCATTTTTTTATTGGAGCTCGTGAGTATAAAAGAACTTAGGTGATATATATTTTATTTTGTCTCCTCAATATGGCTTCCTATGAGTTGAGTGATGCAGACAACATTATCTTCAAACAATATTGTGAGACTATTTTCAATGGTTGACAATCCATATTTTTTCTTTATGTGCTAGATAATTAACCTTTGTCATATACATTCTTGACTTGTTTCATGTATCGATATAATGTCTACATGATTTGATGATGTAGTAACCAATGTTTGTTTGATAGATCTTCAAGAAATTGCAGTACCACATAAGCAAATAGATAACCTGTTTGTAATCTCCTCTGTGGGGGACAAGAGAGATAACCTACATCTGCGTATCCAATTAATTATGAATTTGATCCATAATAAAATAACCATTTTTGGTTGTTCCGTGGAGATAGTAAAATATATATTTGACTTCATTCCAATGTCTTTTTGTGGGAATGGAACTATATCTTGCCAATAAATTTACTACAAAATTTATATCTAGTCTTGTATAATTTTTATAAGATACATAAGTGTTTCAATAGCACTAAGATATGGTACTTCAGGACCAAGAATTTTTTCAATCTCTTCTGGAGGTTGAAATGGGTCTTTTTTCGCATAAAATGATCGAACAACTATAGGTATACTCAAGGGATTAACATTGTCCGTATAAAAACAATTTAAGATTTTTTCTGTATACATTGATTGATGTACAAATATTCCATTTGAAAGATGTTCAATCTGTAAACCAAGATAAAATTTTATCTTTTCGAGATCTTTCATCCCAAATTCATTTTTCAAATAGGTTACAGTTTTTGTGAGCTCTTCAGAAGTATCAATAATATTGAAATCATCAATATATATTACAATAATAACAAATCTGAATATTGTTTTCTTAATTAAAATGCACGGACAAATCTCATCATTCTTAAATCTTTTTTTAAAAGGTATTCATTAAGACAATTATACTACATCCGATCAGATTGCTTCAACCCATATAAAGATTTTTGTAGTTTAATGGAATAAACACTTCTGGGTTCATTACAAAAAGCTTCAGATATTATAAATCCTCCAAGGATTTTCATATGAATGTCTTTATCTAATGATCCATAAAGATATGCTGCAACTACATCCATTAAACGCATATCTAGAGTTTCTGACTGCTAAACCAATTAAAAATCTGAAAGTGATTGTATCCATTACTGAAAAATAAGTTTCCGCATAATCAATGTCGGGTCTCTACGAGTAACCTTGTGCAACAAGTTGTGCCTTATATCGTACAATTTCATTATTTGTCATTTTGTTTTTTAACAAAAATCCAATTATACCCAATAAGTATAACACCTTTAGGTGTACGGACTACAGATCCAAATACTTCACATTTCACAAGTGAGTTTAACTTTGTTTGGATTGTTTATTTCCACATTGGCCAATCATTTTCATGTCAACATTCATCGACAATTTATGATTCAAATATATCGTGACTTTTAGTTATGTCAAAAACAACCTTAAATGCAAACACATCATTTATGATAATTTTGTCTCATTCCAAAATTTCTTTTATTTGAATATAGTTTATGGAGACTTCATCATTTCCAGGTACTTGGTTCTCTTCAAGAGGTCTCTCTTTAGGGGGTTAGTATTAGAAGATGATTTGAACACAAGATTTGATGTTTGTTTTATGGGTGAGGACTCTCCAAGTGTACTATCATCTATTTGTTGGAGTTTTTGTTTTCTAGAATTTTTATCTTAGCACCAATAGGTCTTCCACGCTTCAGACATGGTATAGATTTATTTGCTTCTATATTGACCTTTTTTCCTTCATGGATTTCAATTCTAGATGGTGCATTTGGAGCAGGAATGTGGAATCTAACCATCTTTTCACTACTAGTGAAAACATTTAGTAATTGATTTGCAATATTTTGTAAATGAAGTATCTTTTGAACTTCAAGTTCACATTATTTTGTTCTTGGATCAAAATGAGATAATTTGGGTTATTCCAAGTAATTTCTTATCGTGCTTCAAGCATTGAATTTGCTTTCCCTAATGATAGGAAAAGTACATAGATATTTAAAGTATAATTAAAAGAGACAAGAGAAAAATAATTTTTTATTATGAATTAATAGAGATAAGAGAGAGATATTTTATTATGAATGCTTCTATTTTTCAAATTACAAAGAATACAAGACAAATAGTCTATTTATAGGAGAAAGAAATGAACTCAAGGGTCATGGGAATTCAAGACAAATAGATTATTCTATGTTTGTCATGAGAAAGAAATGAACTCAAGAATCATAGACATTCAATACATATAAATATAGATTTATAACATCACTAAAATTATCATTATTATTGCGTAAATAATGAAAACCATAAAATTATCTTGAAAATAATAATAAAAACTTTAAGAAAGGAGCAAACAAAAAAAATACAAAACCAAAATAAATGATATGAGCATAAAAAATCATCTAATCTATACAAAAATTAAAAATACCAGAAAACACTAAAAAAATAAAGGAAAAAAATAAGAAATATCAAATTTGAAATTATCACCAATATAAATTAAAATTTCAGGACTAAACCGAATAAAAATAAAAGAAAGAAATCCCCTAACAAAGGAAGATCTACCTTCAACCCTAGAAGAGATTAACAAATAGAAACTCAACCTAAAAAAAATATTCAAACAATAATGCAACTTACCTTATGTAAGGTGAACTAGGGATGACGTGTATTTTCTTTGCATAACTAGTCTTTTTACCTAGGTTTTTACAGACCATTAAGTTTTATAGTGACCATAACATTAGGTGATGACTCCTAAATTATATAATTATAATTTTATGATTATCATAAAACCTCTTTTCCATATCTTAAGAGGCAAACCCACTGTTTTGAAGTCATGAATGTCACGACATAACCAAAAAAAAAAATGAAATTCATATCATCATTTTATTAACATCGTCTATAAGATGTGCCACCCTTATAAGAGAACTAAGCATATGATGGAACCCACTTCTTGATCTTGTAGCCCATCTATTTCTTTTATGTAAACCTAACATCTCAAGTATTTATTTATGAATATTATGACTAAAATGGATAGGTTTTTTACTAGTTATCAAATGTATTTAGACATTTGCATGTAATAAGTTTTTTGAACATGATATTAGGCTATTATATGAGTCATATCTAAGCTTTTATGATTTTCAATGAGGTTGGGACAAAGAAACAATAACATTACCATAACAAACATAATTGTTCTTCCAACTCTTATCTTAACTTTTATCACTCATAATGTGAATTGTATGTAGACTTTTATTTATTTATAGACAATAAGCTTTTATCTTCTTTGCTCAAAATATAAACATAGGCATCATAATATCTACACAGGCAAGACACAAATTCTTTTGAGTAAGCCAAGTCAAACACAAACTTGAGACAATAAGCTTAACTCAAAACTATCATCACCACTTGCAAACTTGCATCATTAAAAGATGATAATGAGAGTGACTTATCATATTGTGATCATGAAAGTGATTCACATTGTTTTCTCAATTGTGTAAAAGAATAGGGTTCAGGGTTTTTTTTATAAAAAAAAAAACATAATGGTAATTTTATAGTCTTAATATTGAAGGGGGGTTTTAGTCATTAATTGAGATATACCAAAAATCATGTAAATAAACCAATATTTATTTTGGGCACTCCAAGTAGAGAAAGTAAATTGTTATGTGTGTATCAAAGTTTAGAATGCAAACTGTAAATTTTCAAAACTCTATAAACAAATGCAATTTTGATAAAAAGAAAGATATTAAAACTAACTCTTCCAAAAATAAATGGCAAGACAACTTCATAATTTGGTAGGGAGAAGAAAGAGAAGAGAGAGAGGAGAAGAAAAAAAGCTCATTAGAGCCCAGTCAGTATACCTCCACACACACACACATCATACCAATAGAAAGAGAATATCAATGCACTTTCAACACAGTCATGGAAGATGATGTTTGACCATCAAACACCGCCGTAAATTTTGCCAAAAAAACTTAGGTAGTGTCCACTCAATGACGCATGCATGATACATGCCAACCATTTTTTATAAATATTTTTAATATAAAAAAAAACAAATTCTCCTTAGTCAACATAAATATAATAAAAAAATCAAAAGTAAAAGACCAAAAAAAACCTTATAAGAAATTTTTTATTATTATCATGGGGCATTTAAGTTATTGTTTTGCGGGGAAAAAAACGAGAATGTGTATAAAACCCTTATATATTATTATTTCAATACTTTTTGCTTGTAAAATTATTTTAGCCATTGCATTATTTAAGAAATATAAAAAAAAAAACATATTTGTCGCTATTGAATCTGAGATAAAAAGATGATTTTACTTTTTAATGAGAAGTTAATTTGTTGGTTTAGAGGGTAGAACTGAGTTCTTAGTGGGGATTACTAGACTGGAAACTTTACGCTTTCTGCTAAAGATTTCGTCGAGTTTTTAAATAACAAAATAATGGGATAAGAAGTAAAATCCAGCGATGATTATTATTTTTATTATTATTTAAATTTATTTGCTTTCATGATGGTGTATGGAGAGAAAAAATCAACGCAAGCGACAACCAATCAGAGATCAGAGGAGTGGGCCTTAAGTGGTTGGTCCACAAGTTTGTAGACAACTGGCATTTTAGGTAAGTAACGACGTGTACGGATATTTCCCTCTCAAACCTAAGACACCACATGCAAATTGCAAATTTTATAATGGATCCGATGTTCAGCCGACTCCCACTAACGTTTTTTTTCCCTTTACCTTTATGCCAAAGAAAAAGGAATCCGTTTCCCCTTGCTGTTTTTTTTTTTAAGAATACTCCTACATTTTGTTTTAAAAATATTTTTTTTTAATTGAAAATTTTTATTTTTTATTTTTAAATTAATTTTTTTTAATATTTTAAGATCATTTACATAAAATAATATTTTTTTTAAATATTATTTTAATATATATTTTTAAATAAAAAATATTTTTAAATAAACATTGAGCACGCTATCAAAGACGGACAAATAAACCTTAAATAATAATAATTTAATATTTTTTGGATAAAATATAGTTTCTTAACTCATGATTATAATGACATCAACTTATAATAATAATCTATATTTACTTATAGATAAAAAGTAAAGTAAACATAAATAAACCAGGGAAGTGTACCATTTGTTGGATAGTTAAGGGTCCAATGGCCAATTTCTTATTCTTGTCATTATTGTTTCCAAGAAGGTATATTTTGATATTATACTAATATTTTTTAAAATTTAATTTTAATATTAAAATAATTTAAAAATATATGTATAAACTAGTTCTATATAAAAAATAAATAATTGCTTTCAAACAATGTTCTTAATTTAATTAGACTCAATAATCTAGCAGCAAACATCACTGTAAGTTGTCATTTAATATAAAGGACTTTTTTTAATATATATATATATATATATATATATATATATATATATATATTCTTGACTGTAGATTAGTGACAAAATAAAATAAAAAACACGCGATACATGAGGGCGTCGTCTGTGAACAAAAGATGGATGCCAGGTGTCACCCAGGTGAGCCCTTTGAACTCCAGGGGACCGCATCTAGCCATATTAACATTTCACACCCCACACCACAGTAACCAATTTCACATTGATATTTCCTACCGCCACCGGCTCACCCCCACCACCCCTTCTTCTTTGTCACGTTCCTCTCGATGAGCCCTCTTCCACAAACCACCCATCTTCTCTCAACTATCCAGGTTTGTTTATTTATAGGGTTATAGAAATTGTTTTGTAAAGTATTTTTTATTTCAAAATTATATTAAAATAATTATTCTCTTAGTTATTGTTTATATCTACATATTAAAACAATCTAAACACACAAAAAAATATTAATTTCAAATAAAAATAATTTCTTTTAAACATGCAACTAATTAAACCACGGTAGATTTATTTAGAACTTGACCCGGCCCGGGAGCGCTGTAATCTGGTGAACCTGAATGTACACTTCAATGAAAAGAACTATTTTAATATATTTGATATGTCTCGGTGAGCTTTATAAGTGTAGAGATAATCAGAATAATTTTATATTAATTTGATATTAAATAATAAAATTAAAAAAATCAATTAAAAAATAATCGAAATCAACTGAATGAACTTTATCGAAATGCCGTGGCAAGGACTGTTAAGAAACAGTGGGAAATCTAGGGAATACCCCTTTCCTAATCTGTGTGAACCACGCGCCATATATCTAAAGCAAAAAATGAAAAAAAAAAGGTTAGGAAACTTTGATTAATGTTTTGATCCGAAATGGCATATAGCTAAGCGCTCCCTCTTCTGTATAAGACGTCCCATCCACACTCTCTCTCTCTCTCACCCCCTCCTTTTTCTGAATTAGCCAAACACCGCCAACAACCCAGCCCCAACACACAAATATAACCATAACCAACTATTAACCATATTATATTCCCAGCACCAGACAACCCCCTCTCTCTCACGAAAACATGAAAACCACCTCTTAGCCGGCAAAAAGAAAACACCCTCCTCCCTCTCCTTCTCCTGTGTCACCCTCCATGCTCATCTCTTGAATACTTCATTCTGTTCTTACGCTTCCACTCCCCGTCGAAACGGTGCCGGGTTTTAGCTGACAAGGACTCGACGATGCTGGATCTTAACTTGACTGCGGCTTCTGGTGATTCGTCAACGACAGTGAAGAGGAATAATAATAGTAACAAGAAGATTCTAGAGCTTTCCAACTCTCCAATGGAAAGTTCCGGGAGCTTCAATTCTTCCTCTATAGTCAATGCGGATGGCTGTGGTGATGAGGACTCTTGCTCCAACGGCGAAGTTTTCGCTCTCAATTTCAGTATCTTGTCAAATGAAAGCAGCTCCAAGAAGACCGTTTATTCTAATAATAATGATGATGATCATAGTGACCGTGGAGATCGAACGATCCAGCTTTTTCCAGTGGAGTGCGGGACCAAGAACGCAGGAGGAGGGTCTACCTCTTCTCCGGCGGTGCAGATGCAGCGGATGGATCTCGGTGGGTCCTTGAACTATGGTGTTCCTCCGGAGCAGGGGATCGGGGCTCAACAACAAAAGCCAGTGAAAAAGAGTCGGCGTGGGCCCAGGTCGAGGAGCTCGCAGTATAGAGGAGTCACGTTTTATCGGAGAACTGGAAGATGGGAATCTCATATTTGGTTAGTTATTTCAATTTCTTGCTCCACTGATTAGCTGCTTAGTTACTGTGATGGTCTCTCGGTCAATTATTTCATTCTTATTGAGTGGTTGTCGAATCTTGAATGTGATTTGAGTTTTGCGTTTCTTGTGTTGTTTTGCAGGGATTGTGGAAAGCAAGTCTACTTGGGTAATTTTAAGATAATATTATTCGATTATTTGAAATTAACTTTGATACATTGGTGCTATGGGGTACAGTTAATACTTGCTAATTTGGTATTTATTTATTTTGTGAATCTGGGTGTTTGGTTTCTTGTAGGGGGATTTGATACTGCACATGCTGCAGCTAGGTAACAATGATAATAAATGAGATCAGATTGTGATATGAAGCGTGATTACGCAAGTTATCGAGGATTTTGTGTTTTTGTTTTCAGGGCATATGATCGAGCTGCGATCAAGTTCCGTGGAGTTGATGCGGACATCAACTTTAACGTTAGTGATTATGATGAGGATATTAAGCAGGTGAGGATTGTTTTAGATGTAACTCACTGGGTTCTAAATGCTTTGGTTTTTGACTCTCGAATGATTAGTTGATAATTGCGTTTTTATTTCTCATTCAGATGAGTAATTTCACAAAAGAAGAATTTGTGCATATTCTACGTCGTCAGAGCACTGGATTCTCTAGGGGCAGCTCAAAATACAGAGGAGTGACGCTCCACAAGTGTGGCCGATGGGAGGCTCGCATGGGGCAGTTCCTGGGAAAGAAGTAAGCAACTCCTTCCCTTAACACATATATCCAGCTGATTTATTTCAGCGTTCTGATAGCTATCCTACTATTTGCACTCCATTGATCTTATAATTTGCATGAAGTGCTTACCAATGCATGTGTTCTTACATGGAACTGTGAAACTAACTAAGAAATTAAAATGTTTAGGCTTGTGGAAAGAGTTGGGAACTTGGTTTTTTATTGGGCAATATTTATTGCTTGCCTGCAGGTACATTTATCTTGGGCTATTCGATAGCGAGATAGAAGCAGCAAGGTCCTAATGATCATGAATTGGATCTTTCTTAAACTAAATGCCTTAGTTCGACTTCAACTCTCAACCAAATCTGTTTCAATTTTCTTGAGATATTCGTTTTCTCTGGTAACCAGGGCTTATGACAAGGCTGCTATTAAATGCAATGGAAGGGAAGCAGTTACCAACTTTGAGCCAAGCACATATGAAGTGGAGATGCTTTCAGAGCCCAATAGTGGAGGTATTTTTCATTGCTAGAATCTCCTCACTGTTTTTTCTGTTTTCATCATCTTTGTTAAGAAAAAGTTCTCAATTTGCCAAATGATCCTTTATTGTGCCAAATCTACAAACAGTTACTTCTCATACAGATGGCAACCAAAATCTTGACCTGAACTTGGGAATCGCCCCTCCAGATACTTCTGATAGCCTAAAGGTAAACAGCAACGTGGGTTGCTTTTATTTCCACAGTGGCTGGGATGGCGTGTCTACTGATAGGGCACCAAAGGTACCGTTGAAATCGATGTTGACTTTTCTCAGGAAAAAGTGGGAATCTGTGTGTTTGTTCTTGAAAGCTTATCTATCTATGATTTACTTGATGTGTTCATGATTTTGGCAAGGTTTTTTAATACTCTTAAAGGAATTGTTCATTGGCAGTTTCTGAATTCTGGTTCTGCAACAATGAAAAATCAACTACCGAATGGCCCTGGAGTTACATCTGTTCACCCTCCTCCTATGTGGGATGGTCTGAATCATCGAGTCTTTCCCATCTATGAGGTAATTCAATAATCTAGTTTATTCATGCAACGCCTTTCGTTTTTTCAAGTTTTTTTAGGGAACTCAAATGCATGCAAGCACCTCACACAAAGATAACAGTGTCATGCTGAGCTCCTTGCTCATGGTTGTCACAAAGATACATTACCATGCTGATTAGCCTTCTAGGAGGACACTTCCTAATGAATATTGTAAAGCACGAGCGAGAATTTATGCCAGTTATTTATTTTTCTCTTAAAGGTTTTGCTTGTTCATCTAATTCTCAGAATAATGTCAGAGAAATTTTCATGACAACCATCCGATTGATAGTATTCAGAACTTGATTGATTCTTTTCCACTAAATAGCAAATAAAGAAGAGGATTTTTCACTGTTTTGATTATTGAGGCATGGTGCTTGCAGGAAAGAGCAATCGAGAAGAGAATGGAAGTAGATTCCTTTCCAAATTGGACCAGGCAAACCCAAGGCCCTTATGGTGGTGGAGCAAATGCACTGCCTGTCTTCTCTACTGCAGCATCATCAGGATTCGCTTCTTCAGCAATTATGGCACCTTCAGCAGCTGCTGGTCAACTTCACTTTTCAAGCTCGACAACCCTCCACCATCGTAACTCTCCTTCAGTGACCAACCCCAGCAACATCTCCCAGTTCTACTGTAGGAGCTGAATGGTCCAGCACACCCTCAAAATCCACAACCTTTTCCTCTCCCATGTAGAGGAAAGAAATGGGTAGGCAAACGAACAAAAGGCCAAAAGTGCTGGCTGGCTGGCTGGTCGGATTCAGATGTTAAAACTTAACATGCAAGGATATCATTATTTTATGCCTTGTTCTGTCTTGTAAAGCATCCTATTGAACTGGAGAATTTCTGGCATTGATGGTACGGGTGAATCTCTTCAATTTTGCCGTGTCTATGCTTTTGTTTTCCTCGTGACCCGGGTGCTTGATGCATAACACACCATCTGAGATTGAAAACAGGATAATGAAAGAAAGACTCGCTCTCTCTCTGCATTCCTCCGTACAGATCAGTAGTAAAAGCCTCCCTGCATCTCGCCCTTCTAAAACTCTCAAGCCGACTCGAATCAAACCTTCTTGTACTCTCAGCTTTACAAGAAAATCGCAGGTCTTAAATGAAGAAAATCAATTAGTCGAGATAAAAATAAAAATAATGATGGGTTCTCATCTGAAAAAAAAACAAGCGGTAATGTCGTCAATAACAGTTGTGCTCAGCTTTACAGTGGTCGGTAGCTGTGTTTTCTAAGAGATTATATGTAGAGGACAGAAAGGTCATTGTAACCTTGCAGGAAGACAGGAACAGTGAGCCGTAACAGTAGACAAGACAAGAGAAGGAATGGGCCCTCCTGGAACGGCAACCTAGTTGGAAGAAAAATGCGGATTCATCGGCTTTGAAATGGGTGCAGGAGAGTACGCCTGCGATAAAGAGGGCGGTCAGTCACTCTATGACCACTACAGTCGTCTATCCCTCGCTTTATCATGAGGCTGCTGAGATGAGACACTTGAAAAGCTCACTGTACCCTTCTTCCTATCAAATAGTAATAGTAATAATAATACTAATAATACTTGTCGGCAGTGGCAGCACTTTCTATTATTCCCAAAACCCATTCTCTCTACTCGATAATAATAATAATAATAATAACAATCCTCTCTTTTCATTCTTCATGTTCCCTCTTTCGTTTTCTTTTCCTGTTTGTTGGAACTTTAACTTTATTTTATACTAATATAAACTAGTTAGGATTGAAGTGGATAAACTGCTCCCCCATCGTCATTATATTCTGTGATAATTAAATTATTTGTTTTTTATTTTTTAAGATTTTTTTATATTATTATATTAAAAAGTATTTCAAAATATTAAAATTAAATTAATTTATGATTTTTTCAAAACAAAAATAGTATATTTTTTATATATATTTTAAGACGTTAATATTAAAAAAAATCAAAATATATAATTAGTTAAATATATATATATTTTTTAAAAATACCTTTAAAATAATCGTTATCAATAATTTAAACACTTTATGCATAGTAAAATAAATATATAAAAAAACTAAATAATCGAAAGTTTTGTCTGTTGATTATTTCACTCAGATGTACAGTATTACAAAACAATCTATGACCATTAATATTTTTTTACAAGTTAAATATTTTGGTTCAGGTTGCCGCGAAGCGCAAAGCAAGTGGCTTGTTTATTTTTTATTATAGCTAATTTGGCCCAATTTTCTACCTGTTTTGTCTACATGTAACTTTGTATATTTTTTATTTATGTGATATAGATCTTAAATATCATACATAAAAAGGTTGTAAAGGCTAATTTTTAACAAAAACAACATTGACTAATGAATTATTTTGATTATTATCTAATTGGTATTATCATGATTGTTAAATTGTCACAATTATTATAGTTATCATTATAACCATTATTGTTAATAATCAATATTTTGATTATTATTAGCAGTACTATTATTGTCACCATCATTATTGTTATAATCATTGACATTATTAACAATAATCATCACGATAATAAACACAATTATTTTTATTAATATAATTGAAACTATAATTATTATTATTATCATTATTATAATGTTATTTTTGTTATTATTGATAATTTCTAAGTTATTTTATGAGTTATTTTTATTATTACCATCAAAGCCATAATTATTAACACCATAAGCACTATAACCATTACAATTAATTACAATTGCTATTATTATGATGATTAATAATGTCACTATCATTATTCTAATTATAACTCCTAAGATTATCATTACTATCATTGCTAAAATAATAAAAATTATTGAATAACCCCAAGGAATAAAAAAAACTCAAAAACTTTAACCGAAGAGGAAGCAAGAAAAAAAAACTAAAATTATTATTATTATTGTGTAAATAATAGAAAAAACAAAATTACATCAAAGAATAAAAAAACCTAAAAAGATTAACAAAATAGCAAACAATAAAATAAATGACAACAAAAATAAAAATTATTAGTTGAAAAAAAAAATCATTTCACTTAAAGATCAAATAAAAAAAACTCAAAGAAAGAAAAAAGGAAAAAAATGTCAATTTTCAAATGATCACAAACACAAACTAAAATTTAAGTACAAAATTGTTCAAATAAATACTACCTCAACAAAAGAGAATGATAAAGTTAAAAACCAAAACTAAGAGCATATATATATATATATATATGGATAAAAATAGGTAATATTTCAGAAATATAAAAAAATAAAGGAATTAAAATAAAAAATTAAAAGTATATGGGCAGAAATGAAAACAAAATATATAATCAATTTCAATAGAATGACAAAAAAAAAACCAAAATTTTGTTTCTAAAATATTAAGGGATTTAAAACCAATCCGGAACTTAAAAGAAAAAATACTGAATTGAAAATGCAATATATAATCAATTTCAATCGAATGAAAAAATTGAAACAAATCAAAACTTTTATAACAGAAATTAGGACCATACCAAACAATCCAAAGATCAAGGATTGGAATGTAAACACCATAAACAAAGGAGACTCTCGTGCACTTTAGCCTGCAGGAGAGAGAAAAGGGGAAAAAAAGTTCATCGACCACCGCCACATTCCTAACCAACTTGGAACACCACACGCTCGACCATGAGGTGGAGGATATGGCGGTGAATCCGTTGAGACGCCGGATAAATATTTTTAACCACTGTATGACACCAAACGCGCCACCAGAATGGAGCGCCACGAAGAAAACCGTCAGCGTGTCCGGACGACGAGCCAACAGTGTCCGTAGGAAAAAGGAATAAAAAATAGGATAAATTACCTAAACACCCCTACAACCAACTCTTGAATTTTTCTTTTATGAGGGCATATCCATATTTACACATTTTCAAAAATTGAATATGCCCTGAGTCCAAGGATAAAATTATTGTGCACCTAGGGGTAAAATAGTAAGTTTACTATTACAATCCACAATAATCCGTGTCTAGGGCTACAATAAATCACTGATCTCTTTTAGTATTTTTATAACTATTATTATTATGTGGTCGTAGTTTTTTTAGTTTTTTTTATAAGAAAAAAACTAAACAGGAGGATAAATATGGTAATGAAGAATTATAATCCCTCCTTAATGGAACACAACACAACGAAAAAAAAACAAAAGTCTATAGTAACACCACCAAAGTCTTAGTATAATTACATGTCTACAACACAACTAATTAAAATATAATAATTTGAATTGTTTTATTAAATAAATGTTCACATAATCATGTTAATATCTTTTTCTCAAGAATTGAGGGCTTGGAGGGTTGGTGACAAAGACTTGAATTCCTACAAAACAACCCCTCTTGATGGGTTATAGAAATTCTTCGATGATTAAGTCAATGATTTTATAGTGAGAAGTTGTAGTAGATAAGCATTAAATTTTTAAGAACAAGAATGTTTGTTATTAGTTCATGTGTGATAAATGTTGAGAATTTATTGTATGAGAGCGAAGCTTGTAAACTCCTTACGAGTATTTATAATCTTTGTACATTGAACTTTTTTTAGGGGTACAAAGTGTTTTCTTACACCCAAGTGAGGAGGGAGTCTCTTACATCAATATTAAGTTGATGTAAGTGTTTATTTATATTATATTAATGTTGATGAGAATATCACGTGCCTATAAAAGATGATCTTATGTCATTTCATACATAACATTAATATTAGTTAGATCAGCCTTTATAATCAATGTTAATGTTGATTGACATATAATCAACTCTTAGATAACTATAACCCATCTAGGATGCAGAGAGATAACAACCCTAGGTTCCTCTATTTTATGTTTGGATTTGGGATGATCCTAGACCAAGGATGTTGAGCTTAACATCTCTTTAGATCCAAAGACACATGGGTCCAACACATAGTCGAGTACAAGGAAGTTGAATTTGAAATCTTGTCATATTTGTAAGTGTTTGGGCCAAACACATGACCGAACTTGAGAAAGACGGGTTCAATATTTTTTTGGACCCACATACATTTGAGCTTAGCAAGTGCTTAAGACCAAGAAAGTTGGGTACAATATCTTGTCGACCCTCTTTTCAACATGATTTAATCTCTGTTGAGCTTTTATGATGAGTTATCTTTCTCTTGACCCCTTTATCCATGAACCTTTTGAGTAAATAAATTTTAATACAAACATCAATACATCAAGTAATTATAATTATCATACTTTTATTTTTTAAGGTACCTTTACATTATATCTTAAAAAGGGTTTTAAAATAATTAATTCAGCATTTAAGAAAAAAACATATTTTATAGGATCATTTTACCACCATAATGTTCCATTATATCCTAATACAATAAAATTTGATTTTAAAACAACCCGTTGTTTATTGATGTCGTTAATAATTAATGGTTGATCGATGAAATCGCAACATACATATTGAATCATTGTTTTTTACTAGGATTTTTTATTTTGTTTTGCAAAATACCATATACTCTTTTCAATAAAATAAAAAATGATCTATTATATATATTCTAAAAAACATGAAATATATAAATTTAAAATTACAAAGATAATAATGTGATAATAAATATGGTATTAATACCTAAATATTAGTAGTATTGACATGCGATGGATCATTTTTCCAAACAACAATATTGATGTCGCATATAGTATGGTTAAAGCTAAGATTTTCAAATCCTAAGATTACAAACCTAAATTGTAAAGAAATTTAGTATATCTAATTAAAAGAAGTCATCTAGCATTTGAATTTATAAATAGTAAAACACTAATTAACTTAAAATCCTGATCTAGCAAGGAAAAAAATCCAAATACAAGAAGAGAAATAAAGACAATCTTACGCGGTAACTACCAAGCCTTATTTTAATGACTTCTCAATTTTTTATTACCATGGAGTTTTAATCCAATATAAAATAGGGTCTTCAAAATCTTCTAGCAATTTTAGCTTGATCTAATGGTCAAATTAAAAATTATGCTTATTTATCAAATTACATCCTGGACTATTATTAAACTCCTCAAACCTAAAAATCGTAATCATTAATGAAATAATACAATACACATTATTATGTTAAGAATATAGAAGAAATTTACCCACATCAAATGTAACCTATGAATATGCATGATCTAATATCATAAATTTACATAAAAACAATTGTGTATATATATATATATATATATATATATATATATATAATAAAAGTCTTTCATGATAAAAAGATTTTTATATATATCAAATGAAGATTGGTGGAAAAAATAAAAATCATCTATATCAAGAAAAAAATATATACACGTACACATCATTTGTTTTGAAAACATTAATCTATATTTTGCAAATGAAATGAAATCTTGGTAAAGAAAAAACATATTGGCATGAGTCCACGTGTTACATTATCATTCGTCAATTTTAAAGTCCTAATGACATTAATAAATAGAAGATTGTTATTAAATACATATCAGATAGATATAATGTGACATCATGTTAGTAGATAGATACAATACAAAACATGGTATTAACTAAGAATTTCAATGCCTAGAAAACACAATTTAAACTTTAAATTGTTATAAGGGTATATTCATCAATTAACAAATCAATAATGTACTATTTAAAAAAAAGTTAATACCGACAACAAAGATTTGATTCAATAATTGACTCATAAAATTGAAAGATTCGGAAGATAATATATATATTTTTAATGACCTCTAGATTTTAAATTTTATTTTTAAATATATTTTTAATGGTGTGTGTATATATATTATACTATTTTAAAAAATATTTTATATGGAAAAATTTAGATTTTTTAATTAAACGTAGAATATTTTATTAGAAAAAATTATATTTGATCAAATTTAGAAACTGAAGAGATCTATTATAAGAGATTCATTATTGAAAATTTAATATATTTTGTATTTATTTTCAAATACAATATTCTATACGGCAACATTTAGAATTTTTAATTAAAATTATAAGGAGGACACTGATGAAACTAAAACTTTATGAAAAGAAACTGAATTCACTTCAAACCTTATGGAGTAAATTAAAATTAACCCAATTGTAAATTCGGAATGCTTTATTAATAATTGAATTCATGAGTGATGGTGGCCCAATTTCACTTAAATACTTCCTAGCTTTAAGGTGCTGGCATTTATTTATTTTTAGATTTTACAATATCAGCTTTCACGTGTTAAGATTTTAATATCAAGTACACATGCATGATTTGGTCAAAGAAATGCATAGCATTAGAATCATGTATGAGAATTTTCAAAAGTAGGCACTGCATATATTTTGCAATTCTAACCAAAGTTGTCCATTCTTTCTCGATTAGCTTTTTTTTTTTTCAATTTGAATGAAATATTTCAGTTTCGAAATATTTTGGTATTATGTTTTGGAGTTGTATTGTTTATGTGTGTGTGTATATAATTAAATATATTAATTATAAAAAAATAATTCAAAATCAAAAATAAAATTATTAGAATTGTGTAATTTAATATAAAAAAAGACACAATAAAATGATTTTTTCTGAATAAAATTATGAACATGAATAATATTACGAGAATATCATCATCAATCTCGCCAAGGTAATTACATTCTCTGATTGCTCTGAAATTTTAACATAATATATATAAATATTTCTAGAAGACCTCATAAAATTGCATCGGATTAAGAGATATGATTAATATTGTAAAATTATTTATTAAATAAACACTATTTAGCCATAACGGAACGAGTGGAACTAAACTGGAACGTTCTAGACGAAATTTGAGCAAAATTTCTAGAATAGAACGAAATTTTTAACGAGGTAAAAACAGTGCCGTTTTATTTCGTTTTTTAAACTAGTACAAAACATTTCGATCATTTCGGCGAAAACAAAACGAGATCAACAACATTGATTCCAACATCTAAATTGAAAGATTAATAAGAAAGAATCTTTCTGGTATCATAGTTTCAAAAATTAATAGAATTTAGCTCTTAACTTGTGTTTCAGAACACTGTCTTATATGGTAGAATGGACATTAGAATCGCTGAAACAAATTTGGTGATGGAAGAGAAATGTATCGAGGAGGACAATGAACACCGGCGATGAGCCAGGGGGGGATGGGGCGGGGACAATGAACAACGACAATGAGGGGGCAGAGGGGACGCCACCCCTGACCCAGAAGAAAACCACTGAACCTATTTCAGTCAATGAGAAGAAGAAAAATTAGGTTTTTCAATATTTTAAAATTGTTTTAATATGTTAATGTTATTGATATAAGCTAAAATCATTGAGATTTTATTTAATACTCGTGTATTTTGTATGACTTTCTAGAGCATTAATTTGACCCTCTTTAAAAATCGGAGTTTTCCCTTCTATTTATTCAATGTTTTTAAATGAATTATTAAATTCTTTCTACTTGTGTAATAGCATACATGTATTAATTTCAAGATTCAATTGTATTGTGTAATTTTATAATTTTCTTACTCATTATGCCTGTGCCATTGTATATGGTGTATATTTTATATATTTATGGTTTGTGCATGCATCGTTTCTGTGAGTGGCGGTAGCCCTTAAAATATATCAACGAATGGTTAAGCCGAGGATTGTCAAGGGGGAGCTTTCTTCTTTTCCATGATTGCCACAGATTTGGGCAGAATCTTTTTAGTGCAATCCCTGCTCTTATTGCTGTGGGTAAGCCGTGGATCGTGAGTGGGGTCTTGATTCTCTGCATCCCTAGTTCCTTTATCCTTACCGCCTAACTTTTATTCGATCGATCGTTTTTTTACTAACAACTTATATTCTGTTTTCATGAAAAATATAAATATTTTTACTTGCAGTTCATAATTAAAATTAAAGTGTTTGTTAAAATTATGGTTGACTTTGAGATTTAATAAAAAACAATTTCATGTCTTTAGTTATCATATTTTACATATTATTCTCAACTTGTAAAATTACTTTAAAAGACACATACACACATATATTGTTTTTTAAATATTGTACATTTAATAATCATAATAAGAAAATGTAATTAATAATTCAAGTAAATTAGATACTTGTTTTTATTCTCTCATCAAACTACTTGCAATTCCATCATGAACCAAATCCATACGTGAAGGCCTCTACGATCTCTGACTATTTGATCGATGAACAATATCTGGTAAAATATCATCAGGAACAACATATGTGATCCATACTGAGTTTCAGGATCTCTATTTACATGTTGTAGAGATATAATTCCAGAACCACATTCAGTTGCAAGTTTCTGAATTCCATCCAGGACTCCGCTGATCTTCTCAACTTTCTGATTCGCAATCAATCAAAAAGCAACAGGGTTGTGGAGTGAAACAAAGTCAACTGTCTTTCTCTTTTCATCAGGGTTGATCTTCATCTACACAATTCTTTATTTTTTATAGATATGATTTTTATATTTAAAAAACAAAATTGGGTTGGGCCTGACCCATCTAAATGGGCTGCCCTAGCCAAGGTGGGTCATCCTGGACTTGAGTTGGGCCGAGAGCAGGTCCAGTCTTAGAGTTAAAAAAAACAGTAAAACGGTGTGTTGTATCGTTCACGTCTTGCGTGAAGAGTGTAGAGTGAATTAATTCACTCATGCACTATTCACGTAACACGTGAACAGTAGAAAGGTGGTCAGCCGACGATGACGAGAGGCTCACATGCCGATGCCACCGGGTAGAGAAGGTCGAGATGATTTTTCCTGTGTTGATGGCGTTACAAATGATGACCTGTGGTGGCCGGGAGCAGCGTTGGAAGCTTGTTGCTACTGTTGCTGCTTGACGCTGGAGCTGTGGGAGAAGACTGGACAATGCAAGTGCTGCTGGTGGTGCTTGCCAGTGACTACTGAGGAGAGAGAGGGTTGCATCCATGGTTGTTTTTGAGAGAGAAAGCTACAACCAAGATAGAGAGGGAGCTGCCAGTGGTTATGTCGGCCCCAAAGGTGGTTGTTGGTCGGTGGTTATGCTACAATTTTCTTACGTTGTGCTATCATTTTCTTCCTCTCTGTTATGTTTTTTATTTTTTGCAAAATCATCCTTCGCCTGTTTTAGCAATTGTGTTCTCGTTTGTGTTTTGCATACATCTATGTTCGGGCGAAAAACATCTAAACGATGCTTTTTATAAACTGCAGTTCAACCACAGTTTTAGGTGGAGCGTATAGTACAAAATTGTGATCCGAAATTTTGCCAAACACCCACTTAGCTTTGGCAGCGTTTCTCAAGTGAATTATTGTCACTTTCAAGTAGTGAAAACCATCTTATGTTGCGAGCATAAGAAATTATAAAATAAACTAAAAGAGGTTAGTGTTTCACAGTAGCATGTGAGTGAAAACACTGTAGATTATAATAATGTGATTGGGCTGAGTTGGTTTGGTTTGGTCGGGTCACCGGTTTATTGATTTTTTTATATTTCTTTGCACAGTAAAATAATCATTTTATCCCTCAAAAAGATTAAAAAAAAACAGGTCAGGGGGTGCCATGGGAATTTCATATTTTTTGAAAATGGCTGGCGGAAAATGTCCATCTGATATCTATGTGGATGCACTGTCATGTACTCTTCCTGATGGTGTGGCGCGGGGACTCACACGATAGACGGAGACGTAACGATGAGCAGTTGAACTTTTTTTTCCTCTTTTCTCTCTCCTTCACCCTAAACTACATGACAACCCCGGTTTTATGGCTATTTCATTTCATTCCCTGCTCTTTCAATTGTGTTGTATGATCCTTATTTCTATTATATAAGTTTTGATTTGTTGCAATTGTGTCCTTCGATTGAAATTGATTATATATTATGTTTTATTTCAATCCTTATTCTTTTAATTTTGGGTTTGGTTCTAAATCTCTTAATATTTTTGGTATAAAAAATTTGATTTTTTATTAAAAAAATTAATTAAAATTAATAATATATTTGATTTTCATTTCGATATCTTTACGCGCAGTAGCTCTTGTCATGTACACCCGTTGTAAAGCAGGCCTTAATGTTTCCATACTCCACTTGCATCCACCGCTCATTTGCATTAAAGAAAAAAATACTATTAGAGAAAGTCAGAATTTATTGCAACAAATCGGAGGTTCGGAAAAGAACGAAAACACAGAGGGATAAAAGGGTCAACAAGTTTTTGCAATTGGACCACCTAATATATAATTAGATATTATGTGCATAGTTTCGTGTTTCTTTTTACATTTTTTCAATTTCATCCTCACATTATTTTGACATTGTTTTATGTTTTATGGAATGGATTAATTAACCTCAAAAGCTTTTAATTAAATAATATTTATCATTAAAAATCATGTCTTTTATATATATATATATATATATATATATAAAGAAATACATGAACAAAGAAAAGGAAGTTTTCGAGTGGGAATATAGATCTTTTCCTTCTGGATTCAAATTATTAGAATTTTTTCAAATATTTTTTTTAATGCTATTACTTTTTATTCAAAAAACCATATTGCAAAAATAATGTTATTGTAAATAAAAAAATATAATTTTAACTAAAAAACACTTTTATCTATAATTTTAAATAAATCTGTATTTTTATTTCCGTACAACTAGATAAAAAATAAATTTCAAAAACCATATACTATTTCACGAGGATAATTGTGCTATTTCTGTTACGGCCATGTTTAAAAGTATGGTTGAGATTGGTTTTCAAAATATTTTTCGTTAAGAAAAGTATTAGAATGATATTTTTTAAAAAAAAAAATTATTTTTAACATTATCATATTAAAATGATCTAAAACATAAAAAAAAAATTAATTTTTTTAAAAATACTTTTGAAATACAGTGTAAAACAAGATATACATTACTCATCTATCAGACTTGACAACATTTCTTACGGTTTTATCTTTGACTTCTTGAAGGAATTAACTAAATTAAAAATTATATATACTTTTAAACTGGATCCTAATCTTTTTTAATATCATTTGTATTATTTCTTTTGACGGACTTAACTAATATTAAAAAGCAAAATATACATAACTCAAAATATATATATATATAAATAAATTGCTTTGAAAATGTGCCAATAAAAGCAGATAACATGAGCTGGCATAATCATGAACGTAAATTCATGCGCCAGGTACGTAATCCAACCAGGAAACACAGATCATTCATTCATATCTCTGTCAATGCATCTCCATGGGCACTCTACTTTTTTTTATTCGGTAAACTCCATTTATTTCAGGTATTGTTCGTGTAATACCGCCTATCCCAAACTCTTAAGGCTACAAACGATTTGTCAGCATTCAACTCTATATTTTATGTAGCTAGCTCGCGATTTGCTTCCATGGCGGGTCTCATCCCTCCCTCCATCGACCTTTTTCTTTTCACACCATACGTAAATGCGCCCACTTATCCATCGAAACGGAATAAAAAGTTGAAAGCTCTGCTATGTAACTAGCTAGGGTAGTGAATGATAGTAATAATAGTAATAATAATAATAATAATAGCAGCAGCAGCAGCAGCAGCACAGGTCTGGAGTTTCGTGGATGGGTCACTGTCCGTGTAGCCGCGTGATGCTTGCCACTGTTTGGCATGCGAGCGTAGCCTCTTCTTTTTAAAAGCAAACAAGGTTTTGTAGCTGGGAAGGATTGATTCATAATTAATGGCTAGTGGAGTTGAAAGGCCAGGGAGCACCGATTTCACACGCCTAAGCTAGATGTATACTGCAAATATACTGTTGATATTCTTCAAAAAAAGTCAGCAATTACCTCAAACCCGAAGATACCACAGGGATTAGAATAAGTGAAAACGAATCCAACAATGAGTAGACAGGAAGAAGAATAGCTGCTGTCGAAAACACCATTAATATATCTATCTCCTCAGGCCAAGAATCAACCACGACTCGGCACAGATAATCACCATGAAAACGCCAATCTATGAATATCTCCGCCTTCTATACCACTGCCGGAAACTATATATTACATTGAGGGAGGGGAATTTGGTGGTCGGCCAGTGCAGGATTGTCAACCTCAGCTTTTTTTCCTTTTTAAAGTCAGGCTCTGGGCCTTGGCTTCTAGGTATATAGGTTGGTTCTGCACCCTTTCTTGACATTTCTAATATTCTTAAATGAGCATTGTTTTTGTAAAAATTATATGATGATACAGTTTTCAATAGAGGTTTTAAATGGGGTGTTGTGAATCATTACATTTCTTCTGATAAATATAGTATATAATGTTTTTTGTCAAACAAGAAAATACATGAATAAGGAATGGGAGTTTGATTAAAGGAATACGATTCTTCTTCTTAATTTAAATTGTCGAAGTTCTTATAATAATTTATTTTATTTTGAAAAGCTTCGATTTAAAAAACCATGTTACTGATAGATAAAGAAAACCATTTTCTCAAAAAAAGAAAACGTGAACAAGAAAGAAGAGCTTTGACTGAAGAAATGATTTTATTTCACTAATCGTTAAGTTGTTTTGGATATTTATTTTAATTATCACAAAATTAAATACATAATAATAATTATCAAATACACTAAAAGAGCTCAGAGTCACTATTGTAGCTTGTGTGTATTTACACTGTGGATTACAATAGTGATACTCAATTTTCGGGTGAGTTCGGGTCGTTCATGTCATCGGTTCACTGGTTTTTTCTCTTTTTGCATAATAAATTAACGGTTGTCTCTCGAAAAAGATAAAAAAACAGGTTATGGACAGAGAGGTTCCGATGTACTTGCACAATTTTGGTCCGATTTGGTTCGATCCGGTCTATCGCATTTTCTATTTTTTTATAATTTTTTGCACAGTGAAATCACCGTTTTGTCCCTCTAAAAGGACAAAAATAAGCTCTAGGTGGGAGGTGTGCCACGAGAATTTCACATTTTTTTGAAAATAGCTAAATACGAATATAGCCCCTAATAAGATAAAATTGATGACTTAGGCACAGGGGTAGAGTAGTAATTGACCTTAATTTTTTATTCTTTTTCTTGGAATACTAGCGGCTCGTGTGGCACACGCGACCGACAGTATTCGGCCTCACGCCCTGTTCGGGAGGCACGTGAGGCATCTTGCGGTCGAAGAAAACAGGCTACCTACGTCTCGGACGATGCGCCGTCGTGTGGTCTTCCTCTTGGTGTGACGTGTTTTCCTAACCGGTGGTCATATCAGTGGCGGTATCCGGTCAAACAGCTTTCTCCTGTTTTCTCTCTCCTGCACGCTAAAATGGCAGTGACCCCCATTTTTTCGAGTTCTACACTTACATCCTTGCACCTTTAATTTTATTTATGGTCCTGATTTATGTTATATAAGTTTTGAATTATTATAATTGGATCCTTCGATTGAAATTGATTATATATTTAGGTTTTACTTCGGTCCTCCTTTTAATTTTTGTATTGGGTTTCAATACCTTATTATATTCGGTAGAAAAAGTTTAGATTTTTTCAATTTTGTCCTTGGATTGAAATTGATAATATATTTGATTTTCATGTCGGCCCTTATACTTTTAATTTTTTATTTTAATCCTTTTATTTTTTTATATTTTTGAAATAGTCTCTAGTTTAGTTTGTGTATATATAAGTGTGCTCTTGGCTTTAGTTTTTAATTTTTATTATTTTTTTATTTGTTGAGGTGGTATTTTAAAAAAAAAATATTAGCTCTTATATTTTATTTTGTGTCTATGATCATTTAAAAATTGATAATTTTTTTCTCTCCCTTTGTTCTTTCTTTGTTTTTTTATTTGTTTATTTGTTTATTTTTATTTTCAATTCAAATGAATATTTTTTTTGTTTGTTTGATCTTTTGTTAAAGTTTTTAGGATTTTTTTAGTCTTTTATTTTTTTTTTATTTTTTTTTATTATTAACACAATAATAATAATAATAATAATAATAATAATAATAATAATAATTTTAATTATTTTTCTTGCTTACTCTTTTGTTAATGTTTTTGAGTTTTTTTCTCTCAAGATAATTTTAGATGTTAAGACATCGATGTTATTATTATTATATATGGTGTGTTGATCTGTTTTATTATATTAAACTTTCATATATAGATATTATATTTTAATTTTGAACCAGCAAATCCTATTAATTTCTTTAATCCCAACAATTATTAAAAAAAATTGCTCAACCCGCAGCGTAGTTCGATCATTTTTTTTAATTTTCAAGTCAAATGATTTTTTTTCAGTAATAATTTTTATTTTATTTTTTTATTTGCTCTTTTGTTAATGTTTTTAGGCTTTTTTTAGTCTTTGATTTAATTTATTTTTTTCATTATTAACGCAATAATAATATTAATAATAATAATAATAATAATAATAATAATTTTAGTTTTTGTTCTTATTTGTTTTTCTGTTAACTTTTTGTGTTTTTTTCTCGGGGTAGTTTAATAATTTTTATTCTTTTGACATTAATAATGATGATAATTTTAGATGTTAAGAGTTCAATGTTATTGTTGTTATAATAAGATATGTTGATCTGTTTTATTATATCAAACTTTGTATGTATAAATATTATATTTTAATTTCAACAATTATAAAAATTATTTACTCCACCCGCAATGTAGTGCGGCCAATTAACTAGTAATTATCAAGAAGGATCTCGTGCCAGAGAGCAGACAAATCGTTAGCCAACGAAAATTAAAAAGGAGAGCGAGGATAACTAGCTAAAGATCAAGTGAGGTGTCAACATGGTTGTCAAAATCGAGAGTTGACTCGTAAAATTGTCTGATTTTACAAGTCAACTCATCAAACCTTGTCAACTCGGGTAAAAAAACCAATTTTAATCAAACTCGGTCAAAATCGTAACATCGAACCAGATCGGTCCGATTTTACGATCCTTTAAATTTTAAGACTGCCGCTTCAAAATTTTAAAGCAAATTGCCTAATTCATTATGCTCCAAATGTTTATATTTATACACAAAAAATTTTACCTTCTCATTATTTATCCGATGTGGGATAAATTGAGAGTTGAGACTTGCCAATTGCTCTGATGATTAACAACACTGAAGAGTGAAGAGTGAAGAGTGAAGAATATTTAAACTGAAATTCAAAGTGGGACAATGCTATTTGTCCGATGTGGGACAAATTGCATTGTCCCACATCGGACAAATCAATTTGTCCAGCATTTCCGCTGGACAAATTGTATGTGTGTGTGTGTGTGTGTATCATGGAATCACTCTTGAAAATCAGAAATATTAACTTTAAATATACTTAATTTTTTTATTTCTTACTTTAAATTTAAAAAAAAAATGTTTTTAAATCATTTTCATGTCCTGATATTGAAATAATTTGTTGGAGTTGGAGCTAGTACTAGAATATCGATGTTAGTACCAATATTAGTACTGATAATCCTTTCAATAATAATGCTATGGACATAATTGTTTTGTAATGTATTTTTAAGTTATTTTGAATTATATATAAACCTTAACTAATGAAGTTTTATGACCATAATTATGTTGTATTGTATTCAAAAATATTTTACTTATGATTTTACGATTTTTCTACCCACACAATTTTAGCTGTAATTTTACGATTTTTGTACAAAAAAATTTAAGTACGATTTTACAAATTAAATTTCCGAAGCCCCTTCCGGGTCATGTCAAAATCACGATTTTGACAACCATTGATGGCAATCACGCCTCCTCAAGGGTGGGGGCCGGGCCACCCCCGAGAGAGAAGGGAAGAACCCTAGTAGAAAGACATGGGCTTTGTTATCTACTGAGAATTTTGGTGATGCCATGCATGCGAACGTATCTATAACAAGTTTCCGTCACGGCTTGAAGGGAAGTCGTGCGACCGATGCCTGATTTTCAAATTTATATATAAATATAACAAATGAAAATGAATTGTTAAAAAAATCAGATATAAAAACTATATCAAATAAAATAAATAGAAATAAAAAAACCGATGACCAAATATAAAATGAAGTTAATAGAGGAAAACCGAAAAGAATATAATACTATAAATTAATTAAAAACTAAAAAAAATAAGAAAAGCAGATTAAAAGGTTTATGTGAAATGGTGCGATGACGTACAAGAGAATCGAGAAAAGAAGAAAGTCAATCGTCGAGAAACCCATTAGGAATTTACATGCACCGACCAGAAAGATAGTCCCCGCTGTTGTGAGTTGAAAAACAAGGAAGCCAAATTTTATCCGTTGTGAACCACCATACAAATCGCCAGAAAACAACACTCGGCAACATTTTTTTATAAAATCATTTATTAAATTGCACTTGGATCACATGATTATTGCAAAAATTCCAGTTTATATGGCTTTGAAGTAGAGCCTGGGATTATTTTTTTTCAAGAGCCATAAAGTAGTCACACTATACATGGTAAGAGGAAATTCCAAAAAAAAAAACTAGACCAAAGTTTTTTTCTTCGCTTTTAAATGCAACCAAGTAATTTAACTGTGTAAAATAAAATGGATAATTCTAAAAAGAAATGGACCTAGTAAAAAGACTAATTTACCCTTTAAAGACAGCCGTGTTTTTTTTATTGAGAAATCATCATCTTACTACCACAATCCATCAATTCCGCATGATTGAGGTTATTGTGATTTTCTGTTTCCTTGTATTTATTTTTGTGGCTAAACAAAGTTAAATGTAGTAACTAAAACGAAACTTCAGATAAATTTGGCATTCACTGAGCCATACGATCCATGTAATATTAAAACAAAGCATTACTGCTTCAGATCATGCATTTTCGCGGGAAAGAAAGAAAAGAGTATTTTACCATTTCCCTTCTCATCAACAATATTAAAGGCTAGGATTGCTTCTCGGCAAGACAAAGAATTACTCCAAACGATTCACTCACCAAAAGAGGATTTTTTTGAGAAAGTAGCAGCACAATTAAAAAACAATTATAGCTCATTTAATGAATTGAATTTAACTCTTAAAAACAGCTCAACCCAATAGATTGTGTTCATCTCAGACGGCACAATTCTTAAAATATTTAAGAAAAAACAGATTTTTTCCTAGAATTTTTTTTCCTAAACCCAATAGATTTAGAGCTTGCAAAATCTTCAAAACAATTTTTTCCTCGATTTTTTCTCTATACTTGATTTTTTTTATCATTTAATAAAATGACGTTAGTAAATCAATTTTCCAAAAATCAATCTAAGCCTTGCAAAATCTTGAAAGAATCGACTTTGTTTTCATTCATAAAAGGGCAGAATTTTAATACAAAGGAAGGACGGAGAGAATGAAAATAAGACCTTCAATTTTCTATTATCCATAGGAAACCTTGGTTTTCCATTTGAGCTCTAGCATGGGGCCCCTATTAGTTAAGAATTAAGATAGAGAGCATAACTTAAAGAGGTGCAACTACCAAATACCTTCATTCTTCATTCAATGGGTTAGCATGCAGATTCACTCCATGTCTACAGAACCGCCAAAATGTGCATGGCTAAAAGCAGTGTCCTTTTCCCAGCTGACCTGCAAATACAAAGACAAATAGGGCATGAATATATAATATTCAATGTATATTGATTTTCTGAGTCCACGATGAAACAAGTGAGAAAGGAAATTGAATACACACAAAGATGTCTTTCGCCATTCACCTCAACTTCACGTGGAAAAGATTGACGTCAATAACGCATGGAGTGAACATGCATCTGCTGCATCAAATGGAACCACCACTCAGCTCAAATGTACCACAGATAGTCAGCCAAGAGCCATCTCAGTCCTATAAGTGCACCACTACCAGCACCGTAATCTCTTGCAGCAAACATTCAATTATTCAATTCTTCCACGATGATAAACTGCCTTTTCAATCACTCTGATAGAAGATAGAAAGTTTCTGTTAGTGGGAGGGGCAAAGAATGCACCTGATTAGGGTTGCCAACCACCAATATGCAACGAGATAAACCAAAGTATATTCATCTAAGGGCACCTTAGAAGCCACTAAATCAATCACTCTGTTATGTTCATCAGCCTAGTCAAGTAATAAGAAGCAATTCCAATTCCACAGAAATCACATTGCAAACCCTCTGTTGTATAGATTGCCGGAACCAGACATTTGATACTTCAAATCCTCATAGCTAGGAACATATTTGCTAAATCCCATCCCTCCATTTCCCAGGAATTCTGGCATACATGGATCACTGATGTTTTTTACCTCATTCCAACCACCCATACTGCCATTTGACATGTGCATATTTCTATGCTGTTGAGCTGTCAAATGTGTAAATGGCGATTGTTTGTTGGGTGGGGATTGACCAAGAAGCATAGGTGAAATGGTGTAAGCATCATCTAGTGGAGAGAATCTATTCCCAAAGTGATCTGACAACCTGGGGTTCTGCTGAGCAGAAATTGATTGCCGCATCAGCATTTGAAACTCTGAATCATGATCAAAAGGATTATACTGGGGAGATAAAGCTGGTTTTGCATCAAAGACTGGATTATTCAGCCTTGCTGACAGAAATCCTTTGCCAACTTCCATTATTGCAGGATCAATAAATTCAACATCCCCAGAGATGCCAATATTCCTAGATAGTGGAGCAGAGTTTTGTAGAAAATGATTTGCTGAAGAATAAAGAGAAATATTAAAACTCAATAAAGAGAAAGTTAACAAAAAGGAACAAGCCATCATAAATTATAAATCACAAACCAGAATGGTCAAAATCATAGTGTACTGCCCCATGAGTAAGAAAGCCTGGAGGTACAGCTCGGCTTGGCAATGAGAATCCTGGAGGGGGAGAGGTTGAAGTTTTGGAAACTGTTCGTTCATTGCAGTAAGAAAAAAGTCAGGAGAATAGTTAGGAAGATTCCTAAGATTACCAAAATAATAGATGTTATCATCCCAGTCTCTGAAAAATTCAATTGGAATTCAAGGAGTTCATATAATTACTAAGAGTTTCTTTTTTATTTTAATTTGTTATTAAATGCTAAGAAAACTTCACATAACTGATGGCACAAGCTATGAGAATCCATGCATTTTGGCATTTCCAAATATAAATGAAAACTATATGGTAAACCTTCCTAGAAAACTTTCCACGAGATCATAAGAACTAGAATAACTGTACCAAAGATATGACTAAGCACCGTCACTACTGTCACTATGTCAACTCCATCTCTGACTTTCTAAAGATCAATGGAATTGCTTGTACAATCCAAATGACACCATTCTCACATGTCAGAATTTTACCTTCAATAGGCCATGTCTAAAATTAATGAGTATCTCAAATTCTGAAAAATAACTGACAACACACACCTGCCCTACCAAAGCTGATACCAAGCAAAGATGTAGCCTAGCGAAAAGAAAAGAGGGAATTTTTTTTTGTTAACATAGGGAGCAAGATAAAACTTGAAAGGCATTTACTTTCATGGGTTGTCCTCAACAACATTTGAAACAGAAGCCACCATATCATGTCAGCCTCAATGGCCATGTTGTTGTAACTATAAAACATCCTAGATACCAGAAGTTACTCTTTAATCCATTAAAACATTCAGAAGCTCTGCTAAGGAACAGAGCCCAGAAACCAACTCCATGTTTCTTCTGAATCTAGGCATGTCTCCCAGTGGCGTGAATGAAAAAACAAACACCTAATAAAGGCTAGATAGCTAATTCAGCCTCCCAACTTCAAAGATTGTCTAGAAGTTAATGTTCCAGAAGGCATACTATCCTTTTATAAAGAGTTGGATGTTATTTTGAAAATACATAAACCATTTTACCTGTTGACAAGGTAGGAAACATTCCAGTTCCCTACATGTCCACATCACCAATCAAATTTATTTACCACCTTCCAACACGGTTGTAGGCCAGGACAGTCATGGCCTAAGTGGTAGCAAAACCTTATCACAAGAGAACAGATTAAGCTAAAATCCTCCCCTCAACCAAAAAAAAAAAAAAAAGAAAGAAAAAAGAAACAAGAAAGAAAGTAACTCATGTGCATACTTTCAAACTTTGAATACAAAGATAAAATTAACAATAAAAAGGAGATGCATCATTTACATCTAAGAAAGAAATAAAATTCCCTGTTATTCAAGGAAATTAATTAAAACATGTTAACATACGAATAATGTTAAAGATACAAAGAATTTTTTAATACATCTCACACTGAATAGTTAACTAGCCTACAAATGAATGACAAAATATTAATTTTAAAAAAACTTTTGTTAATGATAGAGCCATTTCCTATTTCTTTAGCAAGAATGGCTAAAAGAAAACAACACATTATTTAGTAAGAGAGTTTAGAAGTATCCCTAGCATTACTCTTTGTCATAGATGGTTTTCTGCACTCGGGGCATTATTCACAAAAACATACAGAAATCACATCATATATTGAAGAGAAAAAAAACTAGCATAAGATAATGGTAAGAAAAACATTTGATGGAAATTAACAAGAATAAGCATTAGAGCCAGAGCAAGAAAGCAACAATACTGCACTGGAACTGTAGTACATCCAGTAATATGAAAAGAACAGCTTTACAAGAAATAGGACAGTGCATCATATCAAATTAGGTAGCACTCACCAGAAAAGCTAGAAGATGTGAAAGGATGCCTGCTGAGAAAACCATTTGATTCCACAGAAGTAATATTTGAAGAGATACTACGGTAATTGTCCATCCAAGGTTCCTTGTTTTCAACAATATGATTTGAGGCAGGAGATTTATTTGTTGCATTTTCAAGAGAATATTCAAAATTAGACAAGTGATTAGAGAAATCATCCTGTCTGGCAAATGAGAACCTTGATTGACTACTCTCCTGTGGTTTTCGTATGCATGGCATTTTGAGGGAACTTTGTTGTGTATCATTATCAGCCAGGAACTTAACTAAACTCTGAGGTGATGTCAACGAATCTTCCCACACACCAGAATCCATGGATAGAATATTTGAGATAATGCTGCTCTCATCTGTATCTTGATCAAGTTTACAGTCACCACTGGCCAAATTACCATGTTCTTCCAGGCACTTCTTTGATCCTACCTCTAAGAAGACACTAGAATGATTAATAGACCTGTCCCACTCAGTAAGGTCATTAGCTTGCCTGTCAAGCAATCCATTAGACAAAACTGTGTTGCCAGATCTGAATGGAAAAGCAACCTCATCAAGCTTAGGGGGGAGAAAGCTTGGATGTACATCAGCAGTGCATTGATGAATCTGGCCTTGCTGCCAAGACTGTTCCCAATGCTGTTTGGGAGAAGGAAAGGATGATATGGGTGGTTGATTATGGATGGTTTCAAAGCCCTGGACTTCTTGATCATCAAAACATGGTAAATCCTCAACAAAAGCACTCCGTGTTGGCAAGATTGACGACTTGCTAAGTGGCTCACTCACAAATGGTTGTGAGACTTGACTTTTGGGCAGTTTATGAATAGAAATCGAAAGTTCTGAAACAACAGGTTCACAGTACTCATCCTTAAGGTTACCATCAATGCTAATTGATGATAACCCAGAACATAGTCCCTGAAGATCCCCATCTGAATGAAAATTTTCATCCTCATCCAGACTAGTAATACAAGATGGTTTGGTGAGTTTTGAAGGGCTTGTTCCAGCTGATGGCAATGCAGTATCTCCAGCACTGTCCTGCGATGCTGGTGAACAAGGTAAATGGTCAATCAATGTCAAATTGGCAGGATTCACTTCACAGCTTCCTTCAAGTATGGTTCTTTTTATGTCACCAGAATTTTTGGTGCTCACAACTTCTGATGCAAGAGCACAGGGACCGTGTGATGTTTCAGGTATATGATTTGGAGTTCCACCTGACGATGACAAACTTTTCACTGGTGGCAAACTGCCAGCGACACATGTCACCCTGATAAAAGACATTAAATGGTATGTAATAAATTCTCAATGCCACATATCATGAGATAAAATTCAGGATGACACATATCATAAGATAAAATTCAGGATGCCACATAACAAACAGATATCATACCATGAAGCTGCTCCATGTAGTGTATTGGATATTCCAGCACCACTTTCCGCATATGAACTGCTATCCCAGTTCATTATATTTTGCTGGAAAGCAATAATCAGGATATTTCAATTAATGAGCACACTGCAGGGTAAATACAGTACTACAATATGGTTTGCAGATTTCCTTTATTTGAACTTTACTGAACTGGAGATCATTCCCTACTTTAACTTCTTAATGATAACATCAGAGTATAGAATATAATGATCAGTCCTACAAGAATATCTAGTCCCCAACCACCAAAAATAACCAAATTTTCCACAAAGGCAATGTATAATGTGGAGCCTTACGTTAGAACTTTTGGAATCATTTTTGGCTGTCAATGATATGTTCCTATTGGTGCACTCATCTGCTGGGGGAGGCAAAACATTTCCTGAACGCCGATGCAAGTTATTTGTAGCACCAATAATTTGTTGCACTCTACTCCTTTAAAACCAAAATGAGGTAATTTAAGTAAGATTGAAGTATATATGAATAGCACAAGAACCGCGGTATTAGGCAAGTCTTCTAAAGCAACCGAATTGGTGTAAGAGAGATGGAAAACTGAAGAAAAGGGGGAGACCCTGTCTGTATCCCTTAAAACCAAAATAAGGTAATTTAAGCAAGATTGGTGTATATATGATTAGCAGAACCAGCAGTATCAGGCAAGTCTTCTAAAGCAACCTATAATAATGTAAGAGATGGAGAACTAAAGAATAGGGGGAGACATTCACAATGGACAGGAACCGAGTGGAAGACAGCATTATCTTATCATTACATAGTGCAGCTTCAGTGCACATCCTTTAAGAAAATTATAAAGGATCGTGATTCAAATATTAAAGACCAGAGCAATACCTTGTAAAGGCTGAATCTAAATCATCTTTTGTAAAACTATCTTCTTCAGAGCCAAAATCATGCAAATATAAACAGTCTGGAATGCTGCAAGGCTGGACCAAAAGAAATATTGGTCACAGAGAAAACATAAAAATCTCAGTTCTTGGTATTCAGACTCGTAAAGGAAGAACCTTTGTGTGAGCTTACCATATTTTTCAGCCATGCATGGCAATATTTTGTCGTTCCAAAACATGCCCTGTATAGGAAAACTCTTATTAATCATCAGATTGTCAATATAAAAAGTAACACACAAGAGAAGAATAAGATGTGCTTACCTCAAGGATCTACCTTCTAAGACAAAACTATGCACTGATTGAATACAACAAGCTGCTTCCTCCTCTTTTGCATATGTTATATACCTAAAAAGTGGAGAAAAAAATGTACCATTTTAACACTACAAAATATCAAATAGCTACAATATGACAGAATCCCTGGTTAGGATTCAAGTTTCCGCTCACTGTGTGGGAGGGAGAGAACATGTGGTAAAAACATGGCCAAAGAGCTTACACACAACAGCTGTTGTTTGCAGAATGTTGAATTGCCCCTGTTGCAGTTCGAGATATAGACACCTTCAGAACCTTTCCATATTGGCCAAAATAGTCTCTTCGCTGAAGAAGCTGATAGAAAGCAAAATACACCTCAGACTCTCGAAATATATAAAAGAGTTACGCGAACTTAAAATAACCACAGCATGATTATATATACTTCGAAAATGTAATGAGATGCACAAACATATGCAAGAATACTCACGGTTTCATCTGCAATATTGAGAGGTAATCCAATTATATACACTAGATTCCGTTGAATGACTCTAACATTGCTTAGATGCATCCTCCCTTCAGATGATTTTGGCTTCCCTTTATGTGACTTCAGTTTTCGCTCTGAATTCATTTCAGCCACTAGCCTGAACGCATGGTGAATTATGAACATCAACAACTCATCAAATCGCATTTGCACAAAAGAAAGGGAACTGCAAAGCAAACATGATGATAACCTTTCGCAGTTTGCTGCCATCCCTACTATCTTTTCTTTGTCGTATGGTATACGACAAGCCGGGCAGCGGCCCTCAGAATTATCCTTGTCAGCCATTTCCATAATGTGGTTCCAGCACCAAACACAGATCTGTGATAATAAGAGAAGAAAACAGGTGTGAACAAAATATAATAAAAAAGTGGAAAGATGACAGCCCTTTCTTCACACAAAAAGTAACAACAAAGTGAGATTTCAGAGGTTAAACCTCATAGCCACATTGGCATGGCTTCAATTGCTGATCCGTCAAATCCATCTCCTCAGCACACAATGGGCATGTCTTGTCTCCCTTGTCGCTCATGATTGCCCTGTAAAAAATTCACCAACATTAAACATATCTTCATAAAATATAATTTAAAAAGAATCCTCCTTGAATTGGATCCCCCGTCTGTAACATGCCACCACCAAGATTTCCAAGGAACCATAAAAAGTTTTTCAAAAAAACCACTCAACTCTACCAACTCTCACAGTTTATACTAGTTAAAGAAAATAAATTCACCAACATTACTGGGTTTTCTCAGCAACCAAGCAGAGTGTCATGAGGTAAAATCCTCATAAATTCAATTAAATATAATCAAATCATGCAACTGATGAAAAAGAAAACACTTCCTTTTCACTATGCAACAAAGTCAACATCAAGAAGAACTACATATAAAATAAACAGTTTTTTAAAAAGTAAAAATTGAAACTACTCAATCTAACAAAAATATCATACATTTGTACATCCAAAGCCGAATCAGGATCCGAAAAATCAGAATTTAATTTCATGATGTGTTAGGCAAGAGACGGATTTCTCAATTTCGTTTTAGGTTTAACGATCTAGACTGTTAATATTATTATATATAAAAAAAAAAAAAAAAAGAGTCAACAAAGTCTGGATCTTAAATGATAAGAGATAGAGTTAAGGTCCGCCAAAGAAATGAAGAAATTAAACAAAAGAAGAGAAGAGAGTGATTACTTTGTTTCGAGGTACGGAGAGAGAGTTACAGTGATGAAGAGAAAAGCAGAATGGAGCAAGGAATCTGTGCTTTGAGTCTGTGTGTGTGGGTGGGTGGGTGGGTTGGGGGAGGGGGGAGGATAGCGACCTTTGGATAAAAGAGAAAGCCACGAAGAAGAGTGTGTGGGTGAGTGTCCGTGTTTTTATTTTATGATTTATGGATAAACGGACGGACGGATTGGATGGTGTGGTGATTCTGTTGTGATGGAATGCATGTCCATTCGATGCGCTTGTGCTTCTGTGCTTTGTGTTTGCTTACCATTTTCATGTTACATCAAATATTGGTATTTTGTTTTTTTAATTGAACAGAATATTTTAGTTTTGAAGTATTTTGATTAAAAAAAATATATATTATATTTCAAGATTGTGTTATTTATGTATGTATATATAATTAAATATATTAATTCAAAAAAAAATTAATTTAAATCCAAAAATAAAATTATTTAGAATTGTGCAAATTATATTTTAAATATAAGTAAAAAAAATAAAAGTTGAACTAATATAACTCGACTGACTTGATGAGTTCAAAGATAACATGAAAAATTGATAAAAATAGTTTAATTAAAAAATCAAGTTGATATCTTAAAAAAATATTGAAATAACGATATATTGAATCAACTTGGGTCAACCTTTCAAATGTGTGACCTTTGTTATAAGACCATGATAACCTTAAATAAAGCAAATCAAATCAAATCACAAAGTTCAATTCGTAATAAACTCATTGTTGAATAATGAAATTGAGAAAAACTAAATCTAAAAAAGACACAGTAAAATAATTTTTCTGAACAAAATTATGAACATGTATAATATTACATGAATGTCATCATCAATCTTGCAAGGTCTTTACATTCTCTGATTGCTCTGCAATATATATATATATATATATATATATATATATATATATATATATATATGTCAAGAGACTCCTCATAAAATTTCATCTCAATCTAACGGTCAGATTAAGAGATATGATTGATATTGCAAAGTTATTCATTATTTTAAAAAAAATAGCATTTGGTCGGAATGGAACAGACGGAATGAAACCAGAACGTTCCAAACAAAATTTGGGCAAAATTTCTTAAATGGACCGAAATTTTAAGCGAGGTAAAAATTATGTCGTTTTATCTCGTGTTTTTAACTGGTATGAAATATTTCAGCCAAAATTAAATGAAATCAACAACATTATGGTAAAACATTACATGAAATTCAATGAAAAACTAAAACAAAAACTGTTGAGCATCCATTTTTCATATATTGTATATTTTTTAATAATTTATTTTTATCTTTACAAGTTTGTTTTAAATAATTTAATTTTTAGAAAATAGTAGAAGTAAGAGGGAGAAGAATTTAAAAAAAAGACCAAACCTGAGAGATTATAAAAAATATATATTTTGGTCCTTAAACTTTACAAATAATACAAATTAGAAAAAAATTATCCCTATAGATTTAAAAAATTGATTTTGATATAAAATATTATTTAAATTATTTTTTTAGCTCTTAGTTAGAGAGAGGAGCCGTTAGATTTCGGTGATGAGAGAAGATAATTGTTCAGGCCATTTCTCACCACTAAATAGATTTTTTTTTTGTCCCGAAGTTCCACGAGATGAAAAGAGTTTAGTGATGGTTGTTTAGAACCTTAGTTTTGCTTAAAAAACACATGCAAGCCGAAAAAGATAAATCTAGAACATTTTAATTTCTTGTTTTTGGGTATTTTGAGTTGATAAATTGGTTTATTGGTGTCCTAGGAGTGTTGGTGTAACAACTCTAAATTTTTTGTCCTATTTGTTTAATTTTTTTAATCTTTTCCCTTCTAAAAAGGGTAGATGAAGCATGAAATTTTTTTTTCTCTCGCCGAAATTTCTAACAAAATTTTGGCAGAGTCTCCCCTATATCGGGAGATCCCAAGTTATCCATAACACAACCTGCATACAATTTGAATCTCATCTCATCCACAATCACATCCATTTTTTAATACAATCAACTGCATAATTCATTCCAGAATATGCTCAGGACCATATTCATTCCCAAACTTCATCTTACATCACACACATAAGATAAAAATTAAAAGAGCCAATTCGCACACGAATATTTCACATATAGATACATATATATACATCGAACATAACACAGTTTAATATTCGAAGATAATCTAGTACTTTCTAATATCCTGAGCGTAGGTTGATACATTTAATATTACAGAAACAAAATTTACAAATATACTATTCTATACAATTTACATGTTCTTCTACATAACAAAATTTCACCATAACTCCCTAAGTTCCTATCTTATACAAAAAGGAATTAAGGCTTAAAATCTATTCCTGACGAGAATGGGAAGAACCTGCAAAATATAGATTTTTCATATGAGTAAAACAATTAAGTAAATACTAGCAATTTACAGAAGAATTTGAGCAACATATCCATCAATCTACTTAAATCATATGAGAATCTAAACACAACCATATACACCCTTTTAAGGTTATATAAAAGAAGATTTATTTCTTTTGACTGCTTCTTTCCCCTTTTTCACATTGAAGAGACTATAGTCGACACTAATGACCTCCAATAGTGTCTCTAGTTACCCATCCTGAAATCAACTAATCAGTTTCATGAAAATCTTGACACGAACATAACCGTGGGTGTCATTAACTATATATATGTATTTTTATTTTTATTTTTAAAACAAAATAGTTCATCTTTGTTCCGTTATTTCCTTAGGAGGTTTTAGAGTATGTCGATGTCAAGGATTCTTGATATCATTAGCTTTCATCTCAGAAAGCTAATCAAGTCTATAAATTTTGTCGATATCGACGTCACCTGCCGATATCATTAACTATTCCGAAATCGAATAGTTAATCAAGTTTATACATTATGCCAATATCGACGTCACCCGCCGATATCATTAACTATTCTGAAACCGAATAGTTAATCAAGTTTATAAATCATGCCGATATCGACGTCACCTGTCGATATCATTAACTATTCCGAAATCGAATAGTTAATCAGGTTTATACATTATGCCGATATCGACGTCACCCGCCGATGTCATTAACTATTTTGAAACCGAATAGTTAATCAAGTTTATAAATCATGTCGATATCGACGTCACCTGCCGATATCATTAACTATTCTGAAATCGAATAGGTAATCAAGTTTATACATTATGCCGATATCGACGTCACCCGCCGATATCGACCAGCTTGTTTCTTTCTACATATATATATATATATATATATATATATATGTATATATCTATTTTTCCATCCCCTAACCTTTTCTTTACCCGTTTTCTTTTCCTCATCAATAAGCACCAAATTATAACTTATAGTTCAATAATTAGTAAAGAAAATAATTATTAGATAAAGAAAATATAGGTACCAAGTACCTACCTGCTGTGAATGTTCGACTTGCGTTACCCTGTTGTTGTTATTGTTGTTGCCCTTCAATCGCGGTTCTTCCTGAAACCACAAATAGCCACCATTTTTTTTATATTAATCCACATATCACACACAACAACAATAAAAATGGTAATAATATTCATTTCCCTTTACCAATTCTTTTCTTTCTCACTTATATTCCTCATTATCATCCTTTAATTTTTCAGCTCATTTATAGTCCAAATGGACATCATGAATTCAATTTCTTATCACCATTTATTCTCTTCTTTTATTTTCTGAAGATCAAGACACATTTTATGAAGGGAAAGGGACAATTTCTACCCTTAACATGGTTAAAGTTTTGCTATTTTCTCAACTTGGCCGAAACTGTCAACACATGTGACAGCTTGACCTCTCCTCAGAGTTTTACCCATATCTGGAGTTCCAGAACTCCAAATTAGACGGGGTTGGACTCGTTGGAAAGCTAACACTCCCAGCTACAACTTCTATGAGGGACCCTCCCTGAATTATCTATTTTTTAGGTCCAAATGTCCCTAAGAAATAGGGTAACGAAACTGCCCTATTTTGAAGAAAAAAAAAGAAAGTATCTCCAATTCATCTTCAATCCTTGATTTCTCATCAATAACAGCCATGTCTTCCCTTTATTCATGAAATCCTACTCATTTATGCATTTTCCTAACATTTTGTGTTAAAAACCCTAATTCCCAATTCAAGAACAATCATGAACTTCTAATCAAATTGAAGTTAATTTCATAGAAATTGGAATTAGAACTCCTTACTTGGATGGAATCTAACAATTTTGGAAGAATCCTAGCCTTCTTCTCCTTGAAAATACCCAGCCACTCTTCCTCCTTTCTTCCCCAATTTCTTCACTTTCTTCTTGTTACTTCTCCACTCAATTGTGCTCTTCCACTTTAGAAATCCAAGGCTTGTATGGGTTTACAATTTTTTTGGGTGTTTACTCTTGCTTTTTATGAAATGAATTTCGAAATTCTCCCTCCCCTCTTTCTTTTATTTCAGCTGGACATGGCTAAGAAGAGATGGGTATTTATGTCCCATCTCTTCTTAATTCTATTTTGACCCCGTTTTTTTTTTTTTTGCTTTTCATAAATTTTGTATTATAACAACATTTTAATTATTTTTTTTGTAAATCTCCTACCTCTATGTATACTTTATTCTCGGGTTTCACATTCTCCCTTCCTAATAAAAAATTTCGTCCCCGAAATTTAAACTATATACCTGACTCAAGGAATAGATGGGGGTATTTTTCCTTAATCTCTGACTCTCTCTCCCACGTATCTCCCTCAATTTATGAGTTTCTCCACAATACTCTGACAAGTGATACTTTCTTATTTCTCAATGTTTTTTCACTACGATCCATGATCTTGACTGGCCTAGTCTCGAGTGTCAAGTCCTCTCTTACTTCAATAGGAACTGGAGGTAACACTCAGGAATGATCCACTTCTGCCTTCCGTAATAGTGATACATGGAATACATTATGAATCTTCTCTAGGTGTGCTGGTAGCTTCAAGCGATAAACCACCGACCCTACCCTAGCTATCACCTCAAATGGGCCAATGTACCTCGGAGCAAGCTTTCCTTTCATTCTAAACCGAATGATGCCCTTCCATGGTGCCACCTTTAAGAAGACTCTATCCCCTATTTGGAATTCTAAAGGTCTCCTCCGCTTGTCTGCATAACTCTTCTGTCTATCTTGGGCTTCCTTCATTCTTTGCTTGATTACTCTTACTTTATCAATTGTTATTTGTACCAGTTCAGGACCCAGGAGTTTCCTTTCTCCAACTTCATCCCAACATATCGGAGTGCGACATTTTCTCCCATAAAGGGCTTCATATGGAGCCATCCCGATAGAAGCTTGGTAACTATTATTATACATGAACTCTACCAACGGTAGCAAGTCTTCCCAGTTTCCCCCAAACTCTAACACACATGACCTTAAAAGGTCTTCAAGTGTTTGGATGGTTCTTTCAGATTGGCCATCTGTCTAGGGGTGGAATGCCGTGCTCAGATTCACCTCGGTACCCAAAGCTCGTTGTAAGCACGGCCATAACCTTGAAGTAAATCTCAGGTCTCGATCTGATACCATTGATATGGGAACTCCATGCAGTCTAATCACTTCGTTCACATATAATTTGGCCAACTTGTCTATGGGGTCTGTCATTTTGATGGGTAAGAACAAAACCGACTTTGTCAGTCGATCTACCACTACCCATATAGCATCATTGCCCTTTTTCCCCTTTGGCAATCCGGTTACAAAATCCATGGCTATATTTTCCCATTTCCATTCTGGAATTGGTAGTGGTTGTAATTCTCCTGCCGGCCTTTGATGTTCTATCTTCACCTGCTGACATATCTCACATCTTGACACATATTCTACTATCTCCTTCTTCATATTCGACCACCAGTAATATTCCCTGAGATCTCTATACATCTTGGTGCTCCCAGAATGGGTTATAAACCGAGATTCATGAGCTTCCTTCAATATCTCACCCTTTAGGGTCTTATTCTCAGGCACATAAACCCGTTTTCCCATCACAACCAACCCTCCCGGCAACATTTGAAGGGACAACTCCTTACCTTGCTTTATCTTTTCCTTAATTTTCTCTACACCTTCATCTACTAATTGAGCTTCTAGAACTATATCTCGTAACACTGATCTAATCTTCATATGAGCTAGTAGTGACCCTTCAGGACCCACATTTAATTGAATTCCCATCCTTTTCAATTCCATCACATTTGCTTGTTCCGAAGTTTCTATATCACCCATCATTGCTTTCCCTTTTCGACTTAATGCATCTACCACTACATTGGCTTTGCCCGGATGGTAATCAATTATGCAATCATAGTCCTTTATCAATTCCACCCACCTCCTCTGCCGCATGTTTAATTCTTTTTGCAACATTAAATACTTCAAACTTTTATGGTTGGTGAAAATCTGTACTTGTATTCCATACAAGTAATGTCTCCATACTCACAAGGCAAATACTACTGCTGCTAGTTCCAAATCATGGACCGGATAATTCATTTCATGCGGCTTTAACTGTCTGGAAGCATATGTGATCACTTTTCCATGCTGCATTAATACGCATCCCAAACCCCTGCTTGAGGCATCACTATAAACAATGAACCCTTCTGTTCCAGAAGGAAGGGCCAAGACGGGGGCTGATGTAAGCCTTTTTTTCAACTTCTGGAAACTCTCCTCACATTCCTTTGACCAATTAAACCTCACTTCTTTACGAGTCAACTTGGTCAGAGGCGATGCTATTGTGGAAAATCCTTCAATAAACCTCCTATAATACCCTGCGAGGCCCAAGAAACTTCGAATTTCAGTCACATTTGTGGGCTTCTCCCACTTTAGAACTGCCTCTACTTTTCCTGGATCCACACATATTCCCCCAGCTGAGATAACATGTCCCAAAAATATCACCTCTTTAAGCCATAACTCACATTTATCCAATTTTGCATACAATTTATTTTCTCTCAATATTTCTAACACCTTCCTCAAGTGCTTCTCGTGCTCTTGATAAGAGCTCGAATATACCAGTATATCGTCAATAAACACGACACACATTTATCCAAATATAATCGAAACACTCGATTCATTAGATCCATAAATAATGCAGGGGCATTAGTTAACCCAAATGGCATTACTAAGAATTCATAATGGCCATAGCGAGTTCTAAAGGCAGTCTTCTGTATGTCCAGTTCTCTGATTCTTAATTGGTGATACCCCGATCTCAAATCTATCTTCGAGAAAACTCTTGCACCCTTCAACTGATCAAACAGGTCATCTATCCGTGGTAACGGATACTTGTTCTTTACCGTCACTTTGTTCAGTTGACGATAATCGATACATAACCTGAATGTACCATCCTTCTTCTTTACAAATAACACCGGGGCTACCCAAGGTGAATTGCTCGGCCGTATGAATCTTTTGTCCAACAACTCCTGAAGTTGGATCTTCAATTCGGTTAGTTCTATATGGGCCATCCTATAAGGAGAATGTGCTATAGGGTTGACTCCTGGAAGAGTCTCAATGAAAACCTCAATTTCTCTAATTGGAGGCAGTCCCGGTAATTCCATTGGAAACACGTCTGGGAACTCTTTTATAACAAGAATATTTGTTAATTCAATGCTCCCCTTCTTCAATTCTCTTACATGAGATAACCAGGCAGGAAATCCCTTTCTAATCAATTTTCCGGCCGTCATGACCGAGATTATAGAGTTTGGAATCACCTTTCTCTCTCCCCTAAATACTACCCTTTTTCCACTCACATCTTGGAGGTTTACAGTCTTTGTGAAACAATCCACTTGTGCTCTATGTCTACTCAACCAATCCATTCCCAGTATTAAGTCAAAATCATCTAATTCTAAAGGCATGAGGTCCGCCGTTAGCTCTACCCCCTCAATGTTTAGTATCACTCCCTTGTATACCTCATCAATGTTTATATTTTTCCCCAAAGGTGTACTAACTACCATTCCCACATTGAATCTACTTGGTAACACATCTAAATTTTTAATAATTCGGTGGGCCACAAAAGAATGACTAGCCCTAGGATCAATTAAAGCATAAACTTGTATTAAACTCAATTGTAGTATACTTGCTACAACATCTGGCATTGCCCCCACATCTTCCTGGGTCATGTGGTATATTCTGCCCCGAGTCCTTTCCTCCAGCAATCTGGCTCGGTCTTTATTGGCACTTGTCCCTGACTGAGTGGGTCGTATAGGTGATCAACTGTTACTGATTGTTGTTGGCTTTGAGTAGCCATCCCCTGTCCTTGTACTCCTTCAGTAACTTTATATGGACATTCCTTCTTTCAATGACATATTTCCCCACAATGGAAACAACCTCTTCCCAAGTACTGGCAATCCCTCCATCGATGCCCTTCCCCTCTACAAATATAACATCTCCCTGGTGCAGTTGAACAATCTCCGGGGTGTTTTTGATTACACCTCATCCATATCGGGTAGACAGGTCCTCTCTGCTCCATGGACCCCCTGTAACACTTGCCCCTTGGCGGGTTTGACCTCCCACAGATCCCCCAGGATTAAATCATCTAACTCCTCCTGAACTCCCACCATGAACAAAACTCCCCCCTTTTTTCAGTAATGGGCTGAATGATGACCCGCTCTTTCCTTTTTTTGGAGGAGGGTTCCTCCCTATAGGAGGTGTGAAATCCCTTTTCTTGAATCCCGTGGTCTGACTCTGCTCACTTGTTGACCTGGGTGTGTCGTTCATTATCCTTTCTATTCCTTGAGCAGCTCGCACTAACTCTCGAACTGGCTGAAACGGCAAAGCCACAAAAATTAATTTTAGCTCCTGCCTGAGTCCATCCCGAAAACGTTCCACTCGATGATGCTCAGTGGGGAGATGAGTGTTTGCAAAGATAGATAAATCCTGGAACCTCCTTTCATACTTCAGGACAATCATATTCCCCTGTTTCAAATCTAGAAACTCCTGCTCTTTCTCTTTTCGGTGCTGCCAGGAGTAATATCGTCCCTTAAATTCTTCTCGAAAGTTTATCCACTTCAATTCTTCACCTGCCCTTTTTTCTCTGATGGTCTCCCACCAAGAGTGGGCACTCTCTGTTAACAGCTGGGTCACACAGTCTACATGGGTTTCCTCCGGCACGTGCAACTGATCTATAACCCTTTCTACCTTCCTCAGCCAATGCCCTGTTACTTCGGCGTCTTCTTCCCCTGAATAGGTCGTGCAACCCATTTCGTGCATGCCTTTCACCCATTGAACCAGGGTGACTACTTTTTCTACCCGAGGAGTGGCATGGGCCATCCCTGCTACTACTGCTTTGACCAATTGCTCGAGAAACACAGGGTCTGAATTGGAATTCGGGACGGCCGTCGATGTCACTGGCGGTGGCCTGTCTTCCGATCCTTGACCACTCGGTGTTTTAGCCGGCGACACTTCTGCCCGAGAAGTAAAAGGTTCATTATGATGCCCCCTTGAATCTCCCTCCTCTGAATGGGCCGATGCCACAGATTGACGGGAGGCAGTATCCATTAGGGGTGAGCAAAAAAACCGAACAACCGATTAAACCGAACAAACCGAGGGAAAAAAAACCGAACAAACCGAACCGGAAAAAAAAACCAATTAAACCGAGTGCAAAATTTTGAAAAAAAATCCGGTTCGGTTCGGTTTCGGTTTTGTACGGACAAAACCGATTTACCAAACCGAACCGGTTCGGTTCGGTTGACAATGTTAGTATAAATAGAAACTTATTAAACCCTAGTTTTTTATCTTCTGCCTCTCGCCTCCCCTCCTCTCATCCTCTGCATCTAAGCCTCTCGCTCGCCTCCTCTGAAAAAACAATCTCTTTCCCTCGCCTCTCGCCTCCCTCTGCAACTAAAATCTCCCTCTCCCCTCTCGCCTCTCGCCTCTCGGTTGCAGTTTATAAAAATCTTCCTCTCGCCTCTCGGTTGCAGACTTGCAGTTTACAAAAGGTAATTAAAAAATTAACCTTTGTTTTATTTTTTGTTATCTCTAAATTTGGCTATGGCTTCACTGACATTGGCCCAAGTTGATTTCTATGCCTTTTTCTCTCTTTGTAAAATAGTAATCTTTTTTCTCCTTTTCACGGATGAGATTTACATTTACGAATATTGTAAACACCATCTCTGCACGAGCAGCTCTCTTGTGAAGTGAATGAGTGCGTACTCTGAGTTCAATTTCTAAGAGCTTTCACATGTCCGTTCAACCTGAACGCAAGAGAAAATAGACAAAAAGAGACTAAAATAAAAATCATGGTAAGAGCAAGGCCTTTCTTATGCATATGAAAAGATAATCTATGCTTCCTTTTCTAATTAAATCATATATCAAACTGGACATTGCATTTCTGTTTCTGGGCACAAAGCACGAGATATTGACCATGGGTAATTCATCGTTACTTGAGCTCTGTGGAAATTTAATTGCTAATGGTTTTTAATAGTTCGTATTTGCTTCTGTTTATGATTATATGTTGATGTGATTAAGTAGTAATTAATTGATGTTGTTGGTATTTGAGATTGAGATTATATGTTATGTTCATATCATGCTGTTGCTAGTTGGTATGAGTTTCTGTTTCTTTTGCTATTCTTGTTTCGTTGCTGACTTGCTAGATGATTCTGGGTTCGTGTGGACTGTGGAGTCTGTGGACTTTACAGCGTTTGTCCCCGCAGTTTTAAGTTGAAAACTTGTAGTTCTTACCAATCTTTAAGGCTACCACTCCTGCATATTTTTGTCATTTTCTTCTAGGGAGATCTTATGCTTGGCTAGAAAAAAAATAGATCTTACCATTTCCTTTCTAGACTCCTGTATGATTAAGCTGTGGGTATGCCCCTTCCTCTGTTCATCCGTAGCTTCACAGAATATTAGCTTGCATGCTTTTTATTTATAGAATATAAATAATGAAATAGGACTTAGATTCATGGTTCAAGAGGATAGAGAAATGTAGAGTGAAAGACTATCTTTTCTTATACACTTGTCTTTTTTATTTTATTATTTATTAATCAACTTATTTTCAATCTAACATTTCTATTTTTTTTTTGTACAATTTGGTGGACAACTAAATCTAGCAACGGATGATAATTAGTTCAAAATCAGATGTAATTCTTGAAGTTTTTTATGTTAATGTTTCTATTTCTTTATTTTGAAGCCCTTTGAAGGCATTTCTTGTAATTTAAATTTAAATTTGTTCACTTGTGTAGTTTTAATTATTTTGCTCATGCTAAATTAAACAAAACAAAAGTATTAGAAAGGTTAAAAAAAATTAATAAACATTATATTAACAATTTAATACATTAATATTTTTTTAGTAGTTGCCAAAAAATTAAAAATATTTTGGGTTCATATAAGAAAATCAGTTTTTAAGCCCATCAGAAAATTCATTAGAAAGCCCATCAAAAGCCCATCAGATGGCCCAAACCTAAAATTCGGTTTTTACCAATTTTTCCATCATAAAAACCGAACCGAACCGAACCGAAAATGGTCGGTTTTTAAGAAGTTCGGTTCGGTTTCGGTTTGAATTTCAGAAAAAAAAATCGGTTTGGTTACTTTTTTTGATAAAAACCGAACCGAACCGAAAATACTCACCCCTAGTATCCATTAATGGATCCCTTTCGGTTTCATTCCCAGAAAATGAGTCATAGGGCCTGTTTGGTATAGCGGTAGCGGTTGCGGTTGTGGTTGAAAAAATGGAGTTTTAAAAATGGAGTTTTTAAAATGGAGTTTTTAAAAATAGAAAGTGTTTGGTTAAAACTGTGGTTGAGTTGAAGGTTGAAGAAAAAGGAGTTTTGGTGTTTGGTTTCCAAACTTTACAAACTGCTTTTAACTTGTGAAATTACTTAAAAAGGTATATATATATATATATATATATATATATATAGTAATGACTGATTTTTTAAAATATATTTTGACATTGATATATCAAAATAATTAATTTAAATATTTATTTTTTTGATTGTTTTAAAAGCAAATTTAAAACACAAAAAATAATTGTGTTTAATTATTATTACTTTAAAGGGCATAGACATATACACATATTTATTTATATATTTATGTATATATTTATATTGTATTAATAATCATAATTTCATAATATAAGGAATAATATCTGGTAAAAATATATTTTTTATATTTTAATTAATTTTTAGATTATTTTAATTTTAATATATATATATATATATATATATATACACACACACATCTCCGATTGCTTTTTTTTTTATCTCCATTTCCATCTTCACTGTCTCCCCATCTCTCTAGCCATTTCCATTTTCCATTTCCATTTCCTCCATTCTAAAAAACCCATTTGGATGGGTACCTTTACTGCCACAACCAGCTCCTCCATCGGCAACCAGTGCCCAGTTAATTGCCAATACCTGAAAATTTATGTTATTTGTTCAAATCAAGCCACAGATCCTGGGACTTCAACTCAAGCCACTGCTTCCTTTTCATCCTCTTTAGATTTACTGGTTTGCTTGAATAATATTCCAATTTTGGGTTTTGATTTGTGCAAGAGATCGATGACTGTGAGAAGAACAGGACATTTCGGGAAGATGAGGGATTTTCGTGTAATTACTTGAAGATGTCCAGATGGGTCTCAGACGCCGTTATGATCGGCGTTTGAAAAGCACCTCCAAGGTGCTTTTCAAAAAACGCCGTTTGGGTGTTAATTTCAGTGGGTCCCATGGGAAAAAAATGGTGTTTGGTTTTTACCAAACACCATAACACCATCCCGTTTGGCAAACGCCAAACGCACTGGTGCGCCAAACGGGTGCATACTCTCTTTCTTGCACGTGGGACGGGACAACCCTTGCGGTTTGCCGTGAACGAACCATCCTGAAACATTTTTTTTCAGAATCACATTAGTATTTCAATCCCTGAAACTACAACCAAATACTCTGATACCAAAATGTAACAGCCCGGCCCAACCTGCCATATATTGTTCGCTTTGGGCCTTACCGCCCTCACGGTTTTGTTCCTGGAGACGCGAGCCCACTTCTGAGCCTGACGCCCCAAAACGCGTCTGACAAGTATGAAACCAACACTCTTAATAAGATCAGCTACCACTACCTCACCCGCCGATGTGGGATACTACAATCCACCTCCCTAAATATAGCAGCCTGACCCAACCTGCCATATATTGTCCGCTTTGGGCCTTACCGCCCTCACGGTTTTGTTCCTGGTGACGCGAGTCCACTTCTGAGCCTGACGCCCCAAAACGCGTCTGACAAGTATGAAACCAACACTCTTAATAAGATCAGCTACCACTCCCTCACCCACCGATGTGGGATACTACAATCCACCTCCCTTAAGGAGCCCGACGACCCCGTTGGCACAACCGGACAGCCAGTGAGGTCGGCTCTGATACCAAAATATAACAGCCCGGCCCAACCTGCCATATATTGTCCGCTTTGGGCCTTACCGCCCTTACGGTTTTGTTCCTGGTGATGCGAGCCCACTTCTAAGCCTGACGCCCCAAAACGCGTCTGACAAGTATGAAACCAACACTCTTAATAAGATCAGCTACCACTCCCTCACCCGCCGATGTGGGATACTACAGTTGGTGATGTATTTCTGGTTTGAAATGGCTTAAAATTTTGGTTTTTTGGACAAAAAATACATTGTCCCTATTTTTCAACCGCCACAGGGTGGCAAAAACCTGGACTCACACATGTCGTCTTCCTTGCTAGACAATGTGTTGTCTGTGTATTTTTTATAAGAAAATGGAGATTGATGACCATCATTTTAATTTGATGATGGATAAGTCTAGGATAATTAGATAGTTTGAAGTGTATTGATAAAAAATAATGTAAAGCATGTACTAGTTGATAACTTGAGATCTTCATATATTGATAAAAATATTATTAATATTGTAAGGAATTATACAAAATAAAAAAAATAGAAAATGGTAAACAAATCGATGGACCATTTTAAAAACAATTCCTAAATGTATGAATTATCATGAAAAGATCTTATAGTGATTGTATATAAATATTAGGGATGTTACATTCATTCTTTCTTTTGCTTCCACTATACCTAAACTAGGGGGAAACATATCTAGCATAAACTATCAACTTTTATCACGATCGCAATCTTTTCTCATCCTAAAATGTTTTGTACAAATTTGAAGACCAATAAGATCAACAATATTTGCAAGCTGCCCTCACCCTCACCAAACTTTAATCGTTTATACATTTACTAAAATAACATATTTACAACCATAAAGGAAATGACACTTATAAAGCATGATCTTGTTAATTTTTCTCTCATGGAATCCTAATCATGACCCTTTTTTCCATAAAGAATAAGAAATATCTTCCCATCCAAAATTGATTTGGAGCTTAAGACATAAAGGCAACTCCTGCTAAAACTAAGAACTCTGTTCTTTCCTCCATATACAATAAGCCAAGAACTTTGTTCTTTCCTCCATATACAATAAGCCAAAAAGGAAATAACACCTCAAAATATAAAGGGCACTCATGACTATCTTACAATGTGAAAATGAGTCTAATCTATGATTCTTAATCATCTTACCAGAAACAACATACATATTATCAACTAAGAGAAAAAGGAAGAGCATTGAATTGTGAATGAGGGGATACAATTTAGGTTTCATATGACATCGTTTTAGTTTACAAACACTTATGAGTGTTGTCTTATGTGTTAATTAGAAAAGCAACATATTTATCTTTCTTTTTTAATGGAAAAACATCAAATATATAGAAGAAAAAACTGAAAACAAATACAGATCTAGTTATTATTATGAAAAAATAATATTTATCTTTGCCTTCTTATTCTTTTCCCTTTTCTTTTAATAAAACAAAGACACTCTAAAAATCCTAGGTTGCTTGACTACCAAACTTGCAAGGTATAGAAAACTTAATGAACTAATAAATGACAAGCGAAAGAAAAGAAATAATGAAACTAGAAGATGCAAATTGGAAAAACACAAGAATTTAAATCCTTCAAATATAAAATAATAGAGGTAAGTATGTTAAACCCACATATTCAACACATTAGTGACATATTGTAACAACCCCCCCAAAAAAATTATTAGTTTATCTGTTAACCTTTCCCCCTATAAAGGGTAGATGGAGCACAATTTTTCTCTCTCTCTTATATCGGAAGATCCCATGTTATTGACAATGTAACCTGCACACAGTTTGAGTCACATCTCATCCACAATCACATCCATGTTTAGTGCAAACAATTGCATAATTCATTCCAAAATATGCTCAGGACCATATTCATTCTCCCGCAATTCCTCCTGAAACCACAAACACCCACCATTGTTCAATAACAACAACAACAATGGTAATAATATTCATTTCTTTTTTACCAATCTTTTCTTTCTTACTTACATTCCTCATTATTATCCTTTAACTTTTCAACTCATTGGTAGTCCAAGTGGATATCATGAATTAAATTTTAATCACTGTTTATTCTCTTCTTTTATTTTCGTAAGATCAAGACACACTTTATGAAGGGAAAGAAAACAAAGTATACCCTTAACATGGCTAAATCTCATTATTTTATCAACTTGGTCGAATCTGTCAACAGGGGTGACAGCTCGACCTCTCCTCATATTTTTATCTGTATCTGGAGTTCCAAAACTCTATATTAGACAGGGTCAGACTCGTTGAAAAGATAACACTCCCGGATACAACTTCTATGAAGGGACCCTCCTTGAATTTTGTAGTTTTCAAATCCAAATTCCCCTAGGAAACAGGACAACGGATCTGCCCTGTTTTGCAAATGGAGAGTATCTCCAATTCATCTCCAATCCTTGCTTCCCTATCAATCACAACCATCCCTTTCCTTTATTCATGGAAACCCTTCTCATCTATGTCCTCTTAAGTTCATTTGTACCAAGTTAATTAGTTAAGCAATTTCATAAATTTTCATTTCCTCTCTGCAATGTTGCCGCCGAGACATGCCCAAGGGAAATAAGAGTTCCCTCCCGCTCTTCTATGCACTCATTTCTTCTTCCTCCTTAAGATACTTAGATTATTCTAGTCCATTTATTCTCACTTAGTTCTGCATTTTCCCAATATTTTATGTTAAAGAACCTTAATTCCCAATTCAAGAAGAATCATGAACTTCTAATCAAATTGAAGTTAATTTCATAGAAATTGGAATTAGAACTCCTTACTTGGATGAAATCTAAACTTTACTTCACAAGTTTTGGAAGAATCTTAGCCTTCTTCTCCTTGTATATAACCAGCCACTCTTCTCCCTCTTTTCTTCCCTAATTCTTCACTTTTCTTCTTGTTAATTCTCCACCCGATTGTGTTCCTCCACTTTAGAATTCCAAGGCTTATATGGGTTTACTAATTTTGAGTGTTTACTCCTACTTTCATGAAGAAAAAATCTGATCCCCCCCCCCCCCTTTCTAGTTACCAGTCAGCCATGGATGAGAGAAGGGATAGGTATTTATAGTCCTATCTCTTCTTAATTCTATTTTGGCCCCGTTTTTTTTTCCTGCATAAATTTTGTATTATAACAACATTCTGAATTATTATAAACTTTCTCCCTCTTTGTATACTTTATTCTCGGGTTTCACACATATTGAGAAAATAAGCATATTATAGTGCAGAAAATAGTATGTGTCATACATGTAATAGTAATAACAATTTTATGCTTCTTGCCTAAAAATCCATAAAGTCTTCCTCCTCTTGAAGTTATCAGGCTTGAAAAAATATGTGGCTTCGAGACCAAGACCTAGTTTATTGTGAGAATTAAAATGAATTATCTCCTAACCTTCCTTTGCTTCACTCTATTTATTTCATTACCTTCTTTTCTGTAGGATTGTTGTTTTTTATGCCTTTCTGTTATATTACTTCTTTTTATTGTTTTTAGTTAATTTTAGTGTTTTTGTTTATAAAGGGTTAGAGGAAATTCTAGGCCTTTTAGATAAAACGAGCTGATTTGCCCGCTTCGCTGGGTTTTTTTATCTACGTAGAAAATTAATTGATTTTATAAATGTTTTATTTTGTAATTTTAATATTTAATTAGTATAATTGTAATTGATAAAATTCGTTAAAAGTGGTTTTTTTTCAACCAAAATGTGATTGAATATTGTTATTGCTAAAAACTTTTTGATAAAATTTGTTAGAAAATTTGCTAAGAAGGTGAAATGATTCATTAGAAATTTGTTGTCACGGATACTCTGGTTTAAAAAAAAACCCGGTTAAAAAAGAACAACTGACTTGGATAATAAAAAATAAAAAATACATGTGAAAAAAGGTCACCGTTTCTTAAAAGGAAAAAAAAGAGTCTAAAATATAAATTTAAATTCAAAGCCAATTTTTTTTTTATAAGACTTATTCATCATATTATTATATTAAATATATTTAAGAATACCGATATTAATTTTTTTTGCAAGAAATTGTAGGTTATTTTTTTTCTCTTTATATATTTTTAGGCGATAATATTAAATAAATATTAAAAATATATACTTAGTCTTACATACTATATAGTGTGATCGAAATGGGAAGTAATTTTTATAGTTTTTTAATTGTAGATAACCTAGATAAATTTGTAAAAAAAATATGAGTTGCCTGTTTTCCCCAGTAATATTAGATATGACACATTATAAATATAAATATTGCATTTTAAAAAAAAAAAAACTATAAAATTTTTGCGTGCTATAATAATTTATTTGCCGTCTAAAAAGAACAGTGTAGTCGAAACGGAAAGTGCCTTGTATATTTTTTAATTATAGATAATGTAGGCAAATTTGTTTACCTTTTGTTTTTTTGAGTTATATTTTTCCCGGGTAATATTAGATCTTAAATATTAAAAATCCAATTTTTTTCTTAAGAAATAAACTTGAACAAAAGAGCACAAAATTAAAATTCACAGCAATTTTTTTTATAAGATTTATTCATCATATTATTATATTAAATGTATTTAATAATGCTGATATAAATTTTTTTCCTGCAAAAAATCCGAGGTCATTTTTTTTCTCCTTATATATTTTTAGACGATAATATGCAATAAATATTAAAACATATAATAATGACTTGTTTGCCATTTCAAAGGAACAGTGTACTCAAGACAAAAGTGACTTGTATCGTTTTTTAACTGTAGATAAGCTAGGTAAATTTATCTATTTTTTGTTCTTGAGTTTTCTTTTATCCCCAGTAATATTAGATACAAAATGACTATTATTATTATTGCAAAAACAATAAAAATTATCAAATTATCCCTAAAGAAAAAATACTCAAAAACATTAACAAAAGAGTAAGCAAGAAAAAGAATATATTATTATTATTATTATTATTATTAATCTTATTACTATTATTATTATTATTATTATTGTGTTAATGATGAATAAAGAATAGAAATAAATAAAAGAAAAAAAAATCATACTAATTTTTTTTAAAAAAAACATAATTATCAGGGGGGAAAATTCATCTAACTTGAAAATAATAACAATAAAACCAATAAAAAAAATAAATGAAAGAGCACATAAAAAATTATAATAGATGATAAAACAAAACAAAAAATTATTAGCTGGAAAAATCATTTAATTTGAAAATTTCAAAAATATATGTCCTACAAAAACATGGTAGGATTTGCTGGATGCAAATAAAAATATAATTTTTATTTATGCAAAATTTAATATAATAAAATAGCTCAACACCCCCTAGTATAACAATAGCAAAGTAAAAGTTTGAAAATCTAAAATTATCATTGCACGGAGGATAATTTTAGTCATGGTACGCGTAAACTATCATTGATACCCTAGTTTTAAAAAATAATAAGAATAAGAATAATAAAAAAAAAGAGAAAGCAACTTTTACAGACAGATATTTTTAAAATCAGCATTGTAGAAGGAAAAAACAAAAACATGGTAGTTTAAAAAAATAAGAATAATAATAAAAAGAAAAAGAATTATAATAAAAAGAAAAAGAAAAAGAATTATAATAAAAAGAAAAACGGAAAGCAATTGTTCCCATAAAAACAAAACAAAACGTATTTCAGAAGAGAAGAGAAGAAGAAGGAAAAAAAAAAACTAAATTTGTTGGCTGAGGGGTTCGAACCCCTGTGCGCTGGATTTTCAGCGCGCAGGCGAGCCGCTCGGCCACAAGCATTTTTCTTAGTCTTCTCCACCATAAATGTTATAAAAGGCATCTCTGTGCAAAAAAAAAAAATAGAAACAGGTGCACATACGCGCGAGGAGCAAAAGAGAAAAATGGCCAGTCCACAATGCACATGAGTGTGCGTGCACAGTGGACTGGCCGAGCTGTTTTAGCTATATAGTAATTTCAGCCCTCAAAACAACCTAACTTGATCTCCACCACCTTCCAAGCAAACCTAGTTAAACTTGTATTGGATCGAGCTGTTAAAGGAGTTGGTTTGGGTAGAATTGAAGGATACAATTGAGAAAAAAATAATTTGAAGATGAAAATGCAAAAAATAGTTTCACTATATAAATGTCTCTCGGATAGAAAACAAAAAGGAATAGAAGGTGTGAAAACAAAGGAGGGGGAGAATCGGGAGATGATGCTTCTAGAAGTGAATAAATAAATAAATACAACCCCGTTGTATTTTTTTTATCCAACCCACGACTAAAGTCTATATACAACGTAGATAGATCAGCATTAAGGTTAAACTATTCATGCGTGGCAATATCTCACTGGCTGCTCAGTTTCAACTGACAATAATTTATTCCAGCATGATCTGAGCCGTTCAAAGACAGCTGGCCCAAGCATAACCACGTCTACTTCGCAGAAAAGTCCAACGACTCATCAAGGCAGAGACCAGAAACTTCGTGTCTTGACTACCATCCTTAAATCTTCTTCCCTTCGTCGCTGGGTGGGAGTGAGCTAGAACGAGAGAGAGAGAGATCACCATTTTCATCATGGGCAAGTGCTACCCTACAGTGAGCGAAGAGTATCAGAAGGCAGTGGAGAAATGCAAGAGGAAGCTCAGAGGATTCATCGCTGAAAAACACTGCGCACCCCTCATGCTCCGATTAGCGTAAGGCTATCCCCCCCGATTGTTTTATTATCTTTTCCTTTTTACAGTGGTAACTGTTTCAAGTATTTATGGGGTTTTATATTTTCTGTTGCGGTTGATGATGTAGATGGCACTCTGCTGGTACTTTTGATGTGAAAACCAAGACAGGAGGGCCATTCGGGACGATCAGACAGCCAGATGAGCTTTCTCATGCAGCGAACAATGGTCTTGATATTGCTGTCAGACTTTTGGAACCCCTCAAAGAGCAGTTCCCCATCTTGTCTTATGCTGACTTCTACCAAGTAATGTTTTCCCTGCCTTAATTTGATTTATATATTATAATAAAGCTTTTATTTTATTTATTTATGATTGAGACTTTTTTTTGTGTGTTTGATTGCCGTCGCAGTTAGCTGGTGTTGTTGCTGTTGAAGTTACTGGAGGGCCTGAGGTTCCTTTCCACCCTGGGAGACCAGTTACGTGATCAGATCTCCTCTCGATAGTTCATTCTTTATCAGTTCTTTTTCATACGTGTTGGTGTGTTTTTCATCGTTATTTGGTGCCGGATATCGAGGTTCTTTTTTTTTCTAGGGAAATATTAGTTATGTCCAAAGTCCAAAGTACATATATTTTGATCACTTTATAGGATCAATCTCTAGATGTGTGCAGTAGGATCTTTTGGTGGCTCGTTGGTTTCTTTTTTATCTGAAGATCACAAATTTGAACTCATAGTGAATGCAATCAGTTTGGTTGAGTTTGATTACTTAGTAGGTCATTTAGGTAACAGATAGTATAGGCAAACGAAATTCTATGGAGGAGGAAGTGCTCTGGAATTAAGAGTTTTCACCTACTGCTGCATTACAAGGCTAACCTGCAATGCATGCACTTTTGTTTTTGGATAAATTTTGAAATTCGGGTTCAATGGACCGATATAATTTAGTGGTTTAATGATACCATTCCTTAACTGTCAAGGTAAATTGACTGCTCTTGTACTTGTTTGCTTTGGCTAAAGATTAGGTTGAGGTTGGCTTGAACTAAATTGTAAAAGTTCTGCCCATCATAAAAGTTATGTGGATTAAGGGTTATCCTGTGACCAAATTGCCAAAGCTAAGTTCTGCCAACTCCTGTAATGGATTAGTTAGCTTGAAAACATGTTTCATTATGCTAGGTGGTGACAGGCCATATGTGGTGGAGAAAATGAGGTTGAACAATGATGATATGGCTGACTTGTGCTGCTGTCAATTAAAGCTGTTGCTCAGAGTTGGAGTGAACTGTGTGGTCATATGGCACAATTAGATACTATCTATTTGAATGCCGTTGACTGCTGTTGCTCTTGATACCTAGAAATATTTTGCACTTTTTGTTGATTGCTTTTGTAGCTTTGGTGGGATGCGGACGAGGCTTGTAAAATGAAAAATAGCTTATTATTGGTTGGGATATCATTGCAAATTGAAGTATATATTTCAAATCTGTTTGTGATTCTTTGAGCAGTCTGATATGATTTTTTATATAGTTGTAGAGATAGGAAGCAGTATGTCAGAAAGAAATATAGTGATGCAAATTTTGATGTCATTAGCTTCCTTTTCAGAATTCATGCTTCAGTTCTTAGATGATAGTACTAATCAACCTTGCATTTATTCAGGACAAGTCTGATCCACCTCCAGAAGGTCGCTTGCCTGATGCAACCAAAGGTTTGTTCAAGTTGAAAACTGAAGGAAATCACTATAATTTTGTAATTATGTTTCAAGTGAATTTCCTGATCTTTTTCTATCTCTTCAGGTTCGGACCATTTAAGGGATGTCTTTGGTCATATGGGTCTTAGTGACAAAGATATTGTTGCCCTATCTGGTGGTCACACTCTGGTCTGTTCAAAAGAACATGGAATTTCTTTGCTGGTTTCTCTTATGATTGTTGCTCATTTTGTGCGATTTAAGTGAATAATTGTCGTCTTATTATATTTATTGATGTTTATAATTGGTTTTTGAATATATATTACAGGGAAGGTGCCACAAGGAGCGTTCTGGGTTTGAGGGACCCTGGACTCCCAACCCTCTTGTTTTCGACAACTCCTATTTCAAGTAAGAAACATTCAGCTCCAGAGATGTTTTTTGTTGACATAATTTTGTCCAAAATTCAAGTTATAATGCATGATTTTTCTATTGAGTAATCGTCTCGTCAACTGGTGTTTTACATATGCTTTTTTCCCCTAAACTAATACTGAATCATTTGTTAAAAAAAGAAGAGAGAGGATGCTCTCAAGTAACCAATGCAAATTTTGGTTCTGTTAAACAGGGAACTCCTCAGTGGAGAGAAAGAAGGTCTTATCCAGCTTCCAACTGATAAGGTTCTTCTGGAGGATCCAGCCTTCCGCCCCCTTGTTGATATATATGCTGAAGTGAGTAGACACTCATTTCTTTTAGATATTAGCTTATAGATTTTCTAAAGTTGACCTTGGATGGAAATTCTTCTCATCAACTTGACAATAATCTGGTCCTAAATTACACTAAAGTGTAATTATATCTGACTTTGATGTCATGGTTGCTTATCTTTAGGATGAGGATGCCTTCTTTGCAGATTATGCTGAAGCTCATATGAAGCTCTCAGAACTTGGGTAAGTAAAAAAGAAACTTTTAATTTCTGTTCCCTCTTTAACCATTTTCCTTGCCCATTTTTTTCCGTCTCTGATCTTCTTCTAAATTCGCTCACCGCTGCAATTGCGTTCCAGGTTTGCTGATGCTTATTGAGGACTGGAATTAGACCTAATGCAGCTGCTGTTGTCTTAATGCTGGAGGCTGGTTTATTTTGGTTATTTTTTTAGACTAGATAAGATAAGATATGTGAATTGTGTGAAGATGGACATGCTGGTCCATATTTGTGTGTTTCTGGGTTCTGTATGATTGTAAGCAAGCTGCCTTGTACGTAGTTATGTAGTCCTGGAAGATGGAATTGTAAAGGATGGCGTTGGACCTCTGAATTTTGAACTAGCCAGTTTTAAGGTCCAGAAAATAAAGTATGGTTGTTACCATTCATGGATAATCATTTTGCAATCACTTTGTTACATGGATTTCAGATAAAAATAAGATGGTGTTACCAGCAACCTGTCAAAATTTTTAATTCATGATTTGGTCTCCAGTGTAGACCCATTCAGGAAATTTTAATTTTAATTTACAATATCGCTTATTGTAAAATCTCACTGAGGGCAGGAAAAGGAAAGGTCTGTAAGCCAGGGGTTGTGGCTCTGTTGACAAAATGATCTCTTGATCCAGATGAACAAGTTATTAAAGCCTAACAAATGTTTTCTTCTGTTTGATTAATTGTGCAGAATCATCTTTTTTCCCTTGAGATCTTTTGTTTTTTAGGACATTTAAGTAAAAGAAAATATTTTTTTTAGGACATTTAAGTAAAAGAAAATATTTTGGGATATTACACACTTCAGCAAGTCGTCATTAGCTTCTGTGACTCGCCTGCTGCAGGTGTTGCAAATGGCATATGCGACATGTGAGTTGTAGTTGTCATTAGCAACTCCAAACAAAATAAAACAACTTTTTTTTTTTTCTTTTCCTCTATTTTCTCGACAATCATACTTTTTCTCTCTTCTCACCGAGAAATACACCCACACACCATAAGATACTTTGCACTCTCTCCCTCCCTAACTTGGGATTGCGACCTCTTTTCATTTCATTATACGAACCTCTTGATCATATGGTCAAGAAACCTTCAATGAAGATAATACTTCCTTAAAAAAACTGAAAATCAGGTTTGAAAAGTGTGACGTGATGAAAATATATCTTAAGACACCAACACTATTGGAATTGAATTGAATGTCACCACAAGGTTAGTTATACTTTGATAAGTCATATTTGATCTTTGTTCTAATAAAGAAAACGCAAAACACAAATTTATTTCATTAATCCATGACTGCTAGGTTTTCGGCATACAATTAACTTATATAATGTTTCAAATATCCCCAATGGATCCTCATATATGGGCTGATTTGAGTTCACTGCCAAATTGACTCAAATATATAATAATAATCCAAAAACTAATAAGAAAAGAATAAAATCAAAAATTAATATCCTAGATATGTTAGTATCAGACTTGTCATCCCTAAGAAGTCACAAATAGACTAGAAAATCTGGTTTGATCCCAACATCTTAATTAACATAAGCTAACTTTAGATCCCATGCGACTCAAAATCATAACTATCAAAATGACCAAATAAGGCGCAATATACACTCCAAAGAAGCATTCTTGCCCAAAAAGAATTTAACAACAAAATTTATTGAGCTTATTATGACCAATATTGCAAGGACTTCATGAACTCTGATTAATCTGAAATTTCACCCCTACATAGAAGAATAGCTCTAAAATTGTTTGCTAAAGTTCTGTCTCAATCCAACGGTTAGAAATATGATCAATAGTGTATAACTAAACAATATAAGACTTTACATCGAAGTCTGAATTTGACAATATTTGGATCGTATCACTCCCTTCCTCTCGAAGAAGATTCGCTCAATAGCATATAACTCAAAATTCCACCCCCACTTAGAAGGATAACTTTAGAACTATTTAAAAAATTATAATGAAAATGAGAAGTAAAAATTAAGAAATAACTGCGTGAAAAAAATATAAATGTAAATCCTAATTAAAATTTGGCAACAATATGGTGAAATTCTAATAAGTTTGTAAATAATAATGAAAACAATAAAAATAATAAAATGTTCACTGGGGACTTAATAAAATAGTTGATATGGTTCTAGCAATAATAGAAATGTTAATCCATTGTCGGATTAGGCTGAGATTTTATGAGAAATCTTCTAAAACATTTCTCTCTCCTATGTTAAAATCTTAAAATAATCGAAGTTTAGAAAGGTCATACGAGAATATCAATAATCGAACCTGAAATATCATGTAGGTTTATTAATGACATTCTCATAAATAAGTTGGGAAAAACCATATAAAAAACTTATATTCTTGACATGAGATCCTGTGAAGAATGTTCAAAGCTAAAAGGATTTGATGATCTTGCTCAAAAATGGGTGGAGACAAAGAAGGTTGTGGAATATCCTTTAGTCTTTTTACTTGTAAAATTAGCATTAGTTTTGCTGCATCAATAGCAAAGATAAAATTAGTTAAAATGTTTTTAGCATATGAAGTCTCGCTGCGAATTATATAAAAAAATAGAATTTCATGTAACATCTTTTTATAATATATATATATATATATATATATATATATATAAGCTTATAATTTTTGGACTTTTTGTATCTTAATTAATTTAGTTATACAATTATATTATTTATGGCCACACTAAGCTTGTCGGCTCTTTAAATATTTGTGCATGCTCCAGACAAGTCTGAGAAGACCTTTGATTCTTTTTGTAAGGATATGACAAAGCCATAACTTTGGTAAAAGGTAGTCCTTAAAAAACTCCAAAAAGAAAAAGGCATCCCATCTTGTTGAAAGTTTGCTAAAAGTAATGCATGATGATGAATTATCAGTCTAGTTTCAATTGTTTTTAAAAATACATTTTGTTTTGGAATATATTAAAATAATATTTTATTATTTTTTAAAAATTATTTTTGACATCAACATATAAAAATGATCTAAAAATAATAAAAGTATTTAATTTAAAATAAAAATATTTTTTTTTTCAAAAATACTTTTGAAACACAATGTCAACATGAATTATATAAATCATAAACACTTAAAGCGAATTGCATTTTTGGATAAATTATAGAGTTTTCAAAGGTTAAAAAATATTTAAATTCAGAGATGAAGTTTCTATCCAAATCTAAAATAAGGCTGACTGAAAATATATGTCAAACATTTATTATATTATACTCTATACTAAAAAGATATATGTCAAAGTAGCATGCCTTTGAGTCTAGGAACATGATGGTCTTTTTTTTGTATAGTAAATATTGATCATTACTTGAAAGGTAGAGTATTTAGCTTCTTTATTAAGTTCGAGTCTAGAATTTAATGGTTTGCGCGCTTAAGAGATTAACTCTGGTTTATAAAGTTATTGATGCAAATTTCTTTGCTTTTTTATTTTTTCTTTGTATGTGCCTTTTCTATCCTCTAGCATTTTGTTATTTTTTAATTGATTTTTTATGGTATTTTTTAGTCATTTTGAAAATAACATGATTTACCATCTTTTTTATCTTTGTTGAAATTATTTTTTCTGAGTTTTTTTAAATTAAATTAAATATATTTATTTCATCCTTAAACATTTAATATTTCAGGTGTTGAGCTTCTGAGTTGATCAAAGATAAAAAATTTAATGGATTGCGGGTTTAAGGTTTTAATCCAGATTTACAAGGTTCACTTGATATATATATATATATATATATATATATATATATCATCCTCGAACATTATTTTCTACATTATTTATCTTTCTTTTAAATATAACAAGGGTTATCTTAAAATGATTTTTTTTAATTGAATTAAATTTACTGATTTTATCACCTGACATTTAATTTGAGACAACACAGAAGAAATTTAGTTATATAATTACTTGTTTTAGAAATTGATATTTTTGTTTTGTTTTTTATTTTTTCTTATAAAGTTATTTCGATAACATGTCTTGGATTCTGCATTCAACATGTTTACTAGATTTGAATAAAGTAGTTTTTTTTATTGTTTTTTAATATTTCTTGATAAAGAGTTAATTATCAAAATCTTAGAATTTTTTATAAAATAATTTAATTATCTTGATATTTTTTTTTGTAGAATGAAAAAAATGCTAGACCAACACCTTAGTGCAGTCAGCCTATCTGGTGGTACCTATATACTAGGCTGCCTGTGCTTTTTTTTTATTTTTAATGCTAATTAAACGGCAGTCTTTTATCATTTGGATTGTATGGTTGTTATGATACAAAACAAATCCACCTCATCGAGAAAGCGACGTCTGCTAACTCACCCTTTAGGATAGATTATGATATCAATTATCGAACAAATCCAACTCATCCAGAAAGCAACATCTGCTAATATATATATATAATAATATTTTTTATTTTAAAATATATTAAAATAATATTTTTTATTTATTTTTTTAAATTTATTTTTAATATAAGCGAGATCATTATGCTGTGAAAAACTTTTGTTTTAGAGTAGCAACTTGAAGAGAAGCAAACTTGTTATATGAAAACCGAAGACTTTGAAGATTCCATAAATCCAAATTTAAAGATCATGTAATGCATGATGGAATTTGAAATATTTAATGATGGAATATTTAAAGATCATGATGGAATTTGAAAAGAAGAAGAAGAGTCTGTTGAATCTTGTGTATGAAATTTCAATCACGAGAAATATTTAATGTAGGTTTTTCTAGTAGCTAGCAGAGCATGATTCCTTATTTAAAGTGTGTGTGTGTGTGTGTATATATATATATATATATATATATATGGGTTAAGGTTGTCAATTCCGTTTCGAATGTTGCTTTATTTTTTCAATTGAAATGGAATGTTTTGATTTTAGAGTCTTTCGGTGTGCCGTTTCGAGGTTGTATTGTTTATGTATATATATAATTAAATATATTAATTAAAAAAAATTAGTTATGATTTTTTTGAAATATTATGAATATGTATAATATTACGAGAATATCACCATCAATCTTGCAAGATTATTAAATTCTCTGAATATTGTAAACTTATTCATTATTTAAAAAAACACTAATTGGCCAAAACAGAACGGGTGGAACGAAACTGGAATGTTGCAGCCGAAATCTAGGCAGTATTTTCGAAACGGGCAAAAATTTTAAGCGAGCTACAAGTTGTGCCGTTTTATCTCAGTTTTTTTACTGGTACAAAACGTTTCTGCCGAAACGAAATGAGATTGATATTTATGGTTTGGGCTACTTGCGTATACCTTGACTAATTTCATGAGTACTGAAATTAAACCTCTAATAATCATCATATTAATAATCACATAGCTCGAAACGGAGTTTAAAATATGATTTTTTTTTTGTAATTAGTAATACCAATAAAAACATTCCGTACCAATAAAGAAACCAGAACAACAACCAGAACAATATTGGCAACCTTAATTTTACTTTCAATGCCTTCGAGCAAGCATTTGAGAATGCCTTCGTGTCTTCGTGTCTTCCTAATCGATATCATTACTATTTTTTTTTTAATTATTATTATAGTTTATAACTCTCACTAGCATTAAAGATTAATAAGAACTGTAATATTTAACAATATAATAGCAATTGTTTTTTTTTTAAATGTTTTAACTTCAAAATACATGTTTCTGAAATCAGTATATAAAAAATAATTTAAAAATATTAAAAATAATTTAATTTGAAGTAAGGAAAATTAAAAAAATCTTTTTTTCTTCAAAAATATCTTTAAAACATAAAATACACAGTTTGTTGTATTATAATTTATTTAATGTTTTTTTCCTGTTTAAAACAAGTTTACATGTAAAAATTACTTTTCCATTACCATTGTTTTGGACAAAAATAGTAGAATTTCAATCCTTGAAATGTGAATTACAGAACAATCATACTAACAATTAACTTTGAAGGAATAACGATGAACTGAGAGAAATGTATAAGCAGTTTTTTCAAGAGGTTGTGAGGTGTTTTTGCACCTGGGAGGGATGATGGGAAGAAGAAGATAGAGCAATGATGTGACTTGAGGTGGCCAAGGAATAATGATGGGTTCCTCTTTATTTAACTGATTGGAATCGCATGGATTATCATTTCGGGGTTGTTGGAAGTAAGTTTTAAAAGTATTTTTTGAAAAATAATTATTTTTAATTTGAAATAATTATTTTTAAATTACTTTTTTTGGTGTTGATATAAAAATATTTTTTAATAAATAAAAAAATATTAAAAAAAAAAAACAATCTTTTAAACAATAGTGTACCACTACAATTAATCTTTCATTCCATCCAGCATTTGATCAAGTCAGTAGTACAGGAGTCCACTTTGAGGTCCCCCCATGCCCTACTTTCCACTTCACTTGCCACCATTCCCAAAGTAACCAAAAAGAAGAAGAAGAAGAAGCAGAGAGATCGCGGTATGCTGTGTGATTCTCTACGACCGAAGGACTCTTACCCTTTTCCACTCTCTCTCTCTCCAAATCATTCACAACTCTCTCACATCACAACTCTCTCTCTCTCCCTCACTCACCCACGAGGGAGATAAAAAGGAACCAGCAAATATTCTTCTTTCGTATGGGACTTGAAATAACTCAAAGAAAACCTCTGTTTTTTTTACTTTTTAATCCCTGTAAAGAGCAGAGTGGCTCTTCTCTCCTTAATTGCTTTGTTCTGAGGTTTCTTTCTTGGGCTCTGCCATCGTTTTGTTTTATGGGTTTTTGATCTAACTCAGTTGGTCGAGACTCGAGAGAACATGGGGTCTTGGCTTCTGCTTCTTTTCCCTCTTCTTCTTTTCTTTCACGCCGCCTCTGCTCAACCTGGTACCTCTCTCCCTCCCTCCCTCCCTCCCTCCCTCCCTCTCTGTATTTTTCTTATGTGCTAAACCATCCATACATGTGTTTAGTATTATTATTACTATATTAGCAGTACAATACCTCCGTACTTGACTAAACGTTTTCTTTTGTTTTTGTTGTTGATCGCTTTGCTCTTCTTGATTCTCTTGAATATGAGATTCAAAGACGCAAATTTTATAGAGCTATAAGGTCAACAAGAAAAAAATGGAAAAGTAAAGAGCTTTCTTTTGGTTTGTCTGGTGTTTTTTCTTCTTCTTCTTTACATCCGTATATTGGAATGAAATTTGATAGATGTTTTGGTTAGCGACTGGCAAACAAAGAAATTCATGTGGGGTTCTAGTTTTGATGCATATTTTTTTGATAAAGCAGCAATTAATAAACTATTTATAGTTTTGATATATATATATATATATATATATATATATATATTCTTATGTCGTAATTTACTTCTTATTATATTGGTAAAGGTTTTCTAATTACCTGTACTTGGAGTTGTTGATAGATGAAAACCACACCCAACCACCAAGGCAATAAAATTAAAGTAGCAAAATTTGGGGAGTTCTAGGCCAAGTTAGAGACACTAGCTGCTTAATAACATGAGTGAGCCGTCCATTTGGTATATACAATGCTGAGTTCTTTGAGTGTGGGTGCATACAGCGCAACTTTTTATCGGTTGCCTCGTTACAGAGATGCTACTATCAACGTAGCTGGCACATGAAAGGTCAAATTGTGATTTACTTTTTGCAAATTGGCTCATTTTTTATGCCAATTTTGGATGGTTCTATGTCTCTGATGATTTATTTATTTTTCAATGTTAATTTATACTATGAATGACTGCAGAAGTGCAACACTTTGTGGGCCGCTTTGTAGCTGCAATTTTCGTTTTTTTTTTATTTGATCCATAAAGGTAATGAAAATGTAATCAATACTTGAAAAATGCTTGAAAAATGCTAACTTCAATTGTAGCAGTTGATTACTTGAATAACATGTTGTGACATGCATGCACACATTTTAGCCTGGGAAGTGAAATAGTAACTGTTAACTCTTCCTTTTCCTGAAACATGCTGTCAGTAATATTTGATATAGAGGCCGTTTGGGACGGCGTTTCAAACGCCGTTTCCAAAAAATTCAATTTTTTTTCATTTTAAATGAATATGTTTTGGTGTTTTTAGATCATTTTAATGTGCTGATGTCAAAAATGATTTTTAAAATAAAAAAATATCATTTTGATATATTTCGGTATGAAAAACACTTTGAAAAGCTACTGCAACAGCTCTCCCAAACAGGCCCATAATGTCAGCTTATTTGTGTTTCTTTTTTCGGGCTAAAATTTTGACCAAAATCCCTTCTCCCCACTCTGCATTTGCTTTCTTGTGCGTGTTTCTGGCATGAAAATCCTGTTTCTGTATACGAACAACAGCGTGAATATTTTTTCTTTTTTTCTCTCCTAATAATGTGAATATGCATGAACTAAAACAGGTTTTCTGAGTTTGGACTGTGGTGGCCCTCTAAACTTCACTGATGCACTTGGACTATCATGGACTTCAGATCTTAATTTTATTTATGGAGAAGTAGCAAACATATCAGTTGCGAATGAGACACGGAAGCAATACACTACAGTGAGACATTTCCCTGCAGATTCCAGGAAGTACTGTTATAGATTGGATGTTACAAGTAGGACAAGATATCTTTTAAGGGCGACATTCTTGTATGGTGACTTTGACAGCAATAATGTCTATCCAAAATTTGACATTTCTGTTGGGCCAACTCATTGGTCTACCATTGTCATTTCTGATGCTAATACCATAGAATCTATAGAGCTAATATTTCTGGCTTCAAGTTCATCTATCAGTGTATGCCTATCCAATGCTACAACTGGGAAGCCGTTCATATCTACCCTTGAGCTCCGACAATTCAATGGTTCAGTTTATTTAACAGCATTTGAAAACCAATTTTATCTCAGTGTGTCTGCCAGAATCAATTTTGGTGCCGATAGTGTTGATCCTGTTAGGTATGCTCTAAATATCTGGTTTAAGATGCAACATGATGTTGTTTTTACTGATGTACATTTATCTGAATGCTTTTTCAAGCTACTTCTGCTTAAACTCTAAGAGAGATAGAGAATAAAAAACACATTAAATTGTACAAACTTAAATGATGCACAGAAATACCTCTATTCCTCATAGTTGAAATAATTTAGCTCCCAAATTTGTTGCTTCTTCAAGAGTAATATATCATTTTTTCCTTCATGCAAATCTTTTTACATGTGTACACATGCGTGCCCGCACACAACCATCAAATAATATAAAAACTTTTTTTTTCCAGGTACCCTGATGACCCATATGACAGAATATGGGAGTCAGACTCTGTGAAGAAAGCGAATTATCTTGTAGATGTTGCTGCTGGTACCAAGAAAGTTTCAACTGACATGCCAATCAATGTCAACATTGACGAAAGGCCTCCGGAGAAAGTAATGCAAACAGCTGTAGTTGGCATGAATGGATCACTCACATATCGGTTGAATTTGGATGGTTTTCCTGGTTTTGGGTGGGCTTTCACGTACTTCGCTGAAATTGAAGATCTGGATCCCACTGAGTCCAGAAAATTCAGGCTGGTACTCCCAGGGAACCCTGATATGAGTAAAGCTGTTGTCAATATCGAAGAAAATGCTCCAGGAAAATACCGTCTCTATGAACCTGGATATACCAACCTATCCCTACCCTTCGTATTAAATTTTAGATTTGGAAAGACTTCTGATTCTTCCAGGGGACCACTTCTGAATGCAATGGAGATAAACAAGTATCTTGAGAAAAATGATGGTTCTCTAGATGGTTAGTAGAACAACATTCCTTGCATGCACTCTTATAATCTTGACCGTGAACTTTAGCTGAAGACCTGAAATCTTGGTGTTTTAAACTGTGTTTGAAGCATAAGTTCTGTTAATTTGACATTGCCATTTTCCATTTTGCCATCAAGGGGATTATCTATCTAGCACATCACATGTTGGATAATGTGAAAACTTGAAACCAAATGCGCATCTGATGCTTAATTTGCATGAGGTGCAGGAGATGTTATTTCCGGTGTGATTTTACTCTACTCAACAGCAGATTGGGCACAAGAAGGCGGTGACCCATGCCTGCCAGTTCCATGGTCATGGGTGCAGTGCAACTCTGATGCAAGGCCACAGATTATTAAGCTGTAATGATTTATCACTTGTGATTTTATTTTATGTGTTGTCAGATTCATTCCTTCATTTATCAAAGTCCCTCACAATGTATGAGGAGAATTTTTCTGCTCATATGGCTGAAATAGCTTATGTACCTTGTCTGGCAGCTCCTTGTCTAGCAAGAATTTGTCTGGGACTGTTCCTTCAGGATTGACGAAGTTGACAGGTTTAGTTGAATTGTAAGTTTCAAGCTTCTTATCTTTTGGCTGGATGAGGAATTAAATTTCAAAGTACACTGCTGTAATAGCCCCACATCATCATATCCACCTGTCTTATGTGCAGATGGCTCGATGGAAATTCATTAACTGGTCCAATTGCTGACTTTACTGGATGCACAGCCTTGGAGATCATGTAATGCTGGATGTTTTTTCTTAATCATGGTGTTTAATCTTGTTTTTATTAAAATATTAACCTAACATGATCACCATATCTGACAGTCATCTTGAGAACAATCAGTTGACGGGTGAGCTGCCATCCTCCTTACTGAACCTACCAAATTTGAGGGAACTGTAAGTTATCAGAACCTGGATGTCATTTATCTATGCATAACCTTGTCAAAGAACCATTTTAACCAAAAACTTAAGTTGTTAGTTGAGGTCCCCAGATATAATTTATACTAGCTTCAAGCAATTTTATTGGGCTGGAAATTTGCACAAGCAGACACTATCTTATGCTTATATTTTTTAATTAATTAGAATGGAGTGGTGAGATTTAAACTCGTGATCATTCGATTAATAAGTCCTTGATACCATATCAAATAACCATTTTAACCCAAAGTTTAAGTTATTAAGTGAAGTCTCAAAATATGATCTATAATATTCATTAACAAATTTCCCATGATAATTTAATAATTAATACATATTTCTGCCATGACTGATGAATGATGATTAGAAGCAATGTCACAACTTTATGTGGATATATTTTTGGTAAAGTTGCAAGGGAACAAAAACTTAATTGTCTAAGCAAACTATTCATTTCACTGTTCTTTATGCAGTTTTTTCCTAACAATTTACATGCCTAACAAATGGGATGATTGCAGATATGTTCAAAACAATATGTTATCCGGAACAATACCATCTGGTATCAATAGAAAGGTGACTTTGAAGTGAGTCTCTCTCTTTCAATCTCTCTCACACCTATATATGCACACATGCGTGCATCCACACCCCACTTTGCAATAGTTTATTAATATGCTGAATTTTGCATATTATTGATCATGGACAAAGAATTCTTTATTTAGACTACAATGTTTTATTGTGTTATTTTTCAACCATAATGAGAAGCTATTCAAATGCTTCTAGACATGATAAGTACATAGCCATATTAAATTGAAGTATTTATTAACAACTGCATGTGGTTTAATGTGTTAGTCTTTTTAATTGAGGATTTCTAAATTATTCTTTATATGTGTTCAAGTGTACCATACTCTTTTATCATTTTTCCTCTTGTAGTTTTTCCTCATATATTGTGATGATCTGAAAATATGCTGCTAACATCTGTGCATAATCCCTAAAGGAATAGTCAGAAGGAGGATTTGATTTAGAGGCATCATGTAATAAGGATTTTGATAGACAACCTTGTACAATCAGGCTTGCTTTCACCCTGTCATAGTACCATAATCTTCCCACTCAAATCTCTTGTCATGATGACTCACTGAACTGGGGATTTGGTGCTTCAATCCAACACAAGACCTCCAAGTTGGCTTTCCCACATTTATAATCATCCAAGGACATGCTAGTCCAATAACATTTAACCCTGAGAGCCCTAGCCTGAAGTTTCTTTGATACCCCTCTTTTCACCTGGTTACTCCACATCAATTGAGATTTTATAAGTCTCATGTATAAAATCACATTTTTGGGTGTTTAAATCGAATATATTTGACTCTGTTTTCTTGGTATAATCACAGCTACTCTGGAAACATAAATCTTCATGAAGGAGCTAGAAGAGGGAGGCACATGGGTATTATTATCGGCTCGTCAGTTGGAGCTGCTGTTCTTCTAATAACTCTAATAGTGTCTTACTTGCTCATGCAAAAAGGAAAGAAAAGACACCCTGAACAAGGTATGGCTAATAAACAATTTTGAAGTTTTTGTCTAGCCTGCCAGACTTCTCAGGTGATAAACATACTTTGTCTGTTTTAGAACAACTTCGGGATTCCCTGCCTGTGCAAAGGGTAATTTCCACCTTGAGTGACGCACCTGGAGAAGCTGCTCACTGTTTCACATCCTTTGAGATTGAAGATGCTACAAAAAAGTTTGAGAAGAAAATAGGCTCTGGAGGTTTTGGAGTTGTGTACTATGGAAAAATGAAAGATGGAAGGGAAATTGCAGTGAAAGTTCTAACCAGCAATTCTTATCAGGGAAAGCGAGAGTTTTCAAATGAGGTAAATTGAACTTTATTCATCAACTAAATTGCATTTGTAAATGAGATTACTTAAATTCATATTCTTTAAATGCTAGATCGTGTTTGTTATTGCTCAAATTAAATTGCTACTGGAGGCTCATATGATTTTACTCTATTATAGATATATGCTGGTTGGAATTGTTTAACAGAATGTACAGAGGATTCTTGCTTCTATCTAGATGCCATTGGTCCTGAACCTTTTTAGAAAATGCATGAAGTACTTTTTATAAAAGAATTACATTGGCTTCCGAACATTCTTGTGCAAATCATGTATAGTGTCCCCATACCTGTTGAATCTAAAAGATGTAGAATTTCTGATTAAAATGTTTTTTTTTTTTTTTTTGTAAATTAAGTTCTTATTGATAGTGCTATGGATGTCATCTGAATTTTGACAAGATGGACTTAGCCTATTATAAATCAAATTGCCTGGATCTACCTTAGAAAAAAATCAGTAAGATACATGAGGATTCGTGAACTTGTAAAACATGCGACAGTTGAGCTCCTCAATCCTTTAATAACAGTTCCCATTGGGTATGAGAGAAAGGAAAATTAACAAGTCCATAAATTTCCTAGTATTGGAAGTACCTGGTTAAATAAATGGATAAAATCCTTTATATTATTTAACTGTTTTTATAAACTGTATAAGAATTGAAGCTGATATGAAAACACACATACATTTTTGAACTTCATGCACGTCTTCCTAAAATGAATATTGTTCTCTGGGAATGTAGTTTGATTGAAAATCATGCTGTATTGGTAGTATATTTTTCAGTTGAGCTGAAACTGTGAATCGATTTGTGCTGCCATTCACACAGGTGAGTCTTCTTTCAAGGATACATCACAGAAACCTGGTACAGTTTCTTGGATTTTGTCAAGAAGTTGGGAAGAGTATGCTTGTTTATGAGTTCATGCACAATGGAACACTTAAGGAACATCTTTATGGTAATTTCAAGTGTTTTTGAATTGGACCAATTTACATTGACACTCACAGTTTTTTTACACTTTGGCAGGTCCATTAAAACAAGGAAGAAGTATTAATTGGATCAGGCGCCTTGAGATAGCTGAAGATGCTGCAAAAGGTTTATGATAAGCCATTTTTTCTTTTTTTCTGTTCCTAACGTACTATCTATCCTTCACTATGGTTGGAGCCTATAACCTAAATAAGAGTTGCAGTTGAGGTGCTATAATGATTGTGTTTTCGTACTTGTTCAGGGATTGAATATCTTCATACAGGCTGTGTTCCAGCCGTTATACATAGGGATTTAAAAACCAGCAACATTCTTCTTGACAAAAACATGAGAGCAAAGGTTGCAGATTTTGGCCTTTCAAAACTTGCAGTAGATGGAGCTTCACATGTCTCAAGCGTAGTTCGAGGCACTGTAGGGTATTTGGATCCGGAGTAAGGTTCTTTTCTTTAATGTTATGATAGATCGATTTAAGCAGTATTATCTGGGAAAAAATGATGTGTTGCTGCGGCATTGTTAGATGATTTAAAACTTAAAAATACCATATTTATTGTGAAGTGAATATTAATAATCTGCTTACGACATCCAGGCAGATAAAATGACAAGGTTACATTTAAGTTTGAGACATGACAGTTGTATCTAGAAATCTGCTACACACTCTCTCTCTCTCTTAGCCATAGATGTGTTTTTCTGCGGTTTTTAACTAGCTAGCCACGCTATTGTTTCTTATCACATTGCATTAATAATTTTTGCTCTATGATACACAGGTATTACATCTCGCAACAGTTAACAGACAAGAGTGATGTTTATAGTTTTGGTGTCATTCTCCTGGAGCTGATGTCTGGTCAAGAAGCCATATCTAACGAGAGCTTTGGTATAAATTGTCGCAATATAGTACAATGGGTAAGCTTTGTTGATTGTCCAAGGACTAGAGGCTTGGAATTTTAACCATTTGTTTTTGGGAACTTCATCATTGATGATCATTATGTGAACAACCATTCACATTTGCATGACTTATTCAAGACTGAGTAGTAATCCAAAAATAATGTATATCTGGAATCAGTAAGTTGCTTTAGGCAAAATGCTTTAAGCTGAATAAATATGATTAGTGTTATTATTATAAACATGCCTTGTGTCTCTTTTATTGTCAACAAACTCTGTTCAAAATCAAGATCGAAGCTTCTAGCAGATTTTTCCTTAAATTTGCAACTTGTAGATCAAAGTCATAAGCTTCTAGCGAATGGTTTCATGAAATGTTACAGCTTTTAATGGGTCTTTTACATCAGATTCTTTTTTCACTTTCAGTTTGTCCCTCGAAGAGGTTGAAATCATTCATTTCTAGAAATGTTCCTTATTTCCTGCTCAGGACATTTGGTTGTCACAAAAAAGTTCGCTACATTTCCATGAGAGCTTCACTCTTTACATTTCTGGAAATTGCTAATGTTGATGATGGTCTTGAATAACTGTATGACAGGCAAAATTACACATTGAGAGGGGGGATATCCAGGGAATCATTGACCCCTCTCTGTGTGGTGTATATGACATCCAGTCAATGTGGAAGGTAGCAGAGAAAGCTCTGATGTGTGTCCAGCCTCATGGTCACATGAGGCCATCCATGTCAGAACTTCTCAAGGAGATCCAAGATGCTATCTTAATTGAAAGGGAGGCGACACCAGCAAGGGAAGCTGTCTCCGATGAAATCTCCAGAAATTCCGGTCATTCTTCAGTCAACTTGGGTTCTTTGGATCTGGGTGGAACTGAGAATTACCTGGCGCTTGAAGAGTCCATCGCACGGCCGGCCGCCAGATAATCCTTTTCATGCTCAGCCCTGTAATTACATTTCCACCGCAGGCAGTTTTGGGTTCTTTTCGGCCGACTCCGATTCTATGGTGCTGAAATAAAAAATCAAATCGACCCTTCAGGTTTTGCGCTTGTAAATTATTTATTTTCCCATTTTGTTGTCAATTCATCCGCAATGAGTAAATGGATTTTATTGTGGCAATGTAGTTTGAACCAGTTGAGTTCATCAGGTCAGCATGGTAGTCTTGAAGGGTTGGTTGTAGATCTAGTTTTGGCTTCTAATCAAAAGCCGAAACCTGTTTTTTTTCTTTAATAAAAATTACGATGTTGATTTAATGCCTTTAAATTTTTAAAAAAGGAATAATAATATATTGAATAAACTGGATTAATTGTTTGTTTGTTATTGAGGTTATGAGCCAATCCAGGTTTAATAACCTTGTTTTTTAGAATTTATTTATTTATATTATTATAAAAGTAGATATCTATATAAAAATGACATTAAATTATTGAGAAAGAGATGTATATTTTCAAACTTATATTTCTATTATTATTATTATTATTATTTCTTGAACCTTAATAACTATTATTTAACCTATTTACTTCTATAAAATATAATAAATATCCTTGTAACCTTAATAATTCAATTAATTAACTCCAAAATAAACAAATAAAATTAACGGGTGAAATTTTAAAAAAAAAGGGAAAGAAAAAAAAATCCACTGTTTTGGTGGGTGCTGGTGAACAGTGAATTTGGTAGTAGAAAGATATTTTATTTTTGCAATGTAATGAAGTAGAGGTTTAACCGATTATCATCTCTATCTATTAGAGTAAGTCCAATGGCAAAATTTATTTTTAAGAGCCAAATCATAAAAATAACTTTTTGAATAGTGTATAAATGACTTTTGAGTTGATGTGTTGTCCAATGGTAAAGAGCTATTTTGGAGAACTATTTTTTTTTTATCTTATTTTAAATAAAGTTCAATTATTTTCTATATAGTTTAATTATACAATTAATAGGAGTAAGTTATATAATTAAATAATTGCTTTTGAAAAACCCTCCAACAATAAAATTATTATTATTTTTAATTATATTTAAATTAAAAAAATGAATTTAAATATAATTAAAAGACCCGCAATATTTGAAATTTAAGCTACTTATTTTATGTTTTTCAAGTAATTGTATGTTTTTTTTTATGGTTATTGTATTTGAAATTAATCAATATTACTTATTGTGTTTGAGTGTTAGAAAATTTTTATAAAACAAAATGAACACATTAACAAATAACCAATAAGTTCAAACATAATTAATTAAAATACATTCTATTACAAATAATTCAATCAAATTAATACCTCTATTTTTTTATGCTAACTATTATAATTATAATTAATAATAATTAGTATAAAAAACCCTACCCACCCACCCCCTATCCCGTTCCCCTTCATCTCTCAAACTTAAAAACCCTAACCCTACCTTCCTTCTCCCTCCCTCTGCTTGTGCCGCCAGCCATCCCCCTCACCCACATCATCTTTTCTCAACAACCAATCCATCCGTCTGTCCGTCCAAAAATACTCCTCGTCCTTCCTTCCATTACTCCGCTCTATCTTCCTTCCATTACTTAATATTTTTTCTTCAAAATCACAATAAAAGAGGAAGAAGACGCAAGTTGCTCTTTTTTTTTAAATCCCTTTTTTCCTATCAATTCATCTTCCTCTAGACTAGAGTCCACCACTACTTCCCTGTTTTTCTTTTTTTCCTATCAATTCAACGTCCTTTTTTATTCCGTGTTTTTGGTTGCCAAGAGATTTTCGATTATCTGTGGTTTTCATTGTTGATTGTTGTTGATTGTTGTTGTTGTTGTGTTTTAATATGTTCTGCAATGGTATAATTCCTTCATCCCAACGGCTCTTTTTCAATTTGGCTCTCCATTCTCTCAGCTGTAGGAATGCCTTCCCAGATGAATAAAAGGCAAAATGCCTCTCGGTATGCCTCTCCCGTTGGAGACAATAAATAGAACAAGAATAGCTAAAATTTAAAAATTTGCCTTTGCCTCTCGGGATGCCTCTCCCGTTGGACTTGCCCTTAGGGCAAGTCTAATGGCAAGAGCTATTTTGGAAAGCTAAATCATAAAAATAGCTCTTTGAATAGTGTGTAAATAACTTTTGAGTTTATGTGCTCTCTAATGGTAAGAGCCATTTTGGAGAGTCATTTTTTATATTATTTAAAATAAAGTTCAATTCTTTTGTATATACTTTAATTATGCAATTAATTATATAATTAATAGGAGTAAGTTATATAATTAAATAATTGTTTTTGAAAAAAACCCTCCAACAATAAAATTATTATTTTTTAATTATATTTAAATAAAAAAAAATATATAATTAAAAGACCCACAATATTTGAAATTTGAAATTTAAGATACTTATATGTTTTTCAAGTAATTTGTATGTTTTTTTATGGTTGTTATATTTGAAGTTAATTAATATTACTTACTGTCTTTGAATGTTAGAAAAAATTAAAAAACAAAATGAGCACATTAACAAATACCAATAAGTTCAAACATAATTAATTAAAATACATTCCATTATAAATAATTCAATCAAATTAATACCTCTATTTTTTTATACTAACTATTATTATTATAATTAATAATTATATAATAATAATAATAATATAATTATTATATAATAATTATAATAATTATAATTATAATTATAATTATTAATTATAATATAATAATAATTAATAATTATTATTATTAATTATTATAATATAAACCCACCTTACCCGTCTGTCCCCTTCATCTCAATCACAAAGTTAAAAAAAAACCCCACCCCTTCCTTCCCCCCCCCCCCCCCCCCCCCCTCCCCTCACACACACACACACACACTCATCTGAAACCAATGGGCAGACAGAGATGAAGGGGACAGACGGGTAGGGTGGGTTATATTATAATAATTAATAATAATAATTATTAATTATTATTATATTATAATATAATTATTATATAATAATTATAATAATTATAATTATAATTATAATTATTAATTATAATATAATAATAATTAATAATTATTATTATTAATTATTATAATATAAACCCACCCTACCCGTCTGTCCCCTTCATCTCAATCACAAAGTTAAAAAAAAACCCCACCCCTTCCTTCCCCCCCCCCCCCCCCCCCCTCCCCTCACACACACACACACACACTCATCTGAAACGAATGGGCAGACAGAGAAGAGGAGAGAAGGGGTTAGGTCTTGTGGATTTACTGTGGAGGTGGTGCACGTTAGCATGAAGGAAGATGTTGTAGAAGTGCAGGTTGTCGTTGCTTTGTTTAAGCTCTGTGTATGCTTTGTCGTTTCTTCGCTGCCCCCCTCCATCTCCCTCTGCTGTTGTTGTTGTGTTTTCATTGTTGTTGTTCTGTAATAGTATAATTCCAACGCCTCTTTTTTATTTCAGCTTTTCATGCTCGATCTGTAGGAATGACTCCTTGGTTGAAGAAAAGGCATTTTACCTCCCGGGATGCCTCTCCCGTTGGAGACACTAAATTTAACAAGAACAGGTAAAATTTATAAAATTTGCCTTTGCCTTTGCCTCTCGGGATGCCTCTCCCGTTGGACTTGCCCTTATGGCCCTACGCTAGCAATCATATGGCCGAGCAGTCAATGCTTTATGCCCTCCAAGACCAGGTAGAGCATACAACTAGAATTTATAAGAAAATCATGTGCCCTGCTTTGGTTTGTTAGCATGGGATCTATTTTTTATTTATTAATATAGGTATATATATATATATCAACTTGCATGTATCTCAATTAATTTTACAGACATTAAAATTAATGATTATGAAAGTTTTTAGTGATCATCATATTAACAACTATACAGCTCAAACTTGAGACAATAGGAGAAATAAATTTTTTAATCCCAAACTTTTATTATTTGACCACCTACTAAATGGTTGCATAGATCTTGTATGGCAACCCTTAAGAGGTCGACTCGAACTGAGGATTTTTGAAGGCGGGTGAAGGTCTTAGGGAAAGAAAGAGAGATTGTACGATTCAACTAATTTTTTAAAGAATGAAATAAATATTATTGTGTTTGGGTTTGATTAATAGTTGTCGAGTTTTTTCTTTAAAAATCATTGATAAAATCTTAATAAGAGTTTTCATTGGTGATTTGAGACATCAGAATCACTCAGGGAAATGTAGTTGGGTTTTTTTTTTCTTGTTGTTGTTTTTGTCTAAATTGATTGACAAAATATCTCAATAATATTTACCATTGGTACATGGTGATGAGATATTATTCATCAACTTTTTCATTACCTTTTCCAACTTTCCAGTAGAAGTTTTTTTTCTTGACCTTTAGGTCATACACTTATGTTTTTATATATTTTGATGTTAAAAAAAATAAATAATGAACTAATAGCATGCTTGATTTAGAATAAATCTTAAGCAAGTTTTATATCGAGAACACATCAACAAGCATGACGAGAGTCCAAGAAGAAAATAAAGCTAATGCTTAGTTGAAGTATTCATTATTAGTGTTATGTCTAAATCTTTTTATCCTACTTGAGAGCATAAATTCAAATGAACACACACACAATTTGTTTTGGATGTGTTTTAAAAGAATTTATAAAACAATTTTAAAAATTCACTAAGAATTAAAATTGATAAATATTGAATTTTACATGAATTGACCAACCATTTGGGTATACCATATGAATAAACTGGTCGTTTGTTCATTCATAATGAACCCCTAAGAATTCTGTAGGAATTGGTTAACTGATTGTTTGATTAATATGAACTGGTTGATCATTTTAACTATTAGTGAGACTGTAACAACTATAAATGATTTATTTTTGTTAAGAGCATATATAAGACTTACCTTAAAATTTACAAGGGAATCTATTGTAAAATAACAACAACTTTAAAATCATCAATTCTTAATCATACCTATATTTATACAATCAAACCTTCATAATCTTATATTTTTATTTCACAACACTTAAAACACTTACAAATCCCTCAAGTGTTATCTAATGAGATATAAATATACTTAGATTTTCGGTTATAAAACCCATTATATTGAGAGAGTAATTATATGATAATAAAATCACATTTATAAATCCTTAATAGTTTAGTAAAAACTCTTGACTTTGGTAAGGTATTGTCACCAAGAAAAATCTTGAATAATGCATAACTTCAAGTGAGAGAAAAATCTTGAAGATAGAATATCTTTAAGTCGTGTAAAAACTTGAAGTGGATTCATCAAATAGCAATTTTAAAAAACTTGAAGTGGATTCATGTTTTCTAATCAAAGATGTATTTTAATAAAAGAGGTTTAGGCTACCAACCAAAAAAGTATTTTAAAAATACTTTATTAAAGGCAAACATATGTTCTTATCATAAATGCAATTATTATATATAAAAATAGGTCATTTTATTGATGTATGTCCTACTAAGAAGGACAAACATTGTAATATGACATAAGTTTTTTTTAAAAAAAACCCTCTAACCATAAAAGATACAATAAGGTATGAGTATTAATAACCTTATCTCGAATTTTGTTTGTAGGAATCAAATATGTATGATGAATGGTTTTTCGATATGCTTGCTCAAGGTATATGACTGAAGATGGTTTATTGATTTCAAGCATTACCAAAATTAATGGTGGAAAAGTCACTTATAAAGTTAACTCAAAAGGGAAAATATTGAAATTGACAATATTAGAGATAAATCTTCACCTTTAATTGAAAAAAAATATTTCTTGTTAAAAGCTTAAAATAATTTACTTAGTATTAGTCAATTGTGTGATAAAAGGCTATAAGATTATGTTTGATCATGAATGTTGTTCGATTATTGAAAATGATAAAGTAATCTTTGTAGAAAATATAAAATGTATTGTTTATATGATTAAAATTACATTCATGAGAATAAAAAGAATTCTTGTTGCTAGTATAAACGATAGGTATTTTTGGTTGAGAAGGCTAGGTTATATAAGTATGAATATTTTTTTCTAAACCAGTTAAAGGTCTTCCATATGTTTCTCTTAATAAAAAAGAAGTTATGTGATTCTAGTCAAATGGAAAAACAAGTGAAAACCTCGTTTAAAAGCAATAATCACATCTCAACCAAAAGACCACTAAAGTTTCTACACATTGATTATTTATACCAAATAGAAGTATAAACTTAAGTTGTAATAAATATGTGTTTTTGATTATTGATGATTTCATAAGGTATATATAGGTTTTTTTTTAATTATAAACATAAAGAGTGATCGTGATGGTGAATTTATAAGTGATTTGTTTGAATTATTTTTGAACAAAATGGATACCACCATAACATTATAACACATAGAACTCCCTACTAAACTAGGGTTATAGAAAGGAAAAACTAGCCCTTTCAAGAAATGGTAAGAATAATATTTTCTCCCAAAAAACCTAGGTTATATATATATATATTAAGGCGCTAATATTAAATAAATATAAAGAAATATAATTAGTCTGATATATTTAACAGAAAACAAAACAAACAAATAATCATTATGATTATTTTGAATGTCTTATCTATAATAATTAGAAAATACAAAACCTAACAATATTAACAAAAAAGCAATTATAAAACAAAATAAATGATAAAATAAAAATAAAAATAAATATTATCAGATTTTAAGAAATTATTTGACTCGAGAGAATAAAAAAAGAAATTATAATAATTATTAATTCTCAAATAATCACCAACACATATTAAATTTGAACATTAAATAAAAAAACTTCATAACATTGGAAATAAAGAAAAATGGAAAACAAATATTAAGAGCATGTACATATAAACATGAATAGAAATAAGAACTATGTAAGAAATATGTATAAAAAAATAGAGGCACTAAAAGAAAATCTGAGATTAAAAGTATAAGGGATTAAAAAAAAACATATGTAATAAATTTAATTTGAAGGACAAAATTGAAATAAATCCAAACATTGATACTGATAAAATTAAAAGAATTAGGACCGAAATGAAACTTAAAGCTATAATTAATTTGCATGGAAGGATAAAATTAAAAAAAAAATCAAACTTTGATACTAAACATATTAAGGATTTATAATAAATTTGCATGGAAGGATACAATCACCAAAACAATCTAAAATCCAAGAATCAAATTTTTCTAAGAAATAATCTTTAACAAAAGAGGACAAAATTAGAATTAAAAGGTGATTTTTTTATAAGATTTATTCCTCATATTATTGTATTAAAAGTATTTAAGAAAAAAAAACACTTCTTATTAATCTTTAATGCTAGTGAGAATTATAAACTATAATAATAATAATTAAAAAAAATAATAGTAATATCGATTAGGAAGACACGAAGGCATTCTAAAATGCTTGCTTGAAGGCATTGAAAGTAAAAACAACTAATTTTTGTAAAGTTATTTAATCATCACACCTTATCCTTCGAGTCAGTAGTTTGAAGTATCAAGATAAATAAACATGAATTAATTCATTTTTTTAAATACAGCTTACCGAAGAAATATTTTATTCAACTGAAAGATGTAAATGGTGATGATTCTATTTATACCAAGTCTACTACTAATTACAAAAAAAATAAATCATATTTTAAACTCGGTTTCGAGCTATGTGATTATTAATATGATGATTATTAGAGGCTTAATTTCAGTACTTGTAGGATTAGTTGAGATATGTGCAAGTAGCCCAAACCATAAATGTCAATCTCGTTTCGTTTCGGCCTAAACGTTTTGTACCAGTAAAAAAACCGAGATAAAAAGGTACAATTTTTATCTCGCTTGAAATTTTGGCCCGTTTCAAAAATACTGCCCAGATTCAACCGGAACATTCCAGTTTCGTTCCACCCGTTCCGTTTCGGCCAAATAGTGTTTTTTTAAATAATGAATAAGTTTACAATATTCAGAGAATGTAATGATCTTGCAAGATTGATGATGACATTCTCGTAATATTATATATGTTCATAATTTTACTCAGAAAAATCATTTTATTAGCAGATGACAGCATAATGATCTCTCATTTTAAACATGCTCTCATGTGCTTATATTAAAAATAAACTTTAACAAATAAAATAAAAATATTATTTTAATATATTTTAAAATAATATATATATATATATATATATATATATATATATATATATAAGCAGATGTTTCTTTCTGGATGAGTTGGATTTGTTTGATAATTGATATCATAATTAACAAAAAAACTAAAAGGCATCGCACATTTACTGTTTATTACTGTTCACGCACACCCAGATCCACTGTGGACTGGGGTGCGTGATCGGCTGCTTGGCGTTGTCATTGTAAGGTGACAGCGAGTGGGTGACGCTGTTGATCGAGGGTGTAAATTGCTGCGTGAATTGCAAGTAAAAAAGGGACGGCAAACAACGTGCGTCGTTTGAGAATCAGAGGTTCGCGTTGAAAATCAGACCAAGGCCGCTTATTCAACTACTGTTTTTTAAATTTCATTTCTCTGCTTTTGAAGGTAACAGAGACCATGCGCTGCCTTAGCACTGCTTTTGAGGCTGAAATGCTGGGTCTATTAAAGCTTGCGTGATTTACACTTTCTACCAAAAAAACACATTAACCCTTCGTGACATGCAATTTAGGACCATGCGCTTCCTTATGAAAAATTAAAATTAGGCGCAGACGTGCGCTGCTTCTGCTTTCATTTATTGCTAATTTGACAGCCTCAAAAACAGAGCTAAGCGTTGATTGCAGATTTTTTACATTTTAAAAATAAACGCATTCGCTGGCTAACGCACCATCCGGCTGCGCTAATTGCAGGTTTGTTAAACAAATTAAAGGAGTTAACGTTTTGGCGCATAGCTCGACTGCGTTAATTGCAGCTTCCTTGGATTTGGAAAATTGAAATTAAACAGAGGTTCGCGTGTTAACGCACAAGCCGGCTGCGTTAATTGCAGATTTCTTCAACAAATCACCCATTTCACGCACAGTTCGGCTTCTTTAATTGCAGCTTCCGTGTCATTTCAAAATTAAACAAATTAACGTCTCTTGCACAGCCCGATGCCACTCAGCAGCATGCGTTAATTGCAGGATCACCCATTTCATGCACAGTTCGGCTTCTTTAATTGCAGCTTCCGTGTCATTTCAAAATTAAACAAATTAACGTCTCTTGCACACCCCGGCGCCACTCAGCAGCATGCGTTAATTGCAGGTTCCTTGAATTTGTTAAATTAACACATTAACGTGTTACCGCACAAGCCGGCGCCACTTAGCAGCTTGCTATTTCGCCAATTTTCAAAGCTTAATTGAAGGCTGCTTCTCTTCTCAGCAAATTACACGGGTTAATTACTGTGTTGATTGCTTCTCTTCTCACAAACTAATTGCTGCGTTAATTGCATGGTGCCTCGATTCTTCTGATCACTCGGGCAAAACAAAGTGTGCCGCTGGTTCTGGGATTGAAGAACTGGGCGCGGCAGTCTCCCAGTTTCAAATTCCATCAAGGGCGCGGCTTCTTCTCAGGTTTCAATTTGTCTTGCTTTCTTTACAATTCCACAATTCCACGCGTCAACATGCTGTGCTTTTGTTTTTTGGAATTCAAAGAACATGAGAATTAGAGGTTCAAAACAGTGTTGCGCTATGCCAGAGGAGCATTTAATGAATCTCATTATCAATTGTGTCCTGGACAGAAAACAACATCTCATCCTTTAATCTCATTTATGTTTTTTGTCTTTGGATGCATTTGGCGGCGGCGGGAGGCCTTGCCACCTGGAGATTGGAGACAGCGTGTGCAACTTTATGCCATCTTCTGTTCAGCTGTGAGTGAAATGGACGTCAGCTTTGGGGAACCGCAACTCACATCAGCTAAACAGAGATCACAACTCTATTTAGGACACAAATTGCCATGTAATTAGTTCTTTTCTTTTTGCTCCGAATTACAGTTCCTCATATCTCGAGTCTTTCTTCATTCTTCTTTTTTTTATCATTTTCTTTCTCTCAGTTAAACTTGGTTCTTACCCTATTTTCGACCTTTGTTTTATGCATTAACGGTGCGTCATTGTGTTTGTCTCTGTTGCCTCTTCAATTTACATGTTTGCTTGGATTTCTTCAGTCAATTTCATTGCCCATTGTTTGGTTAAAAGGTTGTTAATTGGCTGCTGGTTGTTCGTTGTGCAGTTTTGCGGTGCTTTGTTTTGGTTTTTGCTACCTTCATCGATTGGTTGATTATCTGGTTTGCTGTAACTGGTAAGTTTTTTTTTTTGCTTCTTTATTTGTTTGCGGGTGCATTTCTTAACTGTGCACTTACTGTAAACACTTGCATGCTTCAACGGTTAGCTCTTGGTTTATTTCTTTTTGTTTTTTATCATCAAAAATTATAATTGATGAAGGCTAACCATTTAGGGTGTTGCTGCAAAAAAAAAGGATCGGTTCAAGTAAAACAGTAGCTTAGGAGAGGGTAAAGAAGGAGTTTACAATTGTGACAATCTCATCACATCATCAGCAATTCGAACATAGATTGATCTCTTGCAAATTCTGTCTGCTGCAATGCAATTTACAAATGATAAATGGCTCATTTGTTGGATTGTTGTTCCATTTTAGTTTATAGTTGCTGCGTTTTTCTTGATTTAACTGTGTTTGATTTTTTCCCTGATAAAATGATTTATTTCATTTACGATTGGTGTTTACAATTTCTGATTGCAACTGCTGATTGTATGGCTCATTTGTTGAGTTTCAAAGGAACTTGAGTATGCTTATTTCAACATATTTTTTGCCGCGATTGTTGCTTTGGTTTTATATTGCTGTTTTCATTTGTCGGCATTCAATTGACGATTGAATTGATATTTTGTTGTTGGTGCTTTCTTAGGTTTATTTTTAGTTGTTTAATGATAAATGGCTCATTTGTTGGATTGCTGTTCCATTTTAGTTTATAGTTGCTGTGTTTTTCTTGATTTAATTGTGTTTGATTTTCCCCCCAATAAAATGATTTATTTCGTTTATGATTGGTATTTACAATTTCTTATTGCAACTGCTGATTGTATGGCTCATTTGTTGAGTTTCAAAGGACCTTTAGTATGCTTATTTCAACATATTTTTTGCCGCGATTGTTGCTTTAGTTTTATATTGCTGTTTTCATTTCCCGGCATTCAATTGACGATTGAATTAATATTTTGTTGTTGGTGCTTTCTTAGGTTTATTTTTAGTTGTTTAATGATAAATGGCTCATTTGTTGGATTGCTGTTCCATTTTAGTTTATAGTTGCTGCGTTTTTCTTGATTTAATTGTGTTTGATTTTTCCCCCAATAAAATGATTTATTTCATTTATGATTGGTATTTACAATTTCTTATTGCAACTGCTGATTGTATGGCTCATTTGATGAGTTTCAAAGGAACTTGAGTATGCTTATTTCAACATATTTTTTGCCGCGATTGTTGCTTTAGTTTTATATTGCTGTTTTCATTTCCCGGCATTCAATTGACGATTGAATTGATATTTTGTTGTTGGTGCTTTCTTAGGTTTATTTTTAGTTGTTTAATGATAAATGGCTCATTTGTTGGATTGCTGTTCCATTTTAGTTTATAGTTGCTGTGTTTTTCTTGATTTAATTGTGTTTGATTTTTTCCCTGATAAAATGATTTATTTCGTTTACGATTGGTGTTTACAATTTCTGATTGCAACTGCTGATTGTATGGCTCATTTGTTGAGTTTCAAAGGAACTTGAGTATGCTTATTTCTCATATTTTTTGCCGCGATTGTCGCTTTGGTTTTATATTGCTGTTTTCATTTCCTGGCATTCAATTGACGATTGAATTGATGTTTTGTTGTTGGTACTTTCTTATTCTTATTTTTAGTTGTTTAATAATAAATGGCTCATTTATTGGGTTGCTGTTCCATTTTAGTTTATAGTTGCTGCGTTTTTCTTGATTTAATTGTGTTTGATTTTTTCCCCGATAAAATGATTTATTTCGTTTACGATTGGTATTTACAATCAATGATGTTCGCTGATTAAAATACAAACCATGTTCCAGTTGCTACCTAAAAAAGTCATTACAATCAGTTGCTCACAGCTATTTATAGCCTCACTCTTCATAGCAATATTAAAAAAATTCAAATTAAATAATTGTTTATTAGGCCCTGCTTTACCTCTAGAGCATCATAAAACAATAATAAATTAGATACCTACAATGTTTAATTCTAAACCATCTACTCTAACCATCTATGCATAGATTACCAAATTAATTACAGTCTTTTGAATTCTTTTCACTTGCATTTTATTCTTATGTCATGACACACACCATCTCCGTTTTGCGTTCGCCAAATACAGCTTGCAATCAAAAATATATTGTATGAGAAATGAATCATCATGGTGAAAAATGTCCTTGTAGTTAATTATAGCTCTTCTTCCATGCATTTATAGCTTCATTGTCATGCTAAAGATGATTCCATAAAACAACAATGTTGCAGCATAAAGTTTTTTCCTTATCATGTTTTGTTAGACTTTGTTACTCGGGAATCCACATTTTCAATTATATTTTTACACTGCCACAAAAAACTGCTCTTGCAATATTAATACAATATTTTTCTGCTGTCACAGCTACTTTGTCAGATACTCAAGCCATTTAGCTTATTGGGTTACCACTTCGGGTTCAAACTTGCTGTAATTCCTGCACTGGTATGTACAAAATTTAATCACATTAAATTTTTTTCCATTTATTGTCCTTGCTTTGTTATAAGATGTAATTTTCATTAAAACTCTTTCAATTACATTTTACGTTGTCGACAAGAATGTTGTTTATATGGACTGTGTTCTCCGAATTGCTTTACCTATATTTTATTTGCTTTTACTTACAAATATACTTCTACCTTTGATTGTTGTTTATATTTTTCCCCTGGCATAATATTATGCAATTGTTGTTTTTGTATCTTCGCTGTCCATTGTATTACCTAATGTTGCGCTAGAATCAAAAAACTCTCTACAGATTATTACACTCGCTCTTTAAATAATTTGCTATTTTAAGTTCAACATACAAAAAAAAAATTCTACTTCAAACATTATTTCAATAGTATAACCCAACATCTCTAAAAACAATTAAAATAATATCGGCATTTATTTGGGTCAATACACATCAAATAACCCTCTAATGATGAAAACAAAAATCTCATCCTTAAAAAATATGGTGATGATAGTTTGGTTGTGTAATCAATAAACTGATCACTAGAGCTTCTTTTCGGGTGTTATGTGGCCTATCAATTAGCAAATACATTGTAAAAAAACAAAAATTTACTCCATGTTTTCAATTATTTTAAAATCTTTGGTTCATCAAAGTTTTTATGATCACTATCAAACAATACTTATATTTTTTTGCGGTTGCTCAACCTCAAAATATTCAATTGTTGTAAAATCCAAGAAACATCAATAAAATTCATATCGAATTCAAAAACATTTACGCAACATTAGATGAAAACAAAATAGTGCTAAATAGATATTCACTAAATTTTAAACGCATTTCTTATAGTGCTATAACAACCAATTACCACATACATTGCTAGAAGAAACAAAATTCAATGCGTTAAAATATTACAACTGCTATAAATTTGTTAGTCTTGCTTATATGGTGTTGCATAATCATATGGTTATAAAAAAATTTTGTTTTTCATTTTACTATTTCCTCCTTAGATTATCAACCAGACATCTAAAAAATTACATAACAATCAGTCATCTCCATGCATCAAAAAATTATTATCTTCAATTACTTCTATCAGTTTCAGCTCAATGATCTATTGATAAAATTATTTTAAAAACAGCTAAAATGATCTCAGCAGTCATTTAATTACATGCATCGATTCAATTAACTTCTACTAAAAACAAAAAATTACTCTCATCAACTAAAGTTTTAAAGCTTGCTGGTAGAAACAATTTTGGAACAACTCAAACATACCCCCAAATTTTCCTCCCAGCAAAAAAAACTGAATAATTGTTAGTAAGTGTTAGCAAATCTTCCTGCTATTTTATAAGACAATTTTAAAACAATTAATATGCTTTATAATATGCTTCTCGACTATTTATCAATTAAATAGATCATCAAATTATTGATGCATGATCGCCAAAATTTTCTTTTCCACGCATGAAATATGTCATCTATCACTGGTTATACGATTTATAATTTTTATAAGCATTCATTGTCTTCTTACAAAGGCAGTAACAACAAGACAAATAATCCAATTGTTTCCTGCACACAAACAAATTGTTTACTTGCTTAAGATTTATATCACCACCGTCCAACACGTTAAATATTTTATTACACTCGCTCCTCGAATACTTGACTACTTCATTCCAAAATGACCAAGTTGCTTCACTTGCCGTTGCCCATACTCATTGCGCTCATGTTTATGCTTCTTAGAATAGATTTTATTTTCTTCTCCATTTGATGTTAATTATTCTTGCAATATTTTATCCCTCCAGTTTCAATACATGCACCTATGACTAGCCGTTGACAACGCTTGTGAGGATCACGTTTATTCACTCATGAAGAAGATTGTTCATCTAACACACCAAATGTAGAAAATGATGCTCCTTCATCGTCATCTGGTGTGTTAGCGCAATCTTCAAGGTATCACAGACATCATGATCCTTTCCTCACCCATAGTCAACGTTTTCCATTATATTCCGGCGAGGCTTCTTCCTCTCAAACATCGATACCCCCCCATAATCAACATGATCAATCCTTGGCTCTTATAACAACTAATCAGTCTTGCGCATCAAATTCAACGTCTTTATTGTTTGCTGAAGACCCTGTTCCATCAGAGTTAGCCTCTTTCAGTCATGATATTAGGTCTTTTCTCAATGACCACCAATCAACTGGGCAGGCTTCACATCAAAGAAAGAGAAAAAGTTCGTCCAATATTTATTTTCCTTATTTTTAATTTGTCAAAAAAATTTATTCCAATGTATTTATTACCACATTTCACACTCAATTTTCATGCCCAGGAATTTCACATGAGTACATTGACTTTGGAGACAAAACATTCAATTGTTGTCATTGCAACGCACTTTTTTGGCTTAATGAGCGTCTCGCGCATTCAAGCCAGTCCAATCCAAGATTTTCTCTTTATGGAAAAATTAAGCTTCCACGACCACCACCAACACCTCATCCTCTTGATGACTTGCTTAACAGTCTATTTGGCCATAAATCCAACATGTTCCGCAGAAGTATTCGTGCCTACAACTCTATATTTGCTTTTACATCCATGGGAGCAAATATTGATCAATCAGTTAATCGTCAGTCTGGCCCGTATGTTTTTAAGATAAATGGCCATTGTCATCATCTTATGGGGTCTCTGTTACCTTCTAATGACAGTGCTCCCAAATTTGCACAACTTTATATTTATGATCTTGCAAATGAGGTTTCAAATCGGATGTCACAATTTCCGCATTCGACCTCTGATTCATCATTGGATGAGACTATTGTTGCTGATCTTATTGAAATGCTTGCCTCAACTAATTGTTTGGTTGGCTTATTTCGTCATGCGTCCCAAAAACTCTCCGAACCTGGCAATCCTGGATATAAATTGCAATTGTTGGGTCAAAGAACATCTAACAGCAAACAATATAATGATCCAACTTCAGATGATATTGGTGGCTTAATTGTTGGAGATATTGGTGATTATCGATCTGAATGAGATATAATTATTGAAAGTACCTCATGCGGTTTGCAAAGAATCTCTAAGCTGCATCCAAAATTTATGGCCTTGCAATATCCTCTTTTATTTCCATTTGGTGAAGACGGTTATCGGACGAACATTAATTTTGCAAGTCATGATAGCCACATCTCTGGAAAACGTCAAAGAATCCCCATGAGAGCTTTTTATGCTTATCTTATTCAAGAGAGAGAATATGGTGAAGACACTTTTATTAAAGGTGGTCGGCTTTACCAACAATTTTTGGTTGATGCTTTCGCCAACATTGAAGAAGACAGGCTTGACTACATCAGAATGAACCAGAATGATCTCCGGTCTGATCTGTATCATAATATTACTGAAGCGGTGCTTAAAGGAGATGTTCAAGGATCGTCGACTGGAAAAATTATCCTTCCATCTTCTGTCACTGGCAGCCCACGGTATATGATTAATAATTACCAAGATGCCATGGCAATTTGTAGAGCTTATGGAAATCCTGATCTTTTTATTACATTCACATGCAACACAAATTGGCCAGAGATCCAAAGAGAGCTCAATAAAAGCAGGGCTTACAAGCCTGAAGACAAGCCTGATATTATTACACGAGTTTTCAGATTAAAACTTCTTGATATGTTAAAGTTCATTAAATCTGGCTCCCCTTTTGGCAAAACAATTGCTGGTAATGCAATCATCACAATTCATTTCTTTCGTACTATCATTTGTAAAGAAATTACTAATTCTGTTAAATTTTTTTGTAGATGTTCATGCAATTGAGTTCCAAAAAAGAGGTCTTCCACATACACATATCTTAGTTTGGCTTGCCTTGGAATACAAATTCAAAACTTCTGCTGATATTGACTCAGTTGTCTCCGCTGAGACTACCAGATAGAAACGTTGATCCCTTATGTCATGAAATTGTCTCCAAATTCATGATACATGGTCCATGCGGTGTTGCAAGACCAATTGCGCAATGCATGTCAGGAAATGTTTGTACAAAGTCATTTCCAAAGAAATTCAGAAGCTCCACTATTTTGGGCGAGAATGGATTTGTATATTATAAAAGGCATGAATTTCGTGATAATTTTGTTTTAAAGAATGGCATTATGTTATTCAATGACTATGTTGTTCCATACAACAAAGAACTCTTGATGCGTTACAATGCCCATATAAATGTTGAGATATGCTGTCAATCAATGCTCATCAAGTATTTATTCAAATATGTCAACAAAGGCCCTGATAGGTGTCGCGCTGTAATACAACATGACACCAATGATGAAATACAAGCATATCTTAATTGTCGTTTCATCTGTCCTTATGAAGCTGCTTGGCGTATTTTTCAGTTTCCAATCCATTCAAAAAATCCTCCAGTTGAGAGACTTCAAATTCATTTACCTTTTCAGCAAAATATTGTTTTCTCAGGCAGTGAATGCCTTCAATCTGTTCTTAGAAGGCCAGGAATCAGGAAAACAATGCTTATAGAATGGTTTGAATGCAACAAACAATTTTCTGATGCACATGAGTTGTATTACTCAGAATTTCCGAAAAAATATGTTTGGGATCCTAGACAAAAGGAGTGGACTGTGAGGTCTAAAGGGATATGCCTTGGGCGTATAGCATATGTGCACCCTGCTGCCGGAGAACTTTATTTCTTAAGGCTGCTTTTAAACCATATTAAAGGATCAACTGGGTTTGCAGATTTAAGAAAGGTTCATGGCATTGTTTATCCAACATTTTAGCTTGCTTGCAAAGCACATGGGCTTTTGGGGGATGATAATGTAACAACCCGTAATTTTTTTTTTTTTTTTTTTTTTTTATAGTGTCGTTGCTCAACGATCCATATCCATTCACCTCGGTAAATACCATCCATACAATAAACGTTCCATTAAAGAAAATAAATTTCTCATAAGAGTACAATACTACAGTTTTCACAACTAAAGATTTAGATTAGAAATATACATACATGAATATGAGTTTACGTTCTTAACCTACTAGTGGTATTCACAAACGTTCACAAAAGGGTCTAGTAACAAATTAAGCATTCAGTACATTGCTTCAACCCAAACACATCTTAAATTAGAATGCAATCTACATGGTTCTTTGCAAAAGTAGGTTCCTTTGTATTAGGTTCCCTAGCCCCCTCGTGGCTGTGACGTCCCTGCAGCAGTACAAACATTTAATGAACTGCAATTACTTAATGATAGTATTAAAATAATTTTGACCAAATGATCTATCGATTAAAAGATACACTGGCAAGTTGAAATTTTTGCATATACATAAAGCAATTCGATTGTAGAAATATAGGAACTCCATTTCTCTTTTTCGAGCAACAATATCATTACTTCGAATATTCATATAAGACACTCATATCTGAGGTCTACTATTCTTTCCCCCCCCCATGGTCCTTCTTTCTGGACGTCGTTAGACGGAACTAACATTCTTTTGTTCCGACCATCCTTTCGGATGTCATTAGCCGGAGCTAATCATTCATTTATTCCGGCCATCCTGTCGGATGTCATTAGCCGGAGCTAATCATTCATTTATTCCGGCCATCCTTTCGAATGCCGTTAGCCGAAGCTAATCAATCGTTTATCCCGGCCATCCTTTCGGATGCCATTAGCCGAAGCTAATCAATCGTTTATCCCGGCCATCCTTTCGGATGCCATTAGCCGAAGCTAATCAATCGTTTATCCCGGCCATCCTTTCGGATGCCATTAGCCGAAGCTAATCAATCGTTTGTCCCGGCCATCCTTCCGGATGCCATTAGCCGAAGCTAATCAATCCATTAGCCGAAGCTAATCAATCGTTTGTTCCGGCCATCCTTCTGGATGCCATTAGCCGAAGCTAATCAATCACTTATCCCGGCCATCCTTCCGGATGCCATTAGCCGAAGCTAATCAATCGCTTATCCCGGCCATCCTTCCGGATGCCATTAGCCGAAGCTAATCAATCGTTTATCCCGGCCATCCTTTCGGATGCCATTAGCCGAAGCTAATCAATCGTTTGTCCACATTTAAGCATTCAACAATCTAATATATATATATATATATATATATATATATATATATATATATATATATCCCATTGTATTCGTATAATATTCAATTTACAATACCTATTTCATGTCATATAAAAAGGAGAGGTGTAAATCACCTACCTACTCCACCTGTGGGCTGTTCCTGTCTTGGTAATGGTCCAATCCCGGTCGCACCGCCTATTGTTTTTCTTCCAATTTCTCTTCTCTTCCAAGGTTAGCTGAATTTCCCTTCTCAAATCCTCCTTCCTTCACTTGCCTTCACTTGCTTTAGTGCTTTATAGGGTGAACTTGCAAGCTTATAAAGATATTTTCTCAATTTCTTGTGTTTTTCCCTAACTTTTCTCTCTTTCTCTCTTTCTCTCACGTTTGCCCTGTTTCTCTTCACTCTTTTCTTTTGTTTCTGCCCATTCGGCAGTGCTTAGAAGAGAAGGAGAGCTTATATGTGTGTTTTCAATGGCTATTTTCAATTTTACCCTTAATGATTTTATTTATTTATTTATTTATTTTTTGCTAGCACTACCGAGCTCCATTCATCTTAAAATTTTAACCAGATTTTATTCAATATATTTTAAGGTTCCTCAAAAATTTTCAGCTCAATCCGATGGTCGGATTGAAAATTACATCCAATAACGTAAAACTAGTCGAATTGTGATTTTTCGTCAAATTTTCGAATTTCTCTAAAAAATCTGAAATTTTAACCCAAGCTAAGGTATCATATTAGAAGGCTTCACGCAAAATTTCAGAATTTTTTGATAACCCAATCAAGAGTTACGAATTTATTTTTTTACATAAAACTAGTCAATTTATAATTTTTCGCCCGGAGGTTTTACATTCTCCCCTCCTAAAAAAAATTTCGTCCTCGAAATTTAAATTCATACCTATATAAGAAAATAATCCAGGATACTTCTTCATCATTTCTGACTCTCTCTCCCAGGTTTCTTCTTCTATTTGAGAGTTTCGCCACAACACTTTTACTAACGGCACCCTTTTTATTCCGTAATTCCTTTATACTTCGGTCCATAATTCGCACAGGCTGTACTTCCATAGTTAAATCTTCCCTCACTTCCATCGGAATTTATGGCAAAATTCGTGTAGAATCCAAATTTGCTTTCCACAGCATCGAGACATGAAACACATTATGTATGGTGGCGGCATTACACGATAGGCAACCCTCCCAATTCTTTCTATAATTTTATATGGCCCGATATACCTGGGTGCTAATTTTCCTTTCATTCCAAATCGAATCACATGCTTCCATGGAGCAACCTTTAAAAATACCATATCTCTAATTTGAAACTCTAGAGGTCCCCGTCGATTATCAGCATAGCTCTTTTGCCGGTCCTGAGCTTCTTTCATCCTTCCTTTATCACCTTCACCTTATCAACCGTGATCTGCACCAGTTCAGGTCCCAATAATTTTCTTTCCCCAACTTCATCCCAACATACTGCAGTTCGACATCTCCTTCCATACAATGCTTCATATGGTGCCATTCCAATAGTAGATTGATAGCTATTGTTATAAGTAAATTCTACTAATGGCAAATGATCCTCCCATTGACCTCCAAACTCTAGAATACAAGATCGCAACAAATCTTCTAAAATATGTATTGTCCTTTCAGATTGCCCATCAGTCTGTGGATGAAAAGCTGTACTTAGATTCAATCTGGTACCCAAAGCCCGTTGTATACATGGCCACAACCTTGATGTAAACCGAGGATCCCTATCGGATACTATAGAAACTGGTACACCATGCAATCTCACCACCTCCTTAATATATAATTGAGCTAATTTTTCAACCGAATACCCCATCTTCATAGACAAAAACAAAGAAGACTTTGTCAGTCTATCCACGATCACCCATATAGCATCGTGTCCTTTCCTGCTTCTTGGTAACCCAGATAAAAAAAAATCCATAGTGATATTCTCCCATTTCCATTCTGGAATCGGAAGAGGCTGTAATTCTCCAGCCGGTCGTTGATGCTCTATTTTCACCTGCTGACATATGGCACACTTGGCCACATATTCTGCTATCTCCTTTTTCATGTTTCGCCACCAGTAACTCTCCTTCAAATCTCTATACATTTTCGTGCTCCCTGGATGGATCACCAATTTAGACTCATGAGCTTCTTTAAAACTTCACCTTTTAAATCCTTGTCATCAGGTAAATATATTCTTTTTCCCATCACTACGAGCCCATCATTCGAAACTTGAAATAAAGAGTCTTGGCCAACTTTTACATTATTCTTTTCTTTCTTTACTTCGGGATCTTCCCCTTGAGCCTTTCGTATCTTTTCTCTCATATCAGATTGTAGCACTAACGTTGCCAATAACATTCCTCCTAGAGTCACATCCAAATGCACATTTAGCCCACCAAGTTCCAAGAGTTCTTTATTACCTCGCACCAGTAAGCCACCAATAAAAGCTTTATTCTTCCGACTCAGAGCATCTGCCACCACATTTGCTTTTCCCGGGTGATAGTCAATAATACAATCATAATCTTTGATCAGCTCCATCCATCTCCTTTGTCGCATATTCAATTCTTTTTGTGACAACAAGTACTTTAAACTTTTATGATCTGTAAAAATCTGTACTTGTACTCCGTACAGATAATGCCTCCATATCCGCAAAGCAAATACTTCAGCAGCCAACTCCAGGTCGTGTACTGGGTAGTTCACCACATGAGTCTTTAACTGTCTTGCTGCGTAGTCGATCACCTTCTCATGTTGCATCAGGACACACCCCAATCCCTTCCCCGAAGCATCACTATATACCACAAAAGGGAAGGGTTAACACTGGAGCCATGGTGAGCTTCCTCTTAAATTCCTGGAAGCTTTTCTCACATTCTTCCGACCACACCGATTTCTTATTCTTCCTAGTTAGCTGGGTTAAAGGAGTTGCAATCAGGGAAAAACCTTCGACAAACCTCCGATAGTATCCTGCAAGTCCCAGGAAGCTACGCATTTCGGTGACCGAAGTCGGTCTTTCCCATTTCAAGACTGCTTTTCATGGCGAAGTCAATTCCTGAACCTCTAATATGTTTTCTCACTCTTGTGATTATATGCTTTGTTTGGTTCTTAATGCCCAAAACGAAGATCACGAGGCAAAAATTTATATGAGGTGCGCTCTTGACTTCTCCGATCCTTCTATTAGCCAAATTCAAAACCAACCTCAAGTTTCTTTCTCAAAATTTCACTCGTTTTTTTTTTTTCTCTGGTTAACGAACTAGAAATTAACCTTCAAAGATCAAGCAGATTCACATGATAAGGAGGCCTTAATCCTCTCCATAGTGCAGGCAATCAAGTTGTTGACAGTTGCAACATATCCAAGAGATAGTTTTGTTGTAGGACCTGATTCAACCAAAATCTGGAATGCAACTGTTAGAAGAGATCCTCCAGTAGACCCATATTCATCCATGCCTACTCCATGTGTTGCGGTTCCGTCAGGAAAAATAGTAACCCTGATGGAAGTAGAGCCACATAATCTGGATCCCCGCCGTTAAGTACCACTTTCATTGCAACAATGTCAACCAGAGCATAGATTACGAAAGATGCCGTTTGATCTGTGCAACTCTCTTGTGAAATCAGCATGTTGCTCTGGCTTGAGTTTGCGCTATTAATTCGGGTTGGAGATACACAATTTCCTGTATCCCAGCCATTAATAATGTGTGCCATTTCTTGGACAACTCCACCATTTGATAGAATATCCCACTCATTACGGGTGTTCTCATCACGCAGGAAATCAAAACCCTCTTCGGTGGAACCGGAAGCCAGAAGGAGGTGGTTGCACTGAGTACAATCCCAGGAGGCCTTCTTCGACATCTTGGTGCTGGACTAGGATGAATATTGTCCAACGAAACATCAACCACAACCCAGGTCCCATCAGCATGTTGTTTACAGTACCTGACATAGTAGCTCCTACGAGTAGGAACAAGTGGAGTTGGAAGTTGAAATTCAGCTGCCATCACTTGTAAGGCTCCATAGTAGTTCCCTGCAACCCTATGGATAGCACTTCTAAAGTCAAAGCTCTTGAGACAATGCCGGAAAACAATGTAGACCACTGATTCACATCTATGAGATATTCGACAAGGTTGATGTGGTTCATGATTACAACATCAGACTCTCTGGAAGCCTCACATTTAAAACCAACAAGTTTAGGACCGCGACCATGAGGGAATATCCTCGTATATTCATCTTCATTCAACATTGATTCTATTCCATCAAGGCTATTCATTTCTAAAGGTTCATCCATTTGAGTCATTCTGATCAGTTCCTCCATGGTTGCCACCGCAAGTTCAATTATCATGGGCTCATCAGCCTCAGTTGGTGCACTAATAGACCTCAGCTAGTCTCCTGCTTCATAGATCTCCCCTCCTATGCCTGATTGTCCCCCAAAATTCCCAACACCAAGGTCAACTGAGCGGGGAGGCATTGGAGGTGATATAATAGGATAATTCAACACAGGCTTGCCGACATACCTAGCAGCAATTGCTGAAATACGGTAAATATCTTCTCTATCTAGTATTTTCAAGTATCCAATGATGTTCATCAAAGAACATCTCTCCAATGGCAGTAGGCCCTCCTCAATTAGGACAAGAGGCATTATTTAAGAGCTTCTCCGTACCGCATGTTGTCAGCCCTAAGCTTTTCATTTTCATTTCTAAGTTGTGTATTTTCATGGCGCTCATGTTGGGTCTTCATTTGGGTACGCTTATTTTGGAACCAAAACTTGATTTGCAAAGGCTCTAACCCTAATTCTCGGCTCAACCCTGTGAACAGAAAGCAGAATTCGGGTCTGCTCTGCTGCAACTGGAGGTACTCCCTCTGTCTGGTTAGGCCTCTCGCCTTCCCCTGTTACCCCAACTTCCCCCTGCAAGATTTCAGATAATATCATCGGAGCATAAGATGCCGTATCATCCAAGGGATCTTCGTCTTGCCAACCTTGGGCACCTTGGTTCCCACCCCTCCTTTCGAAGGAGGGTGGTTCCATTCGTGTCCCTTGTTGGTTGCGTACCATCCTGAAATTCACCATAGCAATGTAATCATCATTGATCCCCAGGATCAAGACCAGGGGCTCTGATACCAACTGTAACAACCCGTAATTTTTTTTTTTTTTTTTTTTTTATAGTGTCGTTGCTCAACGATCCATATCCATTCACCTCGGTAAATACCATCCATACAATAAACGTTCCATTAAAGAAAATAAATTTCTCATAAGAGTACAATACTACAGTTTTCACAACAAAAGATTTAGATTAGAAATATACATACATGAATATGAGTTTACGTTCTTAACCTACTAGTGGTATTCACAAACGTTCACAAAAGGGTCTAGTAACAAATTAAGCATTCAGTACATTGCTTCAACCCAAACACATCTTAAATTAGAATGCAATCTACATGGTTCTTTGCAAAAGTAGGTTCCTTTGTATTAGGTTCCCTAGCCCCCTCGTGGCTGTGACGTCCCTGCAGCAGTACAAACATTTAATGAACTGCAATTACTTAATGATAGTATTAAAATAATTTTGACCAAATGATCTATCGATTAAAAGATACACTGGCAAGTTGAAATTTTTGCATATACATAAAGCAATTCGATTGTAGAAATATAGGAACTCCATTTCTCTTTTTCGAGCAACAATATCATTACTTCGAATATTCATATAAGACACTCATATCTGAGGTCTACTATTCTTTCCCCCCCCATGGTCCTTCTTTCTGGACGTCGTTAGACGGAACTAACATTCTTTTGTTCCGACCATCCTTTCGGATGTCATTAGCCGGAGCTAATCATTCATTTATTCCGGCCATCCTGTCGGATGTCATTAGCCGGAGCTAATCATTCATTTATTCCGGCCATCCTTTCGAATGCCGTTAGCCGAAGCTAATCAATCGTTTATCCCGGCCATCCTTTTGGATGCCGTTAGCCGAAGCTAATCAATCGTTTATCCCGGCCATCCTTTCGGATGCCATTAGCCGAAGCTAATCAATCGTTTATCCCGGCCATCCTTTCGGATGCCATTAGCCGAAGCTAATCAATCGTTTGTCCCGGCCATCCTTCCGGATGCCATTAGCCGAAGCTAATCAATCCATTAGCCGAAGCTAATCAATCGTTTGTCCCGGCCATCCTTCTGGATGCCATTAGCCGAAGCTAATCAATCGCTTATCCCGGCCATCCTTCCGGATGCCATTAGCCGAAGCTAATCAATCGTTTGTCCCGGCCATCCTTTCGGATGCCATTAGCCGAAGCTAATCAATCGCTTATCCCGGCCATCCTTCCGGATGCCATTAGCCGAAGCTAATCAATCGTTTATCCCGGCCATCCTTTCGGATGCCATTAGCCGAAGCTAATCAATCGTTTGTCCACATTTAAGCATTCAACAATCTAATATATATATATATATATATATATATATATATATATATATATATATATATATATATATATATATATCCCATTGTATTCGTATAATATTCAATTTACAATACCTATTTCATGTCATATAAAAAGGAGAGGTGTAAATCACCTACCTACTCCACCTGTGGGCTGTTCCTGTCTTGGTAATGGTCCAATCCCGGTCGCACCGCCTATTGTTTTTCTTCCAATTTCTCTTCTCTTCCAAGGTTAGCTGAATTTCCCTTCTCAAATCCTCCTTCCTTCACTTGCCTTCACTTGCTTTAGTGCTTTATAGGGTGAACTTGCAAGCTTATAAAGATATTTTCTCAATTTCTTGTGTTTTTCCCTAACTTTTCTCTCTTTCTCTCTTTCTCTCTTTCTCTCACGTTTGCCCTGTTTCTCTTCACTCTTTTCTTTTGTTTCTGCCCATTCGGCAGTGCTTAGAAGAGAAGGAGAGCTTATATGTGTGTTTTCAATGGCTAATTTCAATTTTACCCTTAATGATTTTATTTATTTATTTATTTATTTTTTGCTAGCACTACCGAGCTCCATTCATCTTAAAATTTTAACCAGATTTTATTCAATATATTTTAAGGTTCCTCAAAAATTTTCAGCTCAATCCGATGGTCGGATTGAAAATTACATCCAATAACGTAAAACTAGTCGAATTGTGATTTTTCGTCAAATTTTCGAATTTCTCTAAAAAATCTGAAATTTTAACCCAAGCTAAGGTATCATATTAGAAGGCTTCACGCAAAATTTCAGAATTTTTTGATAACCCAATCAAGAGTTACGAATTTATTTTTTTACATAAAACTAGTCAATTTATAATTTTTCGCCCGGAGGTTTTACAGATAAAGAATGGTCTGAAGCTTTCTGTGAGGCAATTGCAACTGCATCATCACCGTAACTTAGACAACTTTTTGTTGGTATTATAATATTTTGTCAAGTTGCTGACCCTTTGATTCTATTCAACCAGTTTTGGCACTCTATGCATGATGACATCCTTTGCAAGTTAAGAGCATCTTTTAGAATGCCAAGCCTTATTCTAGTTGATGATCAACTCAAAAATTATGTGTTATATGAGCTTGAGCAACTTTTCAATGCTTCCGTACCAACACTTCAAGATCATAGCTTGCCAATGCCAGATGGACAACTCCTTCAAGAAATTGCCAACAAGCTTCTAAGAGAAGAGCTTAATTATGATCTGGCTGAACTTAGAAGTCAACATTCCTTTAATTTTGCTTCTCTCAACTATGGGCAGAAGGTTATATATGATTTGATTATTGCGGCCATCTTTGATAAAAAAAAACAGGCTTTAGTCTTTGTGCATGCTCATGAGGGAATTGGCAAGACTTTTTTGTGGCACACAATCATAAATCGTGTCAGATCTGAGTCCTTAATTGTTCTTGCAGTGGCGTCATTTGGTATTGCATCTCTTCTTCTTCCAAATGGTCGCACAGCTCATTCAAGATTCAAAATTCCACTTTCTATTGATGAATCATCAACATGTGCCATTAAGAAAAACACACATCTTTCGCACCTTCTTCAAAAAACCTCTCTGATAGTTTGGGATGAGGCACCAATGATTAACAGATGTTGTTTTGAAGCTCTAGATCGTTCAATGCGTGATGTTCTTTTAGAGGGTGAAAACTACAACAAAGATCTCCCATTTGGTGGAAAAACCATATTACTTGGTGGTGATTTTCGTCAAATATTGCCAGTTATACCCGATGGAACAAAAGAGCAAATAATTAATGCTTCTTTAACCAGCTCAAGTCTGTGGCCCAAATTCACTGTATTGACTCTTACAGAAAATATGCGTCTCTCAACAGATAGATTAACTTCTGAAGAAAAGGTTGAAATTACTGAGTTTTCCGAGTGGATTCTAAATGTTGGTAATGGTGAAATATCTAATTTACCTTCACTTGATGAATCCGATGCTTCTTTTGTCACCATTCCCTCCGATCTTCTCCTTGAAAACTCATGTGAACCAATATCAACAATTGTCTCGACAATTTATCCAAATATTTGTGACATTCAGGTTGACCCTAGCTATTTCAGAGAAAGAGCTATAGTGACAACAAAGAACACAACAGTTGCTGAAATCAATGATTTTGTACTTGACATCGCACCTGGAGAAAAACATGTACATCTTAGCGTTGATTCTATTTACACATCTTCAACAGAGAGTGATGATGCAAGCTCCTTATATCCCATAGAATACATAAACCAGTTGGAATTCAATGGGGTCCCATCTCATCAACTTGCTCTCAAAGTTGGGACACCGGTGATGTTGCTTAGAAATATCAGTCCATCTATGGGTCTATGCAATGGGACTAGACTTATCATTAGACAGCTTTCGTCTAAAGTCATCCAAGCACAAATAATAACTGGATCTAACATTGGCAATCAAGTGTTCATACCAAGAATCATCTTCCCAATCAATGAAATCAGATGTCCTTTTACAATTAAAAGGCGTCAATTCCTTTTAAAGCCATGTTACGCCATGACAATAAATAAAAGTCAAGGACAATCTTTGAAAATTGTCTGTGTTTTTCTGAAAGACCAAGTTTTCACCCATGGTCAGGTTTATGTCGCTCTCTCAAGAGTCACTTCAAGAAAAGGTTTAAAGATTATTTCATGTGACAATGAAGGACGTCCTTCTACTTATGCAAAAAATATTGTCTACAAAGACATTATAAGCGCTATTCCTAGAGGTTTTTCTTCTTCTTCTTTCAATCTTTAGCGAAAAAAATTATTAATCATTATTTACCCATCAATATTTTGTACGTCACAACCATTACACTTCATTTCTTGGAATGTTTAATTCTTCATTCAATCTGAAACAAAAAAAAAAACACTCATTATTTCCTCATCAATATTTTGCAGATCATCAATGTTAATCTTTGGTTCGACACTGCTTCTTTTGTTAACTTTATATATTGCACTGTTTATCCACCTTATTAATTATTTAGTCAGGTTTTCATCAACCTTATATATACTTCTAACATTTTATGTTTGTTTATCCAATATGGGTTAGATTTCTTTTGTCATTTATAATTGTTAATTCTTATATTCTATTGTTTATATCTTTGCTCTCAGTGTCATGGCACTATCAATCCAAAGCATAAAAAAGTACAGCTTCTACCAATCCTTACGTGGAAGAGTTTGTCGTGTTTAGATCCCAAGGCTCAATGGTCAAAATAGCAGTTTCAAATGCCTTTTCGTTGATGCCACGGTAAGCTTACATGTGACACCCTTTCTTTATCATCTATTTTTCCATGTCTCTTGCATTTTGTTATACCATACCATAGCCTATTCAAAAATATCCATGAGAATTTCAATTCAAAAGACAAATTTCTACTTTTAATCATAAAATATTTATCATACAAAAAATTATGTGCAGACTTTTAAACCCAAACTAATGCTTTTATACAAATGTATTTCATCAAAACTTATATTCAGTATTATAGATTATTTAATTCCTATAGACACTAACCTTTTTATTTACGTTCCACTACTGTAAAACAAAAAATAAACTGTTAATTGCAAACATTTTATTAACAGCAATCAAGGGTTCTTGACATTATTATAATCCATTTACTGTAATTACATATTCTATTTCATTTGACAAATGAAAAAAAAAATGAACTTTAAAAAAAATGTCCTTAAAATATATCTATTTCCTTTTAAAGACCTTTGTAATGAGCATAATAACGGTCGTAATAGTTTTAAAAGTCATTAAATAATATCTATCTCCTACTTCAAGTCAAAAACTTAAACATTGAAAAAAACTCCTTTAACATTTTACAACTACAAGAAGAACTTCGCCAATCTTTTGTATGGTTTATACTTTAATTCCTTATGCACAATATCTTCAATTTCATTGATGATAATTTTCACTTTGATACAACAGGGTAATGCAATTCAGGCCTCTGCTAAAGGCAGAAATATACAACCATTTGCTGCTTCAATTATTGAAGGTGATTACTATCAAGTCTGTGGATTCTACACCTTTGAGAACAAATATACAAATTCTGTTGTTGCCCACGAAGTAGTTATTGATCTTAAGTCTGACACCAAAGTTACAAGGATTGATCCTATGACACCCCCCATACCGTGCCATTACTTTACATTCATCGACTTTGCACATCTGTTAACTACAGGAAAACGATCAGGGGTGCTTACAGGTTTTATCACAAGCTTGCGTTCCTCATATGTTTTTATTGTTCTATTGTATTTCTTTTCACCACTTGCCTTTTTTCTTTGCATTAGATGTGCTTGGTCGATTAAAAGCCATTCAACCGCTTGAACAAATTATGGTTCGGGGTAAAGATATGACAGACAAAAGAGAATTTATCATTGAAAATATAAGGTTTGTTATCTTAATCTCATAGATTTATCGGCTTAATAGCTTATTTTTAACAACTCAAAATTTCATGCAGAGGCGAAGAGCTCAGGGTTACTCTTTGGGGTGATGTTGCAAAAAGCTTTGATGATTCTAATCTAAACAATCAATCAAGTCCAATTATAATTGTCTTTGCTGCCTTTCGAATTACTGAGTTCAAAGGTTTTTCTTATCAACCATATCTCTTTAATTTTTAATTATTCAATCATTGATTGATCTTGATACCTTTATATATTTTCTGCCTTATTAAACTTAATATGAAGTAACCCCAGTATATACACTCTTCTTTTGACTCCCAGGGAAACCAAATCTCTCCAGCACTGTTGCTTCCTTATGGTATTTCAACCTAGAAATCCAAGAAATTCTTCCCTATAAACATTAGTAAGCTTTCCATTTCTTTGTTTATCTTTATAAAATAATTTTTTTTGGACCTATTCATAACAAAAATCTTCGATGATAAGCTATAAGGATATTCCCGTTGAGGTGCATCAACTCCCTTCTACGACGAACACTCAAACCGTTGAACAACAGCTAAAGGAGAATAGAAAGACAATCAAAGAGATCCTTTGTATGGATCCATACCAATACAAAGTATGACAACAATTATCTACACTTTTCTTTTCACAAATTAGCCTTAATTTCTTTTCCTGTCAACTATTCAATAATATATGTTTGTTTGGTTATTATTCCAAAAAATGCAGAGCCAAAGATTTACATGCAAGGCCTTAATAGCTGACTATGATCTTCATCGAGGCTGGTGGTATCATAGCTGCCCAATATACACAAAATCAATACCTGACAAAGGCACAGGTTTTAAATGCATTGAACACAATGAAGTCACACCGATTCCATGGTCAGCAAAAAATCAACATTACTTTTCATGCCCAAGCCTACATCATACATGTTTTTCACATCATTTACATTGCGTCTCAAATTTGATTATCTCATTTCTTACATTTTCATAGGTTTAGAGTTGATTGTATTGTAATTGACAGCACTGATGTGGCAACATTTCTAATGGTTGGGAAAACTGCTGAAAACTTCTTTGGCTCCTCTGCCCATAGTTATGTCTATGATAAAGGGTTCATTGATTCCATTCCAACTCCTATGATAGACAAATTACAAAAGCCCAAAATTTTTCAGCTGCGATTCGAAACTTTTCGCTCAATTATGAATCGTTGTGATATCATTGTTGCCAATGTTTTCGATGACATTATAGAAGTTGAATCTCCACAACAACATGTTGAACCAGAGCTTCATGATATAAATGTTCCTTTAATGGAACAAGCTTCTGCATCTTCCTCTGCAAAACCACTTTTGTTAGACCCAATAACCCCAACACCTATTCCACCATCTAGAGCTCACATCGCTACTCCTTCACAATCACAAACTAAGAAACATCTGCTATTTGAAGATGACACACCTCTACAAAGGTCACATGTTTCTTTTTCTCTTCATATCTTTTGCCTTTAAATTGCAATCATATCATTTATATATGTTTGCTTTGTCAATACTAAATACACAAAGTGTTGGTTTTTTTGTAATTCACAGCTTGGCAACAAATACTTCAGCTGAACCTCCAGATGTGATCCCATTACTCGATCCCAGTGCATCAACAATGCCTAAAGAAGATGACCAACCAAATACTTCAGCTGAACCTCCAGATGTGATCCCATTACTCGATCCCATTACATCAACAATGCCTAAGGAAGATGACCAACCAAAAAAAGGTCACTGCCCATCAAAATCACTTGATGATTAGGTTAGTTTTAACATCCTCTTCACTTATGCCATTTCAAAAACTATTTCTTGGTCTTCATTGCCTTTTCATCTCACACACAAAAATATTATGCTATATACTTTTTCATGCAACATCGTTTACAGCTTTTCTAACGGGCACTTCAAATACACAAACCTTGCACTCTTGATTCTTGCATCTATTGTAAATTTTGTTCAAACCAAGATGAAACTTTCTACATAAACAATATCAAGACAAAATATTTAGAATCCTAACATCAAATTCTAATACCTGCAAAATCACTTTCAGTTATCAATGTTGTTTTTTTAATGATAAACATCACAATCAATGTTTATAGCTTTTTCATTGGCAGGATATTCTAAGGAACATCGTCTCAGCTAATTTTGGCATGCCTCCTTGCACTATTTCCACGTCTCTATCCTCTCTTAAAAAACAATGGTGCTTTTTGCTTTGTAATGGCATCCTTTTGTTATGGTGGCATAATATGTTCATATTATTATGCTTTCAACTCTTAAACTGGTTGGCTAATCTATTCACTATTTTGGATGTCAAATATGGACAATGTAATAGATTGGCCAATTTAATGATATAACAGTTTCATCGCATAACATCTATACACTTTAGAAATTATTGTTCTGCATAAAACAACCGATTGATGATTGCATTTGATGCAGTTCAATTGGAGTATCAGTACATGCATTTTGGGTTTCTGTTATTTCAAATGAAGTGTTGTGATACTGGTAAGTGAGTGTTGTGGAGTTTTCAACTGGTTATTGCTGGTTTTTCAAATAAGCTATTTAAAGTGTAGTTAATATGGTTATGCTTTTGGAATAGCTTTTTCAAGGGAAGGAAACACCTTCCATATTATTCTCCAGGTTCCCTATACATGTTTTTAATTGTTTCCAGTAGCCCAAGTCAAGTAACTAAAAGCTGATTGCGGATCATTTTGGTGGCTTAGAAAGGTGTTTATGCATTGGGTTTGTGTTTATTTTCGGGAAAGTTGGTGTTTGGATTGAGGGGATGGGAAGGTCAAGATTTTGAGATTGGGTTATTGGGGGATTCAGCTAATTGTGAGTCATTTTTGTGATTCGGGAGGGTATGTATGACATGGGTTTCTGTCAAATTTTGTGAGGTTGGTGCGGATTTCCCTGGGGAACTGGTGTTTGGATTGGGATTCTGGAAAAGTGGGGTTTCTTCTGAGTTAAGGTTGTTGGGGAGTTCAGATTTTGAAGAGAAGGTTTTGGGACTTTTCATTGAGCGGAGAGTAAAGTGAGGGATTAAAGAAGAAATCGGTAAATTGCACTTAGTTGTATAGTAACATTATTAAGTACACAGATAAATCTCTGATAAGAAAAAAAGACTACTGGTTTACAATTTCCTTCACTCAAATTGCAATTTTTTCCTGTCTCTTTCTCTGGTGAACACTTTGGTCAATGCTACAGCAGTACAAAGAAAACATAGATAAACTTATCATTATAAAGACAGATAGACGTTGGATTGGGCATAGCTGCACTTAATGTTGTCATTTTGAGGAGAAAACTACAGTGTGTATATATGTATATAAAATATGTAGGGAATTTAGACCTAAGCTGGGCAGGGAAAACCATTGCACTAATCGATTTATAAAGTTGAAATGTCAGGGCTTGCGATGCTGGGTGTAGATATAGTCTAAGTGAGGCTCTGCAATTATCCTTCTCTTGAGACATTCATCGTCTCCACTCTGACACAGCTCTAACCCCATTAGCTGCTGAAAAAATGTAACAAAAACAAGAAAAAAACTTATCTACACCGTAGAAATACTAAGAAATATTGCTGCTTTATTCCCACAATAGAATTGACAATGTTGCTTTGTTCCCAAAATTATTTTCTTCCCGTACATATTTATATGATTCCATTTCAATGCTCTGTAAATTAAGAAACATTGGTTTCCCCAAATATAGTATATTTCCCTGGAAAAAATAATTGAGGATCATTGAATCACTCAAATTAGTTCACTAAACACACAATCTTCGAAGTATGAAAACACATTCACTGTCTGCAATAATTAGCTGATTTAAGGAACTTAATCCAGCAAGCAACGAATAAAACGACAGAGTTTAGGTTCAGATATGGCTATGAAATGCCTGTCAATGCATTATCCAGATGGTATGTTTGTGTTTGTCATGATCCAATACCTGTACGTTGGAACATTCAGTTCAGCTATTTGATTATGTTTGAGTTTTTCAATATGTGGGATGAATCATTTTCTTTATTAGTAGCAAGTTTTGGTTTCATCTTAATTTTTCCTGCCCATAAGTTTATTTTGTGCTTTTAACTGACGATATCTTCTCTAACCATGTTTGTTTTCCATCATTCTAATATTGAATTTTAACTTATTTATCAATAGTCACATGGATTCTTTTTTACAGAGCATTGAAATATAGTCATTGTTTGCACATTCTATTGACATGTCAACTGCATACATGTCACTCAACAGCCATGTAGGTGCCTTTGAAATATCATAGATACAGATTTTCATTTCACTGGAAATCTACAATGATTCATTTGTTCATCTATCTGAGGCTCCCTTTTCTGATACTTTTAAATTCAGCAATAACAAATTTTACACAGCCAACTTCTTCCTTCATTGCATTTGATTCCAGATCATCTTCCATGATTTCAGTCAGCATGATCTGATTCTCTACAATAACATCATTTCTAAAAATAGAGTTTACATGTTGCTTTGTTCCTATAATTATTTTCTTTCCATACACATTCATATCCTTCCATTTCAATACTGTGTAAATTAAAAGAAATTCGTTTCCCAAAAGATAACATTTGTTCACGTCAACATGAATGTGCAAGTTGTACTTTAGTTCCTTTGCATGGCCATTTTTAAATTAGTTCATTTGAAGCAATCCTCTACAAGATATAGTGTCTTCTGTCAAATTCAGGCTGATTAATCACTCAAATTGGTTCACTAAACAAACAATCATGTTGACGAGAAATATGCAATGATTCATTGGTTCGTCTATCTGAGGCTCCCTTCTGTGATCATTTTACATTCAGCATTTACAAAAATCACACACCCAACTTTTTCATTCATTGCATTTGATTACATATCATCTTCCCTAATTTCAGTCAGCATGATCTAATTCTCTACAATAAGAATTATTACACAGCCACCCAACCCTCACATCACATGATTAAAAAAATAGCTTATCACAACCTCTGCTTAATCACAAAAAGAAAAATTCTGATCCAGTTTCATGGCTTTAATTAAATTTGAATATTTTCTCTCATAGCTGATGAACACAGCTTCTGCCAAATCCACTTTCTCCATACAATAAATTTAGAATGCAATCACTGACAGTGGCGTCAAGTAGAAGAAAAATGGTGATCCTAAGAAAAGGAGCCCAGGAAAAAAGAAGCCATAGAAGAGGAGAGCCTATGACGCCAAGGTCGACAGTCTTCGTCATCGTCTTGGCAATCCGAAATAACTTGCTTCAAAGACAAGCGGGCATGTTCATCCAAACGCCTTATTAATAATTAGACACAAGATTGAACGCAACTTTCTTTTCATCATTTACACGAAAGTCCAGCGAAGATAACAACTACATACAGAATAAAAATTGCTGCCTTAACTGCTCCTCCAGAATTGCAGCTAATACATTGGCATAATTTTCTTCTCCGAAAAATGCCACACCTCATTATCATCAATCATTTTTTTTGCCATTATACTAATCATCTGAGCCGAAAATAACACACCTCTTTACCATCAATGAAATCACTCTTCGCGACCAACGGCTCAATTTTATCACCAATCCACTCACCGTTCACTCATTTTTTTAATTTCTGCTACCACGCCATTATTCTCCCTCTTTCCTCATCAATCCCTGCTGTCATCAACTGACACAAAAAAATTAGACTACCAAACAACCTTTTCCAAGCCACAGTATCACTACTTCTAACAAAACAGAGCTCTATGCTCTGCTCCGTAGTCAAACAAACACACAACCAACACAATACCAAATACCAAACATTCTATAAATATTACAGCTTCTCTTCCTCAATTAGCAAAACAGTCCAAGTCATTATCCAGTCAACAAAAAAAATATAAGATACACGGCATAACAGGTGTGAAATCAAATTTAAAATTTCCCACATTCAAACTTTGGTTCGTCGTTAAATAATTGAAGACAAATTAAACTACACTCCACAATCAATCCATTTCCAAAGAAAAACATAACTCATTTTCAATAACAATTAACCAATTAAAACACATTCACCCATTGATCAATCAACTACAAAAAAATATTACGCACCAAACAATCAATTAATTCACTGTAAAAAAAAATGGTGTAACCAGTCAACGCAATTGACTGAAGAAAAATTAAATGATAAGCCAAACAATTATGACACAACCAGCCACCAACAAATTCCCAATTGACTACAACAAAGAAAATTCATCTCTAATTAATTTCATCTATTATATTTTTCCCAACAACTGGTTATATAATTGTCAAACCAATTAAAACACACCAACTAATCAATGCATTACAGTTTTGCAATCTTTGAATTAAATAAATCGACACACAATTAAAACGCAAACTGCAATTAAATTATTCTCCTACCCGGTTAAATAATGGTGACAATCAACCAAATCAATGCAAACAAGAAATAATCTATCTTTAATAAATTTGAGCGATTGCAATATTGCTATCAACCGATTAAATGCTTAATTACTGTTAAAAAAAACTCAACTATCAAGACGTTCAATTCAAAGAAACAAAAATTCATCTTTCATTCATTGCAGATTTACATCCACCAATTAAATAACCGTCGAAACAATTATAATATACGCAACAATTAATCAATTATAGTTTTTCAATATCCAAATTACAATTCGCTCATCTTTCTATCTACCAGTTATTATCAGAGTACTCGAACTTATAACAATAATCAACTAATTCAATACATAAAAAAAAATTTACAACATAATTTAAAAAATACAATTTTCTATCACCAACTAAAAAATTCTTTGTTTGCCGCATAAATAATCAATTTGCTACATCAAAAAAGCCCGGCGCAACGTGCGGGCTACCCAACTCGTCTATCCTAAAGGGTGAGGTAGCAGACGTCGCTTTCTCGATGAGTTGGATTTGTTTTGTATCATAACGACCTTACAATCCGAATGATAAAAGACAACCGTTTAATTAGTGTTAAAAATAAAAAGCACAGGCAGCCTAATATATAGGTACCACCAGATAGGCTGACTGCACTAAGTTGGTGGTCTAACATTTTTTTCATTCTCCAAAAAATATCAAGACAATTAAATTATTTTTTAAAAAAAATACAAGATTTTGATAATTATCTTAAAAGTTAAACCTGCTTACGATTTGCTATACTGTTCATCCTCTCACAAATTACTATTCACGGTTACTGTTATGCTCAATTTTCGGGTTGTTTTGGTTCGGTCTGTTCGGCTTGGTTCGGTCGGTCTGCATTGTTTTATCTTTTTGCTGAGTTTATTAATTGTCCCTCAAAAACGATAAAAACATGCGACAGAGTTCAGGAGTTCCACGGTAATTATACATTTTGGTCCGATCCGGTCCGTCCGTCCGTCCGTCCCTATTTGAAGAACATGGTCAAATCGAAGCCGATTCATTCAAAATGAAAGAAAGAAGAAAAATCTAGACAATTAGTTATTACCGAGGAAAAAAAAGCAGATCTTGAATTCTTTACCAATATGTATCAATCGACATAAGCATTGGTATCGATCATTTTCATTCGCCCCCAGATCATTCAAAATCCATCCGTAAATAATTAATGTTCCATCACTCCGCCACCAACTTGCTGTGCAAATGTTTTCATTCCATCCATCTGCCAGCGAGCCTACAGGCTATGTGCCCTGTTTGGGAGTGTAGTTGTGGTAGCTTTTTAAAATATTTATCGTGCTGAAATATATCAAAATGATGTTTTTTTATTTTTAAAAAATTATTTTTGAAATCAGCACATCAAAATGATCTAAAACACATAAAAATATATTCATTTAAAATAAAGAATTTTTTTTTTTTTCAAATTTCAGCCAAAAACCAGTGGGATCGCAATGCCAAACGGGCACTATATCCTTCGATGCCTTCTCTTGACGGTAATTTCCAGATAGCTATCATGTATTTATTAATCAATAAATTCACTTCTCTTGGAAACTCCAAGTAGGAATCTCTCCCTCTCTGAAGCAAATAAATAAATAAATAATATGTCGCATCGATGAATTTCAAAAAGTTATTGATATGAAATTCTAACACTAAAAAAAAAACCACCGTTACTTTTTATACAAAATTAAATAAAAGAGATGCATGTTAATTATATTTAAAAAAATATTATCAAATATTTTTTCCTCTAGAAAATCTTGATGCTTTTATTTCTCAAGTATTTTAAAAGATAATTTGTATATATTGCAACTGAATGCAATTTACAATTGACAAAATTTTATAAGCAGATGGTAAGTTTTGGAAAAACCCTTTTCATTGTGGCTAAATTTATTATTATAGTTTAAATTACTTTTCCATTACCATTTTTTTTTTTTACAAAATAGTAGGATTTCAATCCTTGAAATGTGAATTACAGAACAATCATACTAACAATTAACGTTGAAGGAATAACTATGAACTGAGAGAAATGTATAAGCAGTTTTTTCAAGAGGTTGTGAGGTGTTTTTGCACCTGGGATTATGGGATGAAGAAGATAGAGCAATGAGGTGGCAAAGGAATAATGATGGGTTCCTCTTCATTTAACTGATTGGTTGGAATCGCATGGATTATCATTTCGGGGTTGTTGGAAGTATGTTTTAAAAGTTTTTTTTGAAAATATTTATTTTTAATTTGAAATATTTATTTTTAATATATTTTTTTAAAATGTTGTTTTTAGTGTTGATATAAAAATAATTTTTAATAAATAAAAAAAATATTATTTTAAAAAAACTTTACAAAAAACAACCTTTTAAACAATAAATAGTGTACTCATTCCACCCAGCATTTGATCAAGTCAAGTAGTACAGGAGTCCACTTTTAGGGCCCTACTTTCCACTTCACTGGCCACCATTACCAAAGTAACCAAAAAGAAGAAGCAGAGAGATCGCGGTATGCTGTGTGATTCTCTACGACCGAAGGACTCTTACCCTTTTCCACTCTCTCTCTCTCCAAATCATTCACAACTCTCTCACATCACAACTCTCTCTCTCTCCCTCACTCACCCACGAGGGAGATAAAAAGGAACCAGCAAATACTTTTCTTTCGTATGGGACTTGAAATAACTCAAAGAAACCTCTGCTTTTCTTAACTCTCCTTTATTGCTCTGTTCTGAGGTTTCTTTCTTTGGCTCTGCCATCGTTTTGTTTTATGGCTTTCTGATCTAACTCAGTTGGTCGAGACTCGAGAGAACATGGGGTCTTGGCTTCCGCTTCTTTTCCCTCTTCTTCTTTTCTTTCACGCCGCCTCTGCTCAACCTGGTACCTCTCTCCCTCCCTCCCTCTCTCTCTGTATTTTTCTTGTGTGCTAAACCATCCATGCATGTGTTTAGTATTATTATTACTATATTAGCAGTACAATACTTCCGTACTTGACTAAACGTTTTCTTTTGTTTTTGTTGTTGATCGCTTTGCTCTTCTTGATTCTCTTGAATATGATATTCAAAGACGCAAATTTTATAGAGCTATAAGGTCAACAAGAAAAAAATGGAAAAGTAAAGAGCTTTGTTTTGGTTTGTCTGGTGTTTTTTCTTCTTCTTTTTTACATCCGTATATAGGAATGAAATTTGATAGATGTTCTGGTTAGCGACTGGCAAACAAAGAAATTCATGTGGGGTTCTAGTTTTGATGCATAATTTTTTTTGATAATCAGCAATTAATAAACTATTTATAGTTTTGATATATATATATATATATATATATTCTATGTCGTAATTTACCTCTTATTATATATATATATATATACTAGACAATGCCCCAGCGCTTCGCCGCGGGCGGCACAATATTTTTTTTAATATAAAAAATATTAATTGTGTGTATTTTGTTGATTATAATATAAATTTAGCTAAAATAATAAATCTGTGCAGAATTCATGTCAAGTGCAAGTTTTCTATAAAATATATGAATTTAAAATCGATATAAATTTATCTGTTTAGTAGTTTCAAACGAAATAACCAGCATAAATTTATCATCATCATTAAAAAAGCAAGAAAACTCGGATATCTGAATTATTAAGTTCACTGTATTAAAATTAGTTCATTTTATAATTCAATTTAAATCAAACAAAAATAAAATATAAATTGTGAAAATACCTACAATAATAAAATAAAAAAAAATAAGTTGTTAATTTTCTATCAATAAAAAGACAAAAACATAGATTGAAAATTCATCCTGACGTTATTGCCATTATCATTGCTATAAAAGCTAAAATTATTACTAACATTGCTGCCAAAATAATTAGAATAATTAAATTGCCATGAAAAATAAAATAAAAAGCAAAATATTTTTATAAAACAACAATAAAAAAATAATAACTAAAATTATCATTATTATTGCATAAATAATAAAATAATAAAAATCATATAATCTAAAGAACAAATAAAGAAACAGAAAACAAAAAAAAATGAATAAAGGGAAAAAAAGAGTAATATTACTTTTAAGATGATCACCGATATAAATTAAAATTTAAGGAAAATCTTTTAAAAAAAATCAAAAGATTTTTATAAAAAAATAATCACTAAAATTATCATTATTATTGCGCAAATAATAAAATTATAAAAATCATCTAATCCAAAGAACAAATGAAAATAAAAGAAAACATCTAGCCATGGCACCCGCGCCTCGTCGCGGGCGAAATCATATTTTTTTCAACGTAAAAAAATATTTATTATGTATGATTTTTTTTATCATAGCATAAATTTAGACAAAATAATAAATCTGTATATAATTGGAAAAAAATATATAATTGAAAAAAATGTATAAGTGAAAAAAAGAGCTTAAGCTGGCTGAGAGACCATGGTTATAAAAAAATATATAAGCGAAAGAAAACAAAAAAAAAAAGTATAAACGTGAAAGCACTGTAGTAATCCATATTGTTTTTTAAAAAATTCAGCCCAAGAATTAGTCGTGGTGTGCTTAAGCTGGTCGGAGATCCCGATTATAAGAAAAAATGTATAAGTGAATAAAACAAAAGTATAAAAAAAAGGAAAAAAAAATGTACCAGCAGGAAACCACTTTAGAAAAAAAATGTGGGTCCGGGGATTGTCGTGGTATGCATAAGTTGGCCTGGACACCCTGGTTATAAAAAAAAATTGGATATGAAGATTAATCGTGGTGCATTTAAGCGAGCTCGGACATCCCGATTATTAAAAAAAAAAACCAATATAAGTAGAAAAAAAAATATAATAAGAAAAAAATACACAAAAAAAAAAGCAAAAAAGAAGAAGCAAAAAACAAAGGAAAAAAAAGAAGAAGAAGAAGAATTAGGAAAAAAACGCAAAAAAAAAAAAAGAAGAAACGAAAAAAAAGAAAAAGAGGAAGGTAATAATAAAATAAAAAAAGCAGAAAAAAAGGAAAAAAACGTAATCAGAAAGAAAAAAAAAGCAAAAAAAAAAAAAAAAAAAAAACACTGTTGCAATCCACAGTGCACTGAGTCTATGTGCACAGTGCGTGGGTGTACAGTGAAACACCCACGCCTTTTATATATATAGTAAAGTAATATATATATATATATATATATATATATATATATATATATATATATATATATATATATATATATTCTATGTTAGAGAATAATATAAATCATATTATGGGACCTCACTTATAAGCTTAAGCTTTTAGGTGAGATGGTTCCTTAACATGGTATCAGAACCTTGTTGACCCAGCGGTCACGAGTTCGAATCTCACCACCTCCATTCTATTTGATAAAAATCAAGCACAGGGTGATGTGGGCCTGTGCAAGTTTCAAGCCCAAAGGGCTTTCATTTGAGGGGGTGTGTTAGAGAATAATATAAATCATATTATGGGACCTCACTTATAAGCTTAAACTTTTAGGTGAGATGGTTCCTTAACATTCTATATCGTAATTTACCTCTTATTATATTGGTAAAGGTTTTCTAATTACCTGTTACAGAGATGCTACAACTAGCAACGTAGCTGGCACATGAAAGGTCAAACTGTGATTTACTTTTTGCAAATTGGCTCATTTTTTATGCCAATTTTGGATGGTTCTATGTCTCTGATGATTTATTTATTTTTGCAATGTTAATTTATACTATGAATGACTGCAGAAGTGCAACACTTTGTGGGCCGCTTTGTAGCTACAGTTTTCGTTTTTTTTTTTATTTGATCCATAAAGGTAATGAAAATGTAATCAATACTTGAAAAATGCTAACTTCAATTGTAGCAGTTGATTACTTGAATAACATGTTGTGACATGCATGCACACATTTTAGCCTGGGAAGTGAAATAGTAACTGTTAACTCTTCCTTTTCCTGAAACATGCTGTCAGTAATATTTGATATAATGTCAGCTTATTTGTGTTTCTTTTTTCGGGCTAAATTTTTGACCAAAATCCCTTCTCCCCACTCTGCATTTGCTTTCTTGTGCGTGTTTCTGGCATGAAAATCCTGTTTCTGTATACGAACAACAGCGTGAATATTTTATCTTTTTCTCTCTCCTAATAATGTGAATATGCATGAACTAAAACAGGTTTTCTGAGTTTGGACTGTGGGGGCCCTGTAAACTTCACTGATGCACTTGGACTATCATGGACTTCAGATGTTAATTTTATTTATGGAGAAGTAGCAAACATATCAGTTGCGAATGAGACACGGAAGCAATACACTACAATGAGACATTTCCCTGCAGATTCCAGGAAGTACTGTTATAGATTGGATGTTACAAGTAGGACAAGATATCTTTTAAGGGCGACATTCTTGTATGGTGACTTTGACAGCAATGATGTCTATCCAAAATTTGACATTTCTGTGTAAAAGGCAACTAGATAATCTGCAATCTAGCAGATTATCTACCCGTTACAATTGATCTACAATCAATATTGGCTAATCAATAGCCAACGGTTACAAGAAGGTTTATGGCTAATGAATGTGTAATTGATGCATTAGATATCTTTCCTTGTATAGTTAATCTTCCCCTGTATAAAATATAGCTCTCTGTATGTATGAAATTCAATCAATATTCAATACAATACTTCAGATTTTCTCATGGTATCAGAGCATTGAAACTCTGAAAAACACATACTTTCCGCTGCAAATTCTCACAAAAACACCAAACCCATTACCATGGCTGATACACAATCAACAGACTCAAATCCAACAATTCAACAGATCACAGACCCAATTATGCTCATCAATTCACCAAACATAACCGACCCACTTACCTTGCACCACTCTGACACACCGGGGCTCACCCTCGTCAACGCTCCTCTCAAAGGAAACAACTATGGACAGTGGAGTCGCTCAATGCGTCTCAGTCTCAGTGCCAAGAATAAACTGGGGTTAATCGATGGATCAATCAAAGCTCCACCACCCACAGACGACAAATTTCCCATGTGGCAGCGCTGCAACGATATGGTGTTATCGTGGATTTTGCACTCGATCCACCCAGACATCGCCGGCAGCGTCCTCTACTGTGACACAGCTGCTGCCGTGTGGAATGACCTCAAGGATAGGTTTTCCCAGAATAATGACTCCAGAATTTACCAAATTCGCCAAGAAATTGCCGAATGTCGCCAAGGACAACAACCCATCTCCATATACTATACCAAGCTCAAAGCTTTTTGGGACGAATTATCTGCCTATCAAGAACCCCTTGTCTGCAACTGTGAAGGATTGAAAGCACTCGCAGACCGTGAGGAGAAGGAGAAGGTCATGCAGTTTCTAATGGGGTTAAATGACACTTACTCAACCATCCGTGGTTCCATCTTGATGATGAATCCGATACCCGACACTCGGAGAGTCCACGGGTTGATCCTCCAGCACGAGCGGCAGATGGAAGTGGCTAGCCGTCCCTCTCACTCTCACGCGATGCAGATTTCGCGCACCCAGACAGTACCGGGATTTTCCCGAAATTACAAGTCTCTAAAATGCTCTCACTGTGACCAAGAGGGCCACACCATTGATCGGTGCTATTACATTATTGGGTTTCCAGTGGGGCACAAATGGCATGGAAGGAATATACAACCGAGAAACAAAAAGCCACCAGCTCACACTCACAAAAGAACTACGGCTCATAATGTGGAGATGCCATCGCCCTCTAACCAAATCACCACAGCTGCTGGAGGGAGTCCCACATTTACAACCGAGCAGTATAATCAACTCATGGAGGCACTTAATAAGAACGGTAATATCCAGTCATTCATGAATGCGACAGGTATAAATTCCTCCAATTGTAATATTGCGCATCATGATTCATATTCCACTCTATATTGGATTGTGGATAGTGGGGCAACAGACCACATTTCCCACCATGCACCTGCACTTAAAAAGAATGAAACAGCACATGATTTTGTGGGATTGCCTCATGGTGGGCAAGTTGCTATTAAAGGAATTGGATCCATCCAATTAACACCGGATTTGCCTCTTGATGGAGTTTTACACGTTCCTCAATTTCGTGTAAACTTATTATCCGTGAGTAAATTAACTCGAGCATTGAGATGTATTGTAATTTTTTTTCCGGATTTTTGCATTGTGCAGGACGTGGAAACGAAGAGGACGATTGGCCTGGGCAAGCATTTTGACGGACTCTACTACCTCACACCACAACAAAACCCACACCTAGCTGGTCACATCCACCGTACCTCGAACCTATGGCATCAAAGACTTGGACACCCCTCTCATGCCCCTCTCCAATTTTTATCCAAAACAATTCCTCATATTTTGATTGATTCTATGCATATTTGTGATGTGTGTCATCTTGCAAAGCAAACACGCTTGCCTTTTCCTATTAGTTCAATAAAATCTGCCGCACCTTTTGATCTAATACATTGTGACATATGGGGACCACACAAAACTCTTACACATTCTGGGGCACGGTATTTTTTAACTATTGTCGATGATTACACCCGGTTCACTTGGGTTCATCTTATGCGTTTTAAATCTGACACCCAACTTTTATTACAATCTTTTTTTTCTTGGGTCAAAACACAGTTTCATCGTGATATTAAAACCCTCCGTGCCGATAATGGTGGCGAGTTTCTTTCAATGCGTCCTTTTTTCGATAGCCATGGTACCATTTTTCAACACACTTGTACTTATACACCCCAACAAAATGGGGTTGTTGAGCGCAAACACCGCCACCTGTTGAATGTTAGTCGAGCCTTACGTTTTCAAGCAAATATTCCTTTGAAATTTTGGGGGGAAAGTCTTCAAACCGCCTCTTATTTAATCAATCGACTTCCCTCACCCTTACTCAACAATAAAACTCCTTTCGAACTTTTACAAGGGCTTCAACCCGACTATTCTCATCTTCGGGTTTTTGGGTGTTTGTGTTATGCTACCAACCTAAATCCCATGCATAAATTTGATGCTCGTGCACGTCGATGCCTATTTTTAGGGTACCCCCTCGGACAAAAAGGTTATCTTCTTTATGATCTTGACAGTCATAAAATTTTCACCTCACGTGATGTCATCTTCCATGAAAACACCTTTCCCTTTTCCACATCACCTACTGAAGAAGACCAAGACCCACCAGTATTACCCACACCCATTACTGATCCAACCAACCCAGCCCAAATACAGCCCGATCAGCCCAGCCCACTCTCACATAAACCACCTCCCACCTCCACCGACAACACCATCCAGCCCAATAACCTTATAATCAGCACAAACCAGCCTAACCATCCCATCCCAAACACAGCCCAGCCCGGTCCAATCTTTCCCAACCCAGCCCAGCCCGAACACATAATCCCCAACACAGCCCAGCCCGGAACTCTCCTTCCCAACACAGCCCAGCCCGGTCACATAATACCCCACACAGCCCAGCCCGATCTTCCCACCAATCCCGACCACACAGCCCATCTTCCCTCTGCCATATCTCCCGTCATACAACCATTACCCGATCAAAACACCGACACATCCATCGTCCCACTTCGTCGTTCAACCCGGACCTCCAACCCACCCCCACATTTCCAAGATTACCAATCTCACCATGCTGCTCTGCTCACGCCAGGCGTCCTCTCCTCTTCTTCGTCCAGCACAAGATATCCTATACATCGGTATGTCTCTTATGCTCCATTATCTACTACTCACCGATCTTTTATCTGCAACATCTCTCACCGAGTTGAACCAGCCAGTTATGAACAGGCCCGCCGAGATCCCCACTGGATTTCTGCCATGAATTCTGAAATTGCAGCTCTTGAAGCAAACAACACCTGGTCCATGGTTCCTTTGCCTCCGGGTCAACGCCCCATTGGGTGTAAATGGGTCTACAAGATCAAGTACCTCTCGGATGGCACCATCGAGCGTTACAAGGCCAGACTCGTTGCTAAGGGATTTACACAGAGGGAGGGCATAGATTACAAGGAGACCTTTGCCCCCGTAGCAAAATTGACCACTGTTCGGTGTCTTTTATCTGTGGCTGCACTTCGGAACTGGTCCTTGTATCAGATGGACGTCGAAAATGCGTTTTTACATGGTGATTTGCTTGAAGAGGTTTACATGAGTCCACCACCTGGATATCGTCGACAGGGGGAGCAGATGGTTTGTCGACTCCATAAATCCCTATATGGTCTTAAACAGGCATCACGAACCTGGTTTCAAAGGTTTTCTTCCGCTGTCCAAGAAATCGGTTTCCAGCAATCTCAAGCCGATTACTCATTGTTCACTATGGTTCGTGGCAATTTTATTACTGTGATATTGTTATATGTTGATGACATGATTATTACAGGAAATGATGAACAAGAAATTCGAAAACTCAAACAGTTTCTCAATGGCTGCTTTCGGATCAAGGACCTTGGATTGCTAAAATATTTTCTTGGTGTGGAGGTTGCACGGTCTAAAGAAGGGATTTCAATCTGTCAACGCAAATACACCCTGGATATATTGGAAGAGGCTGGCTTGCTTGGGGTGAAACCCACCAAGGTACCCATGGAACCTGATATGAACCTAGCCTCAACAGACAGTGATGCTCTCAAGGATCCAACTCAGTATCGACGATTAATTGGAAAATTGATCTATCTCACCATCACCAGGCCAGAGATTACATATGCGGTGAACACATTGAGCCAGTTCATGCAAGAACCCAAACTACATCATCTCAAGGCATCACGGCAAGTCCTCCAATACCTTAAGAACGCACCGGGACAAGGCCTGCTATTTCCCGCAAAAGGCCATTTGAATTTGGTCAGTTACTGTGATGCAGATTGGGCCAAATGTCCAGTTACGCGACGGTCAGTGACAGGCTATTGCATTTATCTTGGAGACTCGCTCATTTCGTGGAAAAGCAAGAAACAAGTCACGGTGTCTAGATCGTCAGCTGAAGCAGAATACCGTTCAATGGCTGCAGCCACTTGCGAACTCACATGGTTGAGATATTTATTGAAAGATTTGCAGGTACCACATCCTCAGTCAGCATTACTGTTCTGCGACAATCAAGCAGCCCTACACATCGCTGCAAATCCGGTGTACCATGAAAGGACCAAGCACATAGAACTTGACTGTCACATTGTTCGGGAAAAGATTCAGAAGGGAGAAATCAAAACAGTTTATGCATCAACAGGAAACCAAATAGCCGACATATTCACAAAGCCACTAAGAACGCCCATTTTTCATACACACCTCAGCAAGTTGGGCACGATTAACATCCATACTCCAACTTGAGGGGGAGTGTAAAAGGCAACTAGATAATCTGCAATCTAGCAGATTATCTACCCGTTACAATTGATCTACAATCAATATTGGCTAATCAATAGCCAACGGTTACAAGAAGGTTTATGGCTAATGAATGTGTAATTGATGCATTAGATATCTTTCCTTGTATAGTTAATCTTCCCCTGTATAAAATATAGCTCTCTGTATGTATGAAATTCAATCAATATTCAATACAATACTTCAGATTTTCTCATTCTGTTGGGCCAACTCATTGGTCTACCATTGTCATTTATGATGCTAATACCATAGAATCTAGAGAGCTAATATTTCTGGCTTCAAGTTCATCTATCAGTGTATGCCTATCCAATGCTACATCTGGGAAGCCGTTCATATCTACCCTTGAGCTCCGAAAATTCAATGGTTCAGTTTATTATACAGTATTTGAAAACCAATTTTATCTCAGTGTGTCTGCCAGAATCAATTTTGGTGCCGATAGTGTGGATCCTGTTAGGTATGCTCTAAATATCTGGTTTAAGATGCAACATGATGTTGTTTTTACTGATGTACATTTATCTGAATGCTTTTTCAAGCTACTTCTGCTTAAACTCTAAGAGAGATAGAGAATAAAAAACACATTAAATTGTACAAACTTAAATGATGAACACAAATACCTCTATTCCTCATAGTTGAAATAATTTAGCTCCCAAATTTGTTGCTTCTTCAAGAGTAATATATCAATTTTTCCTTCATGCAAATCTTTTGACATGTGTACACATGCGTGCCCGCACACAACCATCAAATAATATAAAAACTTTTTTTTTTCCAGGTACCCTGATGACCCATATGACAGAATATGGGAGTCAGACTCTGTGAAGAAAGCTGATAAAACAATGGAACAGTAGAGAAGGAATGTAGCAGCCTCAAAACCTTAGGGTCTGCCGTGACATTTCATTAGGGTTTTATAACCTTAGTCAGTATACAATTTGATCCCATAATAAATGCTAAATATCTAATTACATGCCTAGGGTTATTCACATTCCATAATAGGAAATATTACAATCTTAATATATTCCATAATACCCCCCCTCAAGTTGGAGCATGAAGGTCCTGGATGCCCAACTTGCGCAATAAAAATTCATATTGTTGCTTTCCCAAGGCTTTTGTGAAGATATCGGCAAGCTGTAAAGATGACGTAACAAATTTAGTCGTAATACTCCCAGCCACAATGGCATCACGTATAAAGTGACAATCAACCTCAATATGCTTAGTGCGCTCATGAAACACAGGATTCTGCGACATATGAAGAGCTGATTGACTATCACAATGAAGAGACATAGGGGTCGGATGAGACACGCCAAGACTTTCAAGTAAAGCTTTAAGCCAAGTCAATTCGCAGGTCGTCATGGCCATAGATCGGTATTCTGCTTCGGCGGAGGAGCGAGAGACAATGTGTTGTTTCTTGGTTTTCCAAGACACTGGAGAATCACCAAGAAACACTATCCAGCCAGTAAGTGATCGCCGAGTAAGAGGGCAACCGGCCCAATCGGCATCACACCACCCGTGTAGCCGCAGATCACTTTCACTACTAAGAAATACGCCTTGACCCGGATTACCCTTAAGGTACCGGACTACCCGCAAAGCAGCTTCCCAGTGTTCCTCCCGTGGACACTGCATAAATTGGGATAAAATATGCACACTGTATGAGAGTTCGGGTCGAGTGAAGCAAAGATAAATCAATCGTCCTACCAAGCGACGATATTTTTCCGGATCGGTCAATGCTGTACTGGTGGACAAAGCAAGACGATGATTTTGTTCTAAAGGAACAGCTGCTGGTCGAGCCCCTAGCAACCCGGCTTCGGAAATGATGTCAAGTGCATACTTGCGTTGACAAAGTACAAACCCAGCAGGATTGCGCGCCACTTCAATTCCCAAAAAATATTTTAGGCAGCCAAGATCTTTCATGTGAAAACAAGCACAAAGATAGTCTTTGAAAGTCTGGATATCACCCGGACGATTGCCAGCAATGATGAGATCGTCAACATACACAAGAACACTGAGGTGTACTTCCCCTCGCAGATATGTGAATAATGAATAGTCGGAATAAGACTGCTGGAAACCATAGCTCGTCAAGGCTTGTGAAAGTTTGGCAAACCAGCACCGAGGAGCCTGTTTCAACCCATAAAGCGACTTTCGAAGTTTGCAAACTGCCCCAGTTGTCCCAACGCGAAAGCCAGGCGGAAATTTCATGTAAACTTCCTCCTGAAGATCACCATGCAAAAATGCATTATGAACATCCATCTGATGCACCGCCCAATTCTTCGCTGCGGCCACCGCAAGAAATACCCGTACGGTAACCATTTTTGCGACAGGCGCAAAAGTGTCCGTGTAATCAAGACCTTCAGTCTGATGATTGCCCAGAATGACTAGACGAGCCTTCAATCGCTCAGTAGTACCATCAGAATTATATTTGATCTTGTACACCCACTTGCATCCCAAAGCTTTCTTCCCCGCTGGGAGACTCTGAACAACCCAGGTCTCATTATTTTCAAGTGCGGAAATTTCACGCTGCATGGCATCTCTCCAACCGTCGTGTCTTACCGCCTCCGAATATGACACGGGTTCCCGCTCAGCTGTGATGGCTGCAAGGAAATTTCTATGGCGCACAGAAAATTTGTCACAATTCACATAATGTGCTAAAGGATAGGGTGTACCTGAAGGATGCAGTGGGACGGGTGGTGAGAGAGATGGACTCTTTTGAATAGTGTTGGTGACATAATCATGTAGTCGGATGGAGGGATACCGCTGACGATGTCCTCTTCCCATATCAGAATAAGTGGCAGATGTTTCCAAGCGGTCGACCGGTTCAGTGTTGTCTTCGAAGCGGTCGACCGGTTCACCAGGATAAGTGGCAGATGCTTCCAAGCGGTCGACCGGTGAAGTGTTGTCTTCCAAGTGGTCGACCGGTTCACCCCTTTCATTGGAAGATATATCCTCAGGTATAAGATCATGGACCTCGTCAGAAGTAGCGAGGACCATATCAGTAGTGAGAGGCCCATCAGCAGTTTGAGCAAAGGGAAAGACATCTTCTGAAAACACGACATCCCGGGAGACAAAAAAATCCTGTCTTTCCAAATCATATAGGCGCCATCCCTTCTTCCCATAGGGATAACCAACAAAAATACACCGACGACTTCTACTGGCCATTTTATCCCCCGTTTTCTCATGCGCATAACACAAAGAACCCAAAACTCGCAAATGATTATAGGATGGTTCCTCCCCATGTAAGACGTGATATGGTGTTTTTCCATCCAATACCGACGAGGGGGTCCTATTGATCAAGTACCCAGCAGTCAATACACACTCTCCCCAAAATTTAATTGGAAGAGAACCTTGAAATCGCAGAGCGCGAGCTACATTCAAAATATGTTGATGTTTTCTCTCCACACGCCCATTTTGCTGTGGAGTGCCTGTACAAGAAGTCTGAAAAATAATTCCTTGATCAAAGAAATACGATTTCAGACATGTAAATTCTGTCCCGTTATCACTCCGGAAAATTTTGACTTTCCGAGCAAATTGCCTCTCCACCATGGCAAAAAATCTTTTAAGCATACTAGACACTTCTTTCTTGTCAACAAGCAAATAAATCCATACAGCACGGGAAAAGTCATCAACAATAGTTAAAAAATACGAAGCACCACATGAGGAAACTGTTCTATATGGTCCCCATAAATCACAATGAACCAGTTCAAAAATATCCAAAGTCTTATTTTCGCTAACAGAAAATTTATCTCTCCGCTGTTTTGCTCTTTGACAAACATCACAATTTTTATTCAAACTGTTTTCCTGGTTGCTAGAATTAACCTCGGGAACTAACTTTGTTATTCGCAGTGAAGGATGCCCCAATCGCTGATGCCAGAGATCCAGAGACGCTTTATTACTGATCTTCATTGCATTAATCCGCGGTATCCCTTTGAAATAGTAGAGTCCATCTCGTCTCTCACCCGCACCAATCAGCATCCTCGAAGTGTGGCCCTGTATAACACACAATTTTTTAGTGAAAAGTACAAAACAATCATACTGATCAATTAATTGCGTCACAGAAATTAAATTGCAAGTGAGTCCTGGCACATAAAGGACATTTTCAAGGCACAAATATCTGTCAACAACCGTCGTTCCCTCTTTGACCGCCAAAGCACTACTTCCATCTGGTAATCCAACCGGATACTGATCAATTAATTTTAAATCAGTAAGTTCCCCAATTGACCCGGTCATGTGGTTTGAAGCCCCGGTGTCTAAAATCCAAACCGAACCAGTATTTGTCCCGATTAGATTTTTAAGCTTACCGGTCATTTTATCTATTATCTCCTTCGGCTCACCCAAAATCACTCTCAATTTCGCCCATTGCTCGTCGCTCAAGCCTGCCAGCGGCGAGCCACCTCCTTCGGCTGCGACAGAGCTTGAACCTCCGGTGGCCTGTGCAGCGTTGGCACGGTGGTTTCCCTTGTGACCCCGGCCTCCTCCTCTGCCACCGGAGTACCCTCTTCCACGGCCACCTTCTCTTCTCTCCTCTCCCCTGGGTCTGTCACCCCACCACTCGGGATAGCCTTTAAGAGCGAAGCAAGTGTCCTCCCCATGTCCAGATTTGTGACAGTATGAACACACCCCCTTTTCTCTCCCGTCGGTCATCCCTGTCACCCGAGTCATGGACCCTTGCTGTCGACCGTGGGTTCGACCCATAAAAGCTACAAATTCACCCGAATCATCTCTGCCCCGAGTCATCCCTTTCACCTGTTCTTCTTGAGTGAGGATGGAGTACACTTTGTGCAGCCCCGGCAATGGGTCTTGTGCCAAGATGTTCGATCGAGTTGTCCCGAACCGCTGCTCATCGAGACCCATGAGGAACAGGTGCACTTTCTCTTCCTCTCTTCTCTTTTCCAGTATTGAACCTAGATTACACGTGCACTTTCCACATTTGCACGCGGGCAATTGCTCAAAATTGCCCAGCTCATCCCACAATTTCTTCAATTTCCCATAGTAATCCATAATAGACATTCCCTTTTGTTTGCAATCGGCCAATTGAGACCTTAATTGTTGAATTCGGGGTCCATTGGTGATGCTGAATCGGTCCTTGATGTCCAACCATAAATCCCGTGCAATCTCTACATGGGAGATGGTTGATCGGAGTGTGGATTCGATAGTGTTTCGAATCCAGGACACCAACAGTGAGTTGATTGTCCACCAGTCTTCACAGTCTTCTGATTCTTCACTGGGTTGTTCAATTGACCCGTCGATGAACCCGAATTTCTTTCGGGCTCTCAGGGCTGTTCGGAACGAACGTGCCCACTCTTCATAATTGTCCCCCTTCAATTGGACTTGAGTAATTGTCAATCCGGGATTATCAAGAGATGTAATGTCGTATGGTGAGATTGTTTTTCGATTCTCACCAGAGACACTCTTGCTCCCGGAACTAGACTCTGTTTTGTCAACAGAGACATTCTTGTTCCCGGACATGGATTCTGCCATGTATGCTGCTTGATTGTGTGTTTTGTTTCAATGGTTTGATAGCTCTGATACCATGATAAAACAATGGAACAGTAGAGAAGGAATGTAGCAGCCTCAAAACCTTAGGGTCTGCCGTGACATTTCATTAGGGTTTTATAACCTTAGTCAGTATACAATTTGATCCCATAATAAATGCTAAATATCTAATTACATGCCTAGGGTTATTCACATTCCATAATAGGAAATATTACAATCTTAATATATTCCATAATAAAAGCGAATTATCTTGTAGATGTTGCTGCTGGTACCAAGAAAGTTTCAACTGACATGCCAATCAATGTCAACAATGACTTAAGGCCTCCGGAGAAAGTAATGCAAACAGCTGTAGTTGGCATGAATGGATCACTCATATATCGGTTGAATTTGGATGGTTTTCCTGGTTTTGGGTGGGCTTACACATGCTTCGCTGAAATTGAAGATCTGGATCCCAGTACTGAGTCCAGAAAATTCGTTCTGGTACTCCCAGGGAACCCTGATATGAGCAAAGCTGCTGTCAATATCGCAGAAAATGCTCCCGGAAAATACCGTCTCTATGAAGCTGGATATAACAACATATCCCTACCCTTCTTATTAAAATTTAGATTTGAAAAGACTTCTGATTCTTCCAGGGGACCACTTCTGAATGCAATGGAGATAAACAAGTATCTTGAGAAAAATGATGGTTCTCTAGATGGTTAGTAGAACAACATTCCTTGCATGCACTCTTATAATCTTGACCGTGAACTTTAGCTGAAGACCTGAAATCTTGGTGTTTTAAACTGTGTTTGAAGCATAAGTTCTGTTAATTTGACATTGCCATTTTCCATTTTGCCATCAAGGGGATTATCTATCTAGCACATCACATGTTGGATAATATGAAAACTTGAAACCAAATGCGCATCTGATACTTAATTTGCATGAGGTGCAGGAGATGTTATTTCCGGTGTGATTTTACTCTACTCAACAGCAGATTGGGCACAAGAAGGCGGTGACCCATGCCTGCCAGTTCCATGGTCATGGGTGCAGTGCAACTCTGATGCAAGGCCACAGATTATTAAGCTGTAATGATTTATCACTTGTGATTTTATTTTATGTGTTGTCAGATTCATTCCTTCATTTATCAAAGTCCCTCACAATGTATGAGGAGAATTTTTCTGCTCATATGGCTGAAATAGCTTATGTACCTGGTCTGGCAGCTCCTTGTCTAGCAAGAATTTGTCTGGGACTGTTCCTTCAGGATTGACGAAGTTGACAGGTTTAGTTGAATTGTAAGTTTCAAGCTTCTTATCTTTTGGCTGGATGAGGAATTAAATTTCAAAGCACACTGCTGTAATAGCCCCACATCATCATATCCACCTGTCTTATGTGCAGATGGCTCGATGGAAATTCATTAACTGGTCCAATTCCTGACTTTACTGGATGCACAGCCTTGGAGATCATGTAATGCTGGATGTTTTTTCTTAATCATGGTGTTTAATCTTGTTTTTATTAAAATATTAACCTAACATGATCACCATATCTGACAGTCATCTTGAGAACAATCAGTTGACGGGTGAGCTGCCATCCTCCTTACTGAACCTACCAAATTTGAGGGAACTGTAAGTTATCAGAACCTGGATGTCATTTATCTATGCATAACCTTGTCAAAGAACCATTTTAACCAAAAACTTAAGTTGTTAGTTGAGGTCCCCAGATATAATTTATACTAGCTTCAAGCAATTTTATTGGGCTGGAAATTTGCACAAGCAGACACTATCTTATGCTTATATTTTTTAATTAATTAGAATGGAGTGGTGAGATTTAAACTCGTGATCATTCGATTAATAAGTCCTTGATACCATATCAAATAACCATTTTAACCCAAAGTTTAAGTTATTAAGTGAAGTCTCAAAATATGATCTATAATATTCATTAACAAATTTCCCATGATAGTTTAATAATTAATACATATTTCTGCCATGACTGATGAATGATGATTAGAAGCAATGTCACAACTTTATGTGGATATATTTTTGGAAAGTTGCAAGGAAACAAGAAATTAATTGTCTAATCAAATTATTCATTTCACTGTTCTTTATTCAGTTTTTTCCTAACAATTTACATGCCTAACAAATGGGATGATTGCAGATATGTGCAAAATAATATGTTATCCGGAACAATACCATCGGGTATCAATAGAAAGGTGACTTTGAAGTGAGTCTCTCTCTTTCAATCTCGCTCACACCTGTTCTTTATTCATTTCACTGTTCTTTATTCAGTTTCTAAATTATTCTTTATATGTGTTCAAGTGTCCCATACTCTTTTATCATTTTTCCTCATATACTGTGATGATCTGAAAATATGTTGCTCACATCTGTGCATAACCCCTAAAGGAATAGTCAGAAGGAGGATTTGATTTAGAGGCATCATGTAATAAGGATTTTGATAGACAACCTTGTACAATCAGGCTTGCTTTCACCCTGTCATAGTACCATAATCTTCCCACTCAAATCTCTTGTCATGATGACTCACTGAACTTGGGATTTGGTGCTTCAATCCAACACGAGACCTCCAAGTAGGCTTTCCCACATTTATAATCATCCAAGGACATGCTAGTCCAATAACATTTAACCCTGAGAGCCCTAGCCCGAAGTTTCTTTGATACCCCTCTTTTCACCTGGTTACTCCACATCAATGGAGATTTTATAAGTCTCATGTATAAAATCACATTTCTGGGTGTTTAAATCGAATATATTTGACTCTGTTTTCTTGGTATAATCACAGCTACTCTGGAAACATAAATCTTCATGAAGGAGCCAGAAGAGGGAGGCACATGGGTATTATTATCGGCTCGTCAGTTGGAGCTGCTGTTCTTCTAATAACTACAATAGTGTCTTACTTGCTCATGCAAAAAGGAAAGAAAAGACACCCTGAACAAGGTATGGCTATAAAACAATTTTGAAGTTTTTGTCTAGCCTGCCAGACTTCTCAGGTGATAAAACATACTTTGTCTGTTTTAGAACAACTTCGGGATTCCCTGCCTGTGCAAACGGTAATTTCCACCTTGAGTGACGCTCCTGGAGAAGCTGCTCACTGTTTCACATCCCTTGAGATTGAAGATGCTACAAAAAAGTTTGAGAAGAAAATAGGCTCTGGAGGTTTTGGAGTTGTCTACTATGGAAAAATGAAAGATGGAAGGGAAATTGCAGTGAAAGTTTTAACCAGCAATTCTTATCAGGGAAAGCGAGAGTTTTCAAATGAGGTAAATTGAACTTTATTCATCAACTAAATTGCATTTGTAAATGAGATTACTTAAATTCATATTCTTTAAATGCTAGATCGTGTTTGTTATTGCTCAAATTAAATTGCTGCTGGAGGCTCATATGATTTTACTCTATTATAGATATATGCTGGTTGGAATTGTTTAACCGAATGTACAGAGGATTCTTGCTTCTATCTAGATGCCATTGGTCCTGAACCTTTTTAGAAAATGCATTAAGTACTTTCTATAAAAGAATGACGTTGGCTTTCGAACATTCTTGTGCAAATCATGTATAGTGTCCCCATACCTGTTGAATCTAAAAGATGTAGAATTTCTGATTAAAATGTTGATATTTTTTTTTTTTGTAAATTAAGTTCTTATTGATAGTGCTATGGATGTCATCTGAATTTTGACAAGATGGACTTAGCCTATTAGAAATCAAATTACCTGGATCTACCTTAGAAAAAAATCAGTAAGATACATGAGGATTCGTGAACTTGTAAAACATGCGACAGTTGAGCTCCTCAATCCTTTAATAACAGTTCCCATTGGGTATGAGAGAAAGGAAAATTAACAAGTCCATAAATTTCCTAGTATTGGAAGTACCTGGTTAAATAAACGGATAAAATCCTTTATATTATTTAACTGTTTTTATAAACTGTATAAGAATTGAAGCTGATATGAAAACACACATACATTTTTGAACTTCATGCACGTCTTCCTAAAATGAATATTGTTCTCTGGGAATGTAGTTTGATTGAAAATCATGCTGTATTGGTAGTATATTTTTCAGTTGAGCTGAAACTGTGAATCGATTTGTGCTGCCATTCACACAGGTGAGTCTTCTTTCAAGGATACATCACAGAAACCTGGTACAGTTTCTTGGATTTTGTCAAGAAGTTGGGAAGAGTATGCTTGTTTATGAGTTCATGCACAATGGAACACTTAAGGAACATCTTTATGGTAATTTCAAGTGTTTTTGAATTGGACCAATTTACATTGACACTCACAGTTTTTTTACACTTTGGCAGGTCCATTAAAACAAGGAAGAAGTATTAATTGGATCAGGCGCCTTGAGATAGCTGAAGATGCTGCAAAAGGTTTATGATAAGCCATTTTTTCCTTTTTTCTGTTCCTAACGTACTATCTATCCTTCACTATGGTTGGAGCCTATAACCTAAATAAGAGTTGCAGTTGAGGTGCTATAATGATTGTGTTTTCGTACTTGTTCAGGGATTGAATATCTTCATACAGGCTGTGTTCCAGCCGTTATACATAGGGATTTAAAAACCAGCAACATTCTTCTTGACAAAAACATGAGAGCAAAGGTTGCAGATTTTGGCCTTTCAAAACTTGCAGTAGATGGAGCTTCACATGTCTCAAGCGTAGTTCGAGGCACTGTAGGGTATTTGGATCCGGAGTAAGGTTCTTTTCTTTAATGTTATGATAGATCAATTTAAGCAGTATTATCTGGGAAAAAATGATGTGTTGCTGCGGCATTGTTAGATGATTTTAAACTTAAAAATACCATATTTATTGTGAAGTGAATATTAATAATCTGCTTACGACATCCAGGCAGATAAAATGACAAGGTTACATTTAAGTTTGAGACATGACAGTTGTATCTAGAAATCTGCTACACACTCTCTCTCTCTCTTAGCCATAGATGTGTTTTTCTGCGGTTTTTAACTAGCTAGCCACGCTATTGTTTCTTATCACATTGCATTAATAATTTTTGCTCTATGATACACAGGTATTACATCTCGCAACAGTTAACAGACAAGAGTGATGTTTATAGTTTTGGTGTCGTTCTCCTGGAGCTGATGTCTGGTCAAGAAGCCATATCTAACGAGAGCTTTGGTATAAATTGTCGCAATATAGTACAATGGGTAAGCTTGTTGATTGTCCAAGGACTAGAGGCTTGGAATTTTAACCATTTGTTTTTGGGAACTTCATCATTGATGATCATTATGTGAACAACCATTCACATTTGCATGACTTATTCAAAATAATGTATATCTGGAATCAGTAAGTTGCTTTAGGCAAAATGCTTTAAGCTGAATAAATATGATTAGTGTTATTATTATAAACATGCCTTGTCTCTCTTTTCTTGTCAACAAACTCTGTTCAAAATCAAGATCGAAGCTTCTAGCAGATTTTTTCTTAAATTTGCAACCTGTAGATCAAAGTCATAAGCTTCTAGCGAATGGTTTCATGAAATGGGTCTTTTACATCAGATTCGTTTTTCACTTTCAGTTTGTCCCTCGAAGAGGATGAAATCATTCATTAGGGTGCGAGCTAAACATATTTGGAAATGTTCCTTGTTTCCTGCTCAGGACATTTGGCTGTCACAATACATTTCCATGAGAGCTTCACTCTTTTCATTTCTAGAAATTGCTAATGTTGATGATGGTCTTGAATAACTGTATGACAGGCAAAATTACACATTGAGAGGGGGGATATCCAGGGAATCATTGACCCCTCTCTATGTGGTGAATATGACATCCAGTCAATGTGGAAGGTAGCCGAGAAAGCTTTGATGTGTGTCCAGCCTCATGGTCACATGAGGCCATCCATGTCAGAACTTCTCAAGGACATCCGAGATGCTATCTTAATTGAAAGGGAGGTGACACCAGCAAGGGAAGCTGTCTCCGATGAAATGTACAGAAATTCCGGTCATTCTTCAGCCAACTTGGGTGGAACTGAGAATTACCGGGCGCTTCAAGAGTCCACCTCACGGCCGGCCGCCAGATAATTCTTTTCCACCGCAGGCAGTTTTGGGCTCTTTTCGTCAAATATTTTTCGGCCGACTCCGATTCTATGGTGCTGAAATAAAAAATCAAATCGACCCTTCAGGTTTTGAGCTTGTAAATTATTTATTTTCCCATTTTGTTGTCAATTCATCCGCAATGAGCAAATGGATTTTATTGTATATCAGCTTGCATGTATCTCAATTGATTTTATGAATATTAAAATTAATGATTATGAAAGTTTTTAGTAATCATCATATTAACAACTATATGACTCAAACTTGAGACAATAAGAAAAACAAATTTCTTAATCCCAAACTTTTTTTATTTGACCACCTACTAGATGGTTGCATAGATCTTGTCGGGCAACCCTTAAGAGGTCGACTCGAACTGAGGATTTTTGAAGGCGGGTGAAGGTCTTAGGGAAAGAAAGAGAGATTGTACGATTCAACTAAATTTTTTTAAGAATGAAATAAATATTATTGTGTTTGGGTGGGTTTGATTAATAGTTATTGAGTTTTTTCTTTAAAAATAATTGATAAAATCTTAATAAGAGTTTTCGGTGATTTGACACATCAGAATCACTGAAGGAAATGTAGTTGAGTTTTTTTTTCTTGTTGTTGTTTTTGTCTAAATTGATTGACAAAATATCTCAATAATATTTACCATTGATACATCGTGATGAGATATTTTCCATCAACTTTTTCATTACCTTTTCTAACTTTCTAGTAGAAGTTTTTTTTTCTTGACCTTTAGGTCATACACTTATGTTTTTATATATTTTGATGATAAAAAAAATATAAAAAATGAACTAATAGTATGCTTGATTTAGAGTAAATCTTAAGGTAGTTTTATATCGAGAACACATCAACAAGCATGACGAGATTCCAAGAAGAAAATAAAGCTAATGCTTAGTTGAAGTATTAATTATTAGTGTTATATCTAAATCTTTTTATCCTACTTGAGAGCATAAATTCAAATGAACACACATAATTTGTTTTGGATGTGTTTTAAAAGAATTTATAAAACAATTTCAAAAATTCACTAAGAATTAAAACTGATAAATTTTGAATTTTACATGAATCGACCAACCATTTGGGTATACCATATGAATAAACTGGTCGTTTGTTCATTCATAATGAACCCCTAAGAATTCTGCAGGAATTGGTTAACTGATTGTTTGATTAATATGAACTAGTTGATCATTTTAACTGTTAGTGAGACTGTAACAGCTATAAATGATTTATTTTTGTTAAGAGCATATATAAGACTTACCTTAAAATTTACAAGGGAATCTATTGTAAAAGAACAACTACTTTAAAATCATCAATTCTTAATCATACCTATATTTATACAATCAAACCTTCATAATCTTATATTTTTATTTCAAAACACTTAAAACACTTACAAATCCCTCAAGTGTTATCTAATGAGATATAAATATACTTAGATTTTCGGTTATAAAACCCATTATATTGATAGAGTAATTATATGATAATAAAATCATTTGTAAATCCTTAATAGTTTAGTAAAAACTCTCGACTTTGGTAAGGTATTGTCACCAAGAAAAATCTTGAATAATGCATATCTTCAAGTGAGAGAAAAATCTTGTAGATAGAATATCTTCAAGTCGTGTAAAAACTTGAAGTGGATTCATCAAATAACAATTGTAAAAAAATTGAAGTGGATTCATGTTTTCTAATCAAAGATGTATTTTAATAAAAGAGGTTTAGGCTACCAACCAAAAAAGTCTTTTAAAAATACTTTATTAAAGGCAAACATTTGTTCTTATCATAAATGCAATTATTATATATAAAAATAGGTCATTTTATTGATGTATGTCCTACTAAGAAGGACAAACATTGTAATATGACATAAGTTTTTTAAAAAAGAACCCTCTAACCATAAAAGATACAATAAGGTATGGGTATTAATAACCTTATCTCGAATTTTGTTTGTAGGAATCAAATATGTATGATGAATGGTTTTTAGATATACTTGCTCAAGGTATATGACCGAAGATGGTTTATTGATTTCAAGCATTACCGATATTAATGGTGGAAAAGTCATGTATAAAGTTAACTCAAAAGGTAAAATCATTGAAATTGACAACATTAGAGATAAATCTTCACCTTTAATTGAAAAAAATATTTCTTGTTAAAAGCCTAAAAAATAATTTACTTAGTATTAGTCAATTGTGTGATAAAAGGCTATAAGATTATGTTTGATCATGAATGTTGTTCGATTATTGAAAATGACAAAGTAATCTTTGTAGGAAATATAAAATGTATTGTTTATATGATTAAAATTACATTCATGGGAATAAAAAGAATTCTTGTTGCTAGTATAAACGATAGGTATTTTTGGTTGAGAAGGCTAGGTTATATAAGTATGAATATTTTTTTCTAAACCACTTAAAGGTCTTCCATATGTTTCTTTTAATAAAAAAGAAGTTATGTGATTCTAGTCAAATGGAAAAACAAGTGAAAACCTCGTTTAAAAGCAATAATCACATCTCAACCAAAAGACCACTAAAGTTTCTACACATTGATTATTTATACCAAATAGAAATATAAACTTAAGTTGTAATAAATTTGTGTTTTTGATTATTGATGATTTCATAAGGTATATATAGGGATTTTTTTGGTCAAAATAAAAGGATGAAATTATTTATGAATTTATAAAGTTTTCAAAGGAGGTTGAAAATAAAAAAAAAAAGTTTTTTTTTTATTATAAACACAAAGAGTGATCGTGATGGTCAATTTATAAGTGATTTGTTTGAAATTTCTTTTTTTGAACAAAACGGATACCACCATAACATTTTAACACATAGAACTCCCCACTAAACTAGGGTTATAGAAAGGAAAAACTAGCCCTTTCAATAAATGGTGAGAATAGTGTTAAATCAATTTTATACACCAAAATATTTTTGGTGGGAAGTTATAAACACCTCTTATTATGTTTTAAATTATGTTATCTTGATATTAGAGTTCAAAAAGACTCTTTATGATCTTTAGAAAGGGAGGAAACCCAATATCTAGGATTTTAGAGTTTTTAGTTAAAATATTTTATTCTTGACACTAAAGACAATTTAGATAAATTTGATTCAAAATATGATATTGAATTTTTTCATGGTTATTCCTCCCCAATCAAGCATATAAAGTTTATAATAACATAAAACTTTTTTCTAGAAAAATCTGTGCATGCCGCTTTTGAGAAAACTCAAAATATTTTTTTTATGATTTCAAATGAAATTAATGAAAGTTTTTAATATTTAAGTCTTAATGACAAAGCCATCATAAAAGGACAACAATGAAGGAATAGACAAAAACCAAGCAAACACAAGCAATCAATAAGAGATGGTAAATAACTCTTTCATGCCACCAAAAAAACTAAAATCTCAAGTCATTTCTTGAAGCTAACACACCTACGAGCACATTAATAAAGCTTGATATGGATGAAAATGATAAGAACATAGACATCACCAAATATCGACGTATGATTAACTCATTTTCTTACTTAACTGCAATTAGACTTGATATTATATTTTATGTATGTCTATATGCATGTTTTCAAGCATGTCTTAAAGAATCTCATGTAACTACTATAAAATACATCTTTTAATACTTGTATAGTACAATTGATTTAGGTTAATGATATCCAAAAGAAAACAAGTTGAGTATAATTCGCTATTTATATGCTATTTTTAGGGTGTAAAGTTCATAGAGAAAGTACTAGTGGAACTTGTCATTTTCTAATATCATTACTAGTATTTTGGGTTAGAAACAAACAACACTAAATAACCCTATCAAAAACTCAAATAGAGTTATAGTGGCAAGTAGTTGTTATGCTCAAATATTATGGATGAAACAAACTTTAGAAAATTATGGACTTGTATTTGACCATATACCTATTAAGTGTGACAATATCAATGTAATAAATTTGTCCAAGAATCCCATACAACATATGTATAAAAAAAATATATAAGTGACATATCACTTCTTAAGGGATTACATGAATAAATAAGACATTATACTTGAGTCTGTGGGCACAAAATACCAACTAACAATTTTTTTTTACAAAGCCTTCAAGTAAAGATCACTTTTGCAAAAATATGAGAAATTTAGGCTTTATTCATGCTGAAAATATTAGAGATCTTATTTTTGTGCGTATACATCATTAAAATTAGTTAGATATGTTTAAGTGATGAGAATCAATCCTATTGGCATTTAATATTTATCATGTTGTAAAATTTTATTGTTGGTCTACATTGACTAATTAGTTTATCAATTTGTCATTACTAGTTAAACCAACCAACTGGCTGAAGAAAAAAAAAAGAGGATGGATACTAGATGAATAATATTTTTTTTTTGGAATTGGTTTGGAGTCTATTTCTTGGTTTAAAAGTTGGATAACATAGTGTATTGTAACTCATAGAAACACTTGTGAAAGATTCAAGAAATTATAGTTTTTTATGAACTAGTTAACCAACTAAACTAGAGTTCCAGTAATGAGGCTAATGTCTAAATTCTGGATTTTGACCCCTTGACTTTTTTTAACTTGATTCTTACATGAAAAGGGTATATTTCAAGTACAAGGAAAAGATAAAAAAGAATCTTAGGAGATGGAGGTTTCAACCGATCAATCAGTTGCTCAACAACACACACACACACATCTATCATTTAAAAAAAAAACTTGAATAATAAATTATAGACCCAAGAATACTATATGATCTTGACAAAATCCCATAAAATTTACAACCTTTTTGGATTGTTTCTTGGAGATTAAAGAGAAATATCACCTAGAAAACACTAAAGAGAAGTTTAATTGTGCAATAAAAGGAAAAATTATCCAACTTCTTACAATGTGATAACATTCAAAAAGTTTTTTTTTTCCAAATAGGTTGATTATTATAAAAAGAGGTTTAGGAAATAAATTATGTGCCATTAGTATTAAAATTATATTTGTAAACATTTGAGAGTTTGAAAAAAACTCTTTGAATTAATGAGATGTTGTCTCAAAGAAAAGAAAATCTAAAAGAGTGCATACCTTCAAGTGGGGGTAAAACAAATCTTGAAAAACAAAATCTTTAAGTGATAATCTTTACGTGGATTCATCAAATGACAATTATAATCTTGAAATTGGATTAGTAAGAGAAGACAACACTCAAAATTGATTTGGTGCTTAAACTGTGGATGTAGGTTTGTTAAAGCATTTGTTAAGTTAATTTAAGGAATGCTATACTATGAAAGTTGATATATTTTTTTATTGAAGAATTATATAAATAAGTTGGGATGTATAATCAATTATGAGAGCTCTTTGTTAAGAAAAGAGACAATTTTTTTGCCTAGTTCATATACTTCTGGATCTATTACATTCCCTATCATTCATTTTTTTCTTCTAATGAGGAGCAACTATAATTCGAAACTTAATTTTTAGCAGAGTTAAGTAGTAGCCTTATAAAATAAAATGAACTTTAAAAGGTTATTTGTTCTCTCTATCATGTATGGAAGAAAATAATAAAAGAAAATGAATTATAAAAAAATAAGTAAAGTAAAAAAACAAAAAGTTGCAAAAGAAAAAAAAAGTAAATTAAAACAAGAAAGATAAATTGAATGGATAAACTTTTACATACATGAGACTAAGTATCAATTATAATAGTTATATGGCCTTTTATATATTGGTATAAAGTTTGAATCTTATTTAAATATGCAACTCTAATTCTATATAAATTTGGTGTCAGATAAGGGTAATTTAATGAATTCTAATACAAACTAAACCTATCCTCTGTTGATACTTATGTAAATCCTAAAATAATATATAACTCTGTGATGAATTGCTTTCTCTTGGTTGATTATGACTCTTAATCACCTATTTGACTATATTGTTAATTATCTTAGTCAATAAAAACTCTTTCAACATGGTTAATTCCACTAACCTCAATAAATCTTAGCTTTCTTCTCTTAATTTATCATGAAAAATTATTGTTCTTTTTATGTTTGACATTTTTTTTTGTATGTAAGTAGGTTTATTTTAGGATGTGAATTTTGTAATGATTTATTAAACCTTAACCAAATCATAAGTTTTGTCAAGTTATTTTAAGTGAAACCTGGTGACTAACATCTTGAAAACCAACAATAAACATAACAAATAATTGATTCTCATGTAATTTACAAGATATTGTTAATTATACATTGAATAACTCAAATTGCATTTTTTATAGACTTAAAAAGATTTGGATTCCTTTGTTTTCACATATGACACATAACTATTTATATTTTATAATTTTCTTTTTATTGTGAATTATATAATTTTTTATGGATTTAGAATATTTTCTTTCGTATACTACTCATAATTAATTTTCAAATATATCTTCATTTTCATATTTGTAAACTATAAATTATAGTTTTTTTTTTATAAAAAAAATTATAACTTTATAATAAGTATAAGACATAATGCTGTAAATTATCTTCTTTTTTTTAGATTTTTGTATTTAAAATAAAAAAGAAGGGTCAATTTGTGTCCTTTTGTAACAAACTTTAATGGTGGGGGCAATGGGGTTGTTTTGATGGACAAAATATCTAATAATTGAAAATATTCATTGTTAAGAGATCTAAGTTGAGAATGATGTAATAGTTGAGGGACAAATATGTCTTTTTCGTGGTAAGCTCTCATGTCAGGAAGACCTAGCTCCAGCTGTCCCTTGAGTTTGACACGTTACCGAACGAGTAGGCGGGGAGTGAATAAAACGACGTCGTGAAATGAATGGAAGCGCAAAGTAAACTGAAAGTTTACGATAGCACGTGGTCTAATAAGATCTCGACGAACCTTATCTCGGAACAGAAAGAAATCGCAGAAACAAACAAATAAATAAATAAAAACTAAAACAACCAGAAAGAGAAGAGAGAGAAAGAAAGAAAAGAAAGGAAAAACCAACGGTGTTGATAAACCTCATTCTCTCATCTCAGTCGTCTCCTTTCTCCTCGCTTCTCCAGCGTCCGATCCAATTATCCCTTCCCATCCCCTTCTCTCGCGCCTTTTTTATTTATTTATTTCTTTTAACAGGTAACAAACCCACAGGAAAAAAAACAAGCCTCTCTCTCTCGTTCTAAATTCTCTTCCTCTGATTGACGTTTTGATTAATCAATTATGATTATTGATGGTGAGTTAGGGTTTTCGATATGGCGGCGGAGGCACCGGCGAGTCCAGGAGGAGGAAGCCATGAGAGCGGAGACCAAAGTCCTCGCTCTAATTCTAATGTTCGTGAACAAGACAGGTTCTTACCGATCGCGAATATCAGTAGGATTATGAAGAAAGCGCTTCCTGCTAATGGAAAGATTGCTAAGGATGCTAAAGAGACTGTTCAAGAATGTGTTTCTGAGTTTATTAGCTTTATCACTAGCGAGTAAGTGGTGTTATTTAATTTAATTTGTTTAATTCTTTGGTTTGATTTATGGTTGAATTGCTGACTTTGAGGGTTTTGTTTGGTGTAGAGCAAGTGATAAGTGTCAGCGAGAAAAGAGGAAGACAATTAATGGTGATGATTTGCTTTGGGCTATGGCTACGTTAGGGTTTGAGGATTATATTGATCCTCTTAAGATTTACCTGTCTCGATACAGAGAGGTGATAATTTATTGCTAATTTTTTTGTACCTGATTTAACGTTAGATTTTAGCTGATGGTTTATGTTATAAGAAATGGATATGGAATGGGATTTTGGAATTTAATTTTTTATGCGGTTTTGTATTGTTCCTTTAGTATGCGAGATATAGATTTTGTTGCGATTTGAGCAAATGATGATGGACTGATGTGTTTTGTTATTATGTGCATGGGGATTGAATGGATGATGCAGATGGAGGTATGCCAATTAATATGTGCTTTTGAAATTTTCTTGCACTAGTTTTTTGAATGTTAGGATATATAATGAGATACGGTGTTTGATAGGGTGATACCAAGGGATCTGCGAAGGCTGGAGAGACATCTGCTAAAAAGGACGTTCACCATGGTCCAAATGCGCAGGTGAAATGGAGCTTTATGTTGCTGAGCTACTGCTATTTCTTATTTTTAGTCAATCAACGTACCTCATTGTCTTTATTTTATAGTACTAAACTTTTAGCAATCCTATAATCATCTTATCTTGGATATTTGGAATATAAATTCTCCAGATTTCTCATCAAGGTTCTTTCTCACAAGGTGTTAGTTATGGAAATTCAAATTCTCAAGTAAGCGCCCTATCCCACCTGGCTTCCTTATTCTGTTATATATGATGCTACCGTACCATGCCACCAGTGTGTTTTCTGCCTTCTGCTCATTGCTGCTGACACTAGTATCTCCATCTAATGCCATCGCCATTGCTACCTTGAAGTTTTCTGCGCCACCATTACCTTTTCTGCCTTTTTTTTGTCCGCTAAACGAAAAACTACCATCACCAATATACTGTTCAAATCATCAACTTTCATGCATTTGCCACTGCCATAGTATCTCTATTTCCATCAACACCCTATACCATGCGATGTGTCGTCGTCCCCTCCTTTAAATTTTTCTACAGTGTTCTAGTAAAGTAACTTAAACCCAAATCTATTGCAATCCAAACAATAGGATGGATTAGGCTGTGCTCTGATCAACTCCATACAAGCCCCAAGATACATATTGACCCCTATTGGGTTCTGGGTGGTTGAGTGTGATCTGTAGTTAGTGCAACTATGCAGCTCTAGAGGCTAGTTACTAGAGATTAAATGGTTTTCAATTAGCCATTGTGGTTTTAATTGTTTGAGACATGATGAGAGATGGGCTTATTTCATCTTAAATCTTTCCTGTTCAAGTTAAAGTGTACTGAAATATTATGTGAACAAGAGGAACTGGAATTTCAGACTTTCCATTTTGTTCCTGTTCATTGACAAGTATGTGAAGAAGAGATTCTGAACTTGATATGCACGCCCAGCCCTAATTTTTGTTTGAATGTGTTCAAAATCCCACAATACTCTGGAACTTCTGTCATGTGCAGAGCATGGGATGGGGGGTGGGTGCTTCGGATTTGGTTTCGTTATTAGCCAGGATTCACTGTTTGAACTGTTACTCTTCATCTTTTCCTTCAAATGTCCTTTCTGAATTATTTTGATAGTAAACAACTTGAACTTTATATCCTGTCCTTTTTTTAGCATTCATGGCTGGTTGCATCTCCATATAAATCCTAGAGTGATCTGGCTGCTGAAACTAAAAGAGTTGTTGCTACATAACAAATTCCCCTTTTCATTTCATAGTCTAGTATTTTTTTATTTCTGGACTTCTCTAAATGTTTGCAGGCTCAGCACCTGATGGTCCCTATGCAAAGCAATGAGTAGATATGTACTCTCTTACAATGAATATTGTCATTTAGAAGGTATTTAATTTCTCATCCAGTTCCTAGAGCAAATAGTGTTTCAAAACATAAAACATCGATATGGTGTAAGCACTGACAGCTTGAGTGGTTTTTATTAACTTGTATCCTTTGTTGTTTCTGGTAAGATATGTATAATCTGGGTATCTGTCGAAGTAGAATGACTTTTGAAGCATTGTAAATGTTGGTAACTTGTGTCTTGATTTTTAGACTGGGTACTTTGGCAAGGGTATGCTACGCTGCTCTTATATTTAAAACGGGGCATCTTTTAATCGGTGCAGTGATTTTATTCATTCATACCATGTTAATGCTATACTTGGTTTTAAAGGGTGAATGAAGGCCTGATCTTCAGAAAACTGAAATGTTTCCAATTTCTTTACTTTTATCAAAAGTTAGAAAGAAAAGAAAATGTAAGGATGAATGAACTCGAATTAACTTCTAGATTTTATGTGGTGCGACTTTAACTTTGGCCAGATACTTTTTCAGTTTATATATATATATATATATATATATATATATATATATATATATATATATATATATATATATCCTTTGCAGTTATAATTTTCTTACACGAGGAGATGCTTACTAACCAGGAAACTTCTGTTTACACCACACTTTCAATGTTTAGACAATGTGGGCGTAGGGGCAAACATAGGAGGTTTCGGGGTATTTGAGATTGCAGTTAAATTGTGTTTTTAAAAATTTATTTTTTTTGTTATTTTAGTTTTTGAATTGTTTTAATATGTGAATGTTAATAATAAATTTTAAATAATAATAATGAAATGTTATTTTAATGTATTTCCAACTAAAAATATTTTTTAAAAATAACATTTATTATAATCTAAACAGTCAATTGTTAATTAATATTTAGTGTGTTTCAATTGATGTGATATTAGATGCAAGAGTTGTTATGCTATTCTCTAGACTTAATGTGATATTCGATTTAATTTAATGCAAGAGTTATACTATGCACTAGATTTAAGGCAGTATTTAAATATGATATAACTTTTTTTTTTAAAAATGAAATATTTTTAACATTGGCATCAAAATGATTTTAAAATATATAAAAAGATTAATTTGAAACAAAAATTTAAAATATTCAAAAACATGGCTGGATTGCACAAACAAGTGAGATTATAATGAAGATTATTAAAAGTAATTTTTATTTAGAAATATAATCAAATAATAGTTTTTATAATTTTAACATTTTTGCTTGTTCTGGTTTTCATCTTCTATTGGATTCAAATGATTGTGATTTATGAATAGCTAGAGAATAAAAAAATGAATCACCCTTTTATTTTTGTTTTTGGAAAACCGTGGTGATTATGCAATTGTAAAAATAGATAAACAATGTATTATAACAATGAGAAAGTTGAGAGATTAAGAAAAAGGAATTTGAATAAGAAATATATGGAAAACTCAGTTTTGCAAGTGAGCCCTGATTCATCCCTTATTTGCAAAATTACCGGCAATAATAGTTGTTGCTATTATATAATTGATGCTATGGCTGTAATTACTGTGATTTGCAAGTAACATGCTATAACTTTGAAGCCTTGAAATAGGAACCATGCAGAGAAGGTTCGGGCATGCGAAAGTTGACGCGAACTAGACATTAATCAACAAAGCAAGAGAGTTACTTGCTAGAGAAACCAATTCCACAGCATGGTGGTTTAGCGAGTTTTGGGTTATCTAAAAGCCCTATTTACCAGGATCATCCGATGCCTAATAACCCTCCTTTGGGATTGTATTTATTTTTTATACTAATAACCCTCCTTTGGGATTGTATTTATTTTTTATACTTCTACATTTACTCGTTTAATTTATTTATTTTTGGCTCTTAACCCCCCCCCCCCCCCCCCCCGATTACAAAAAATAATAACTGAGAAGACGGAACAGAATGTATAAAGATTTAAAAATAACAAATGAAAACAACACCCAAGGCAAATGACACCTTCAAACAAGAAACTGTTTTTTTTGTTGTTGCTGTTGAAAATGACAGAGTTTGCTAGAAAATGACATGTTAAAAAAGCAATTGAAAAATAATATAGTTTGAACACAACTGTATTTTTTAATATTGATGCTGTACACAATGGCTATTGAGATTTGCTTAAGGTTAATTACAATTCATTTAGTGGTCCTTCAAGTTGTTTAAAATTATATCATCAAAGTCCTTTTTACAGTACGAGGTATGTCGAAAACAAAGCTATTGTGTGCCTCCAATAACCTATTCTTTCTTTCCCTACCTTTTCTTTTTTAATTTCTATCTCCCGCCACATCATCTTTTCTTGGCCATTACATCTTAAATCTATTTTCGTGGTCATTGGATCTTCATAAGATTTTGGATTAACTTTTACACATACTAAATAATTTGCATGGGACATGTATTTTAGTTTCTCATTAAACAATCATCATTTTCAAAAGCTTTTGTGTACAAAATTAATATTCAAAACACAATATTATTTTTCAAATACTTTTTTAATCTGTGTCATTCTCCCAAAAACTTTTACCAAATTGTGTTAGAATAGTAAAAAAAAACCCCATAAAATGCTAATTTTAGAATAAAACAGAATGTTGATTATTGTTTTCTTTCTCTCGGGATGAGACGTAAAATAAAAAAGTTGTCATTCCGTTATAGCTTATCTTTTCATGAGCGAACTTGGCTGCGTGATGTGTTGGGTTTTTATTTATTTATGTAGAAAACTGATTAATTTTTTATATTTTGTAATTGATTATTTTAATATTTAATTAGTAAAATTATAATTGATAAAATCTGTTAGAAACTATGTTTTTTTTCCACCTAAAAGTGATTGAATGTTGTTGCTACTTAAATTCTTTTGATAAAATCTATTAGAAATGACTATTGTTTTTCAATGTAGGAAACTTATTGTTTTTGTGTGTGTTGTAATTGGTTATTCAAATTTTTAAGTTGATTATTTAACTAAGATATATAGTATTCTTAAGAAAAATTAGGACCATGAATAATTTTATTACATGTTCAAAAATTTGGTACCGGCTGTGGCAAAATGTAGGGCAATTTGGATTTTATTATTGTAGATAATTTGGCATATTTTTTCTACATGTCTTATCAATGTGTGGTTTCATATTTTTTTTTAACGTAATATGAGAGCTGAAATATCATGCATAAAAAAAAGACGCAGAAATTATTTTCCATAAAAAAAAAATTGATCAGTGAATTTTTGTCACAATTCTTATAGTTGTCATTATAAATATTATATACATAATTAATATTCTAATTATTATTGGGCATACTATCGATGACACAATAATTTTGTTAAAAAAATATTAATTACTGACTAATGAATTTTTATCACAATTCTTATAGCTGTCATTATAAATATTATATACATAATTATTATTGAGCATACTATTGATGACACCATAATTTTTTGTTAAAAAAATATTATTTTTTCTTGATTTTATAATATTTATTTGTCATATTATTATATTAAAAGTATTTCAGAACACTAGTAGTAAATTATTATTTTATTTTAAGAAAAAAATATAGGTCATTTTTGTTTATATATATATATATATATATATTTTAAGGCGTTCATATTAAACAAATATAAAAATATATACTTAGCCTCATATATTTATAAGAAATAAAACTTATAAATAATCATTATCATTATTTTGAATGTCTTACAAACAAATTAATAAAAAAGCAACAATAAATAATAAAAGAGAAAATTAATTTTTAAATTATCACTAACACAAATTAAGATTTAAGGACAAAATAAAAAAAATGGCAACCCCAACAAAAGAGAAAATTTAAAAAATAATTCTTACTATTATTGCATAAATAATAAAAAAGCATTAACCTCGAAGAATAAAAATACTCAAAAATATAATAAAAGAGTAAGCAAACAAATAAAATGACAAAACAAAAATAAATGTTATTAGCCTTAATGTTTTTTTTTTAAAAAAAAATATAAATTTTCAAATGATTACTAACACAAATGGAAATTTAAAAGCTAATTAAAAAAAAACAACCCCAACAAAAGAGAAGATAAAAAGAATTTAAAAGTAAAACAAAAAGCATATACACGTAAACATGTACAATATTAGGGATTAATACATAACTATATTAATACTAGTAAAAGAATAATTAAAAGTATAAGGGCCAAAATAAAATATATAATTGATTTCAATTGAAGGATCCAATTGACAATAATTCAAATTTCTATACCAAACATATTAAGGGATTTAAAACCAAAACTAAAATTAAAAAAAAATATGGACTGAAATGAAAATACAATATATAATTAATTTCAATGGAAGGACAAAATTGAAAATAATAAAAATTGTTATACCAAAAAAATTAAGGGATTGAATACAAAACAGAAAATTAAAAGAATAAAGACTGAAAGGCAAACAAAACATATCATCAATTGCAATTAAAGGATAAAATTGAAACCAATCGAAACTTCTATTATAGAAATCAAGACAATACACAACAATCAAAAGAGAAGGGACTAAAATGAATCTAGCATAAACCGAGGGGACTGCAATGTAAGATGACCTTCAGGAGAGAGAAACGAGTATAAAAATATTCAACCGACCACCATCGTCTCTCTAGTGATCATGGGCTACCACACGCCATCCCAGTAGGTAGAGTACATGGCGGCGAATCCTCGAAGACGCCGGATCGATATTTTTGGACACCGTATGACGCTGGATGTGCCACCGTAATAGAGCATCTTGGAAAAAGGCATGTCGTGTCCGATGGATGTGCCAACTATGCGCCGAAAAAACAATAATAAAAAATATAGCCAATTACTTAAACACCCCCATATATATTTCTGAACTTTTGTCTTTTCTGTGACTAAAGTAGTATTTACACAATTTACAAAAATGTGAAATGTCCAGAGGCCCCCCCACTGGCGGTTTAAGGTTTTGTCTTATTTGTGGGCTTTTTCATTATTGCATTATGCATACACAGGTAAAAAAACGATATTACCCCTGGTCTGGCCACTATTCACAAGCTGAGAGGAGGGTTAAGACAATATTTTGACTATTTAAAAATACACAGTAAATACAAAAATACCCCCAAACAATCTGGTATTGCCAACCGGTCCCATGAAAAAAATAAAAATATTCCTGATACAAAGGCATGGGCTAAGGCGCACTGAGGGACAAAATCGTTAATACATTGTTATAATCCACAATGTTTTGTGAGTGTGTGTATAGTGTTTTACCGAGCTGTTTTAGCTTTCTTCTAAATTAGAAATCTTATCATTACTTTTCTTCTCTCGAATTAGGACATATGTGAAAAAACCCAAAGTTGATCTAGTTTGACTTAATCTACCTAGCAAGATGACGTGTTACTCGATCAACTTTTTATTTATTTCTTGCAAAACAACATTGTTTTGGTATTTTTTTTTAAAGAGTTAATTAACCTAAATCAACTTAATAACTCATGAACCAAGTTTTATCTTGAGTTAATCCTGGATTGGGTTTAATATTTATGTTCTAGAAAAAAGTTGTGTTATATTATTCTAGCTTCTTGCAAAGGCTGGGACTAACAAACTCAATTTATGTTATTTCAAGGTTTATGATTCTTCTCCCAAAACATCAATTTTCAACTCTTTACTTTATTAGGTTTCTCCCACCTATAATTAGGACTAGTTCTTAACTTAATGATTAAGGTCATGGTTTATTCTTATCTCAATACTAGATCATAGCTCGAATTACGCTGCGGGTCAAATCAAGTTTTTTTTTTATGTAAGAAAAATATTCATGTTTTGTTAATGTGTTTTTTATAGAGAAAAAAATAAATTATATGAGGATTGACCAATGTAACCTCGTCAACTTGAAAAATCTAAAAACAATTTGAACAATCGATAAACATATAATTTGACTAAAAAAATCAAGATGACATCGTTTTTTATATTGAAATGATAACATATTAGATCGACTTAAAACAATTTTAGTTAACCTAAAAAATCAAGTACTTGGGTCATGAAATCCCAATAATCTTATACAAAGCAAATAAAAAAAATACATTAAGCCTAATGTTGAATAATGAAATTAAAAACAAAACTCAACAAAAAAATAAGTTGGGGCAACCCTTGTTAACATGTCAAACCTGGGTAATGAGACCAAAATTAGGTAATGAGACCAAAATAACTTCATATAAAGAAAAAAAAACATTATGAAGCTCAATTTCCAATCAACTCAATAAAAATAAAAAAGATATAAAATCCACCCAAGTTAACCAACCTATGACTTGTATCATGAGACTGAGATAACCTTATAGAAAGAAAAAAAAATGTATAATTCTTTATCAACTCAATATCAAAGGATGAAATTAAAAAATCAATTAAAAAAGAACTTCTAATATTTTGTTTTGTGTTTTGCTTCTATAAATGAGATGAGATCACATTATGATGTTAAAATCAAATTTATTAGTACTTTTAAACCAAAAATAAAAATCAATTATGGATGAGGAGGATCTTAACAGAGTTGGAAAATCGACTTTAAAAGGTTAAGCATAATGAATCATCTTTTGTTTGGCAGGCAATCGTATAATGATCATAACTGGATTTACATAAATGAGATTTTAAGTAGGCTTTTCATAATAAAAAGGGGTTGCTTTTTTATATGTTTGATGCAACATTATCATTATGCATTCAATACATAATATATTTATGCTTAGGTCTTTCTCTAATATAGAAAGGAGTGAAGTATTTCGGTTGGCATTAGTTGTCATGTTTTGGTTTGGGATTAGCCATTCTTACCATTTCATTAGTATGTTTTGCTCAATTTCTTATTTTTTTAATGTAACCAAGTTTGCCTCTTTTTCTATCTTTTTATTTAGTTTATTTAGTTTTATTATTATTTCATAATGCCTTTTATAGGGTTTTTTTTTTTTCTAGTTTAGCTTATTTAGTCTGTTCATTGCTTTCTTTCATACTTTCATATCGTTCAGGGGTATAATATAACACTTTCATTTTCTTGGGAAGGGGGTGTCTGTTTTTAGGTTATTTTTATATGGTTATGTGTTTTTTTCCCCTAAGTTTTGTTTTGCTTTTGACTTTTTATTATTACCCATTCAGTTTTGATTTTCTTTGTATGGGTCTTTTGATTTTTGCTCATTGTATTTTGACCTTGATTTCTCATACACGTCCTTTATATATATATAGGTTTGTAATTCCTTGTAGAGCTTCTCATCCTTTACTTAGCTTTTTCTAGCTTGGATTTGCAAGTGGGCTATCATTCTTTATTATTTAGTGAGCGTTGTTTCTGCTTGTAAACTTTTTTATACCTTTTCATTGCTTACTTATGTAATATGGTCTATAATTTCCTTTTTTAGTCATCACCAAATGCTTTGGTTTCTTTTTTCTCACTTATTCTTTATATTTTTCCTCTCTTTTTAGTTTACTTTTGGTTTGGGGTAGGAACACTCATATTGTAGACCAATTGTTTGATTTTAGTTTTTTTATGCCTTTTCTCTTACTTCTCGTCAACTTTATAGTGTTACTTTAAGCTTTTCTTTTCATGTGTGATGACAAATCTCATATAGCAATGGAGTTTCCCATGTACACTCTTTAAAAATATGATGTGTAGTATTACAAGTATGATGTTGCACAAAATGACATTGCCTACTAGCTATTATTCAATATTACCATAATTTATTAGCATTGCATCATGTGTCATCAACAATAATGCACTAACATTATTATAATACCAAAATTTGTATATTAAAAGACAACCTTTAAACCGTAAAATGTCAAAAAAGATGACTATATTAGTTTGCTATGACAAGAGGGACTTAATTGAAATATTAAAGAAACCAAATTAATATAATCAGGGGGTTTAATTGAAAGAAATTAAAAGCTTAATGGTTATTGAAGGATCAAAATTGAAGGTTTTCAAGACTAGGGACGAACATGTAAAACAAACACGATGTTAGGGGCCCAAATTGAGTAAGACTAAGACTGATTTGAATGAAATTAAAAGTTCAACATTTTATTAGGGGTCATATTTAACAAATCGAGAACCAATAACCATTGTAAAAAAGTCATTTAGATAAAAAGAGAAAATTTAAATTTTTTCAAGGGGATATGATTTTATAGATTAAAAGTTTAAAGGTCAATTGAGGGTGAGGGTACGAGTGATGAAATCCAAATGACAATGACTCGATTTCATATTATTGGCCAAATCATAACTTAGAATAACCCTAATTTATAGGGTGTAGCCAAAATGACATCATTTAAGGGACTTGATATCCTTTTTGACTGAACGAGTAGCTACTTTCAAACAAAAAAAAATAGCAGCTCTAATCACATTTTAGGCTCCAACACCACTTATTGACATATGAGTTTCCTTTTTCATGGTGGTGTTACCCTCACTCGATGTTTGTTCTTCCTCTTCCACGTGAAAGCCCTCATCTTCTTGTCTCGAGTTGGCTTTCCATTGATCCCTATTTTCTTACAGTTTTTGGCCAACTTTGAATCAATAAAAAATGAGCTACATGTCTTCAAATTATGTGAGGATTGATCTTAGTATAATAAAAAAATCTCCTCTACAATTCTCGTAACTTGATTGGTCATAATAATATCTAGTCTATCATGATTAAATTGAGGAAGAGACACCCTCAGTTAGTCATTTTTAGCCAATATTAATCCTTGTCTACCAACGATTTCATAAGCTCTCAAAGTTTGTTAGGCTTACAAACAAGGAAAAATGAAGGAAAATGACAAAAAAAAAAAAAATCCTAATAGAATAGGAGAAGAAAATCTAAACATACTAGTTTTAAAATATAATTAAAAAAGGGAAGGTGTATTTGGTAACCCTTGGGCCTTTGAAGGGTTATAAAAGGGATAGAAAAGGCACAAACATAAGGGGAAACAAAGGAAAAAAGAAGAAGATGAGAGTGAGGAGAAAGAGAGAGCAACCATTAGAGTTCTTATAATAGAAAAAAGAATGAGGTATTAATGAAGGGATCTTTATTTTAGCTTAGAGATTAAGTAACAACTATAAGTCATTAACAAACCAACCAGGAGTCTAGAGGCTAGTATATCATCCCTATTTTGTCCAAGGTAAACTTTTAATATTTGATGAGGGGGTAGAGTTTATTGAGCACACCCCTTCCCCTTTTTCTTTGTTAATTAATATGGGTAGTATGTTATATGACAACTATTTGGTTATGTTATAAGTAATGTTAAGTTGTAGAGCTGATTTTTGTTTGTTTTATTTTATTTTTTATGATCAATTTAATGGTCTTTTATGTCTGTTTTTTTGTTTGTTTGTTTGGGTCAGTTTTCTAGAATATAGTTTCCACATATTCATGAACTTGTAGCTTGTAATAAGTGTTTGATTAAAGAACATTCATCGTGTTCTTTGTTTTATTTATGTTTGGTGTGTGTGTTTTGAGAAATTTTATGTTCTTTTATTTTTTAACTTTGATTCTACTTCGGTTTACACCTATGTTTTTTATTTGTTTTTCGAGTCAAATCTTATTTTTGGGTTTGTTCGTGATCGAACCAATATTTTCAAGTCGACCTAGCAAATCATTCTTGGGTCATTCACTAAGGTTTTGTTTGGTTTTCTTTTTTTGCTAAAGGTTTTATTTTTCGTACGGAGTTGTTTGACAAATATGTTTATATGCCTTTTTTTTTGTAGCTTTGATTATGTATAAAGGAGGCTTTTGCAAATAAACCTTAAAAATCTTAACAATATTTCAACAAAATAATGATAGGCTTCAGGTCTGCAACTATTTATGAAGGTTACATTGATGAAAATGTCAAGGTTAGGATCAAATCCCTCTCAATTGTTGTCAAGGTTCTCAAAATATAGAGTCTTCAAGGCCAAGGAAGAACATAAACAATTGAACCTCTCTAATATGAGATTGTATCATGTAATTTGCGTACAATGGAGCATAAGGAATTTGAGATTATACAAGCCAAAATGCTTGTTTTGATTCAATTGAACCTCTCTAATTAATGATTATATCATGTAAAAATTTTAACCATCTCTTGAACATTCAGAATATAAACAAAGTATGACATGTGTTTTTTTTTTTTTTTTTTAATGAATGAGTTGATAACATGTCAATCTAATATCTAAAAATGGGTATGATTCAGCATAACTATTTCTAAAGTAGCCTAAACAATTCTTAGTATAGGACTAATTATGTTCTAGTCAAGTAAGAGTATAATTCATATTATATAAAGTTAAATTTAAATACATTTAACATGAATTCTAAATTTGTATGTACACCTAATGGAAACCTCTTTTTTATTAACTCAAACTCATTTTTATGATGTATTTATCCATTGTCATTTACACTTTTCAAACTAATTGAACATTTATAGGATTATTTATTGATAAAAATAAATTATTAAGGATACTTAGGTATTGTATGACATTGCATTTCAAAAACCTTGTTGAAAAAAATTGAATTTTTATTTTATTTTAAAATAAAAAAATAATGTTTTTAAATTATTTTCATATATTTATATTAAAAATAATTTTTTTAAAATAAAAATATTAATTTAATATATTTCTGAATTCAAAAAAAAAAAAAAAAACATATCAAATTCATATATGATGTGTTTCGCATTCTGAAATGCATATTCAATTTAAGTTCTTCAAATTTTATAAAGAAATCACTAATTATATCATATTAGTTAGAAGTAGTAGTCGTAATTATAGATTGAAAGTGAAGACACAACTAGCTTAAGGATATAATATAGCGACGTAGTACATCCTCCTTCCACCCAAACCCAATGTCTGAAACTATCTCCTTCTCCTGTTATCCCTCCCCTCTCTTCTCTCAAATGGAACACCACAAGCCATGAACTTACCTCTACCCTCATCCTCTCCATGCTCTTCTTCTTCTTGTTCTTCTTCTTCTTTTCCACTCACAAGCTCCTTCCCTCTCACTCTCCGTTGGCCCTCTCCTCCACTCTCCACCAATTCCAAACTCACCGGCCAATTTCGACTGCAAACAGCCACCAATCATATCAACCCCACCACAAAAGGCCTATCTCTCGCCACCTCCATCCCCGCCAGTACCACCTCAACCAAGAATGACCAGACCCTCTTATCACTCCTTCGCCAAAGAAAAACGGAAGAAGCTTGGATCCTATACACCCAAATACCTCACCTGCCACCACCCACTTGCCTTAGCCGCCTAGTCTCTCAGCTCTCCTACCAAAACACCCCTCTCAGCCTCAGACGCGCCCAGTCCATCCTCACGCGCCTCCGCCTTGAACGCCAACTCCACCGACTCGATGCCAATTCCCTTGGTCTTCTTGCTGTCTCCGCTACCAAATCCGGACAACTCTCTTACGCTTTCTCCCTTATCAACTCCATGCTCCGCTCTGGCTACCTCCCCCATGTCAAGGCCTGGTCTGCCGTCCTCAGCCGCCTCGCTTCAGCCCCGGATGGTGGCCCCACACTAGCCCTTAAGCTTTTTGACACAATTACTCGCCGTGTGCGTCGGTTCTCTGACGTGACAATGGTGGCTGACTCAAGACCTGACACTGCGGCTTTTAATAATGTGCTCAATGCTTGTGCTAATTTGGGAGATGGTAAAATGTTTTTGAAGCTGTTTGAGGAAATGCCTGAATTTGGTTTAGAGCCTGATATATTGACTTATAATATTATGATTAAATTATGTGCGAGGTGTAATAGGAAAGATTTGCTTGTGTTTGTTTTAGAGAGGGTGATTGAGAAAGGGATTCCTTTATGTATGACTACATTGCATTCGCTTGTCGCGGCATATGTTGGGTTTGGTGATTTGGAAACCGTAGAGAGAATGGTTCAAGCAATGAGAGAAGGAAGGAGAGATTTGTGTAAGATACTCAGGGAGGCGAATTTGGAGGATTTTAATGAAGATGAGGAGAACGAGATTTTGAATTCGAATCAAATTGGGGTAAGTGTGTTTGAGAAGTTGCTTCCAAATTTGGTTCAAGGTAGTAATAGGGAGCCACCATTGTTGCCGAAAGTGTTCGCTCCTGATTCGAGAATATACACCACTTTGATGAAGGGTTATATGAAGCAAGGTCGTGTGACAGATACTGTAAGAATGCTGGAAGCAATGAGGTGCCAGGACGATAGCAAAGGCCAACCTGATCACATTACATATACAACCGTTATTTCTGCTCTTGTCAAGGCAGGTTCCATGGATCCTGCTCGTCAAGTGCTTGCTGAGATGACTAGAATCGGTGTGCCAGCAAATAGGTTTACTTATAATATTCTGCTCAAAGGTTATTGCCAGCAGCTACAGATAGATAACGCAAAGGAGCTGCTTAAAGAGATGGCTGATGATGTGAATATTGAGCCTGATGTGGTTTCATATAATACTTTGATTGATGGCTGTATACTGGTTGATGACAGTGCAGGGGCTCTTGCCTTCTTCAATGAGATGCGAACAAAGGGAATCATGCCCACCAAGATCAGCTACACTACTTTGATGAAAGCTTTTGCTTTGTCAGGTCAACCAAAGTTGGCTAACAAGGTTTTCGATGAGATGTTGAAAGACCCGCGAGTGAAAGCTGATTTGATTGCTTGGAATATGTTGGTTGAAGGATATTGTAGATTGGGATTGGTCGAGGAAGCGAAGAAAGTAATCCAGAGAATGAAAGAGAATGGTTTCCATCCTGATGTGGCGACTTATGGCAGTCTTGCAAATGGTATATCATTGGCAAGAAAACCAGGAGAGGCGCTTCTGCTCTGGAAAGAAGTGAAAGAAAGGTGGGAGGTGAAAGGAGAAGGGGGGAGTTCCGGTTCCAATTCCGATTCTTCTTCCCTGCCATTGAAACCCGACGAAGAGCTGCTGGCAACACTGGCTGATATCTGTGTGAGAGCTGCTTTCTTCCAGAAGGCCTTGGAAATTGTGGCTTGCATGGAAGAAAATGGGATACCGCCTGACAAGACCAAGTATAAGAAAATCTATGTAGAGATGCATTCAAGGATGTTTTCTAGTAAGCATGCGTCACAGGCCAGGCAGGATAGGAGAAGAGAAAGGAAGAGAGCAGCTGAGGCTTTCAAGTTTTGGTTGGGTTTGCCCAATTCTTATTATGGCAGTGAGTGGAGGTTAGACCCTGGGGATTCAGATTATTAAGACCCAGATCCAGTTTAACCACTCTGTATTGACTGTATACTAAGAATGTTTTTTAGGTTGAAGCCCACAAAAGGGAAAATGAAGACAAACATCTATAGAATATATTTGTGTAATAAAATATGAGTTCTGATGTTATAACCATTGGATTAATGTTACATACTGGCTCATGTCCTCGTCACATGAATCATTAGATATTAGATATTCCTGCTTTCAAACCCAGACTGCAATTGATTTTCCGGTTTCTTCAAGAAATATGATGGCTTACCAGAAGTTTTGGTTTCTTATGGATACTGACATGTGCTTGAAGTTCACCTGGTAGCCAGCCATTCATGCAGAGAAATAGGGAGCAGAATTGTTAGGGTTCATGTCCTTGAATCATCTGAGTTCTGACTATTACCAAGTTATCGCGATTCTGGTCATCAGAATTGTCATATTATAGTGCGGTCGATATCTGGAACTCTCAGGCCTTTCCGTCTGCTAAACTGTATATTTCCTGGAACACAAACAGCACATTCGAAGATGACTTTTACGATGAACTTCAAGAAATGCCAGACAATTCACTTGTATACAGTTTGAACTCTACTAGAAAAAGGCGTTAAAAAAGTACAGGCTCTATCAACCAAGTTGATGACTTGCATATAAAGTAAAAAACAGACCACCAAATCTCTTTCGAATATCAAATTTAATTAGCAAATATTGAAATACATTTTTTAATTAGCAATTTTAAAAATATTTACAAAATAACAGTGTTTGAAAAAATTGATGCAATAGTATAATGGAGATACTCCAACTTTGATTGCGACATTAGTATTATTAAAATGTTATTCTAAATTGTGATAAGCTAAGATGTTTTATTTTCCAATCTATAAATTACCAAAAAAATATTAAACCCATTAATTCCATCAATATTAAAAAAAAATACAATTAAGCAAAAAATGACCGGGATATAACAGTTCGTCGTCCACGGAACAAAATATAATGCCCCTCACCTCAGTTGACTTTTCCATGTTTCTTTCTTTGCTTCTGTCTATTCTCTGTGTCACTTCTACACAAGAAAGACAACACTGTTGAACGAGAGAGACCAAAGCGTAATTGTTTCTCTTTCTGGGGCGTTCATTTTTTTGATTCATTGTTGTGTTATAGCCTGAGTTCTCTTCTTTTTCTTTTTTCTTTTTTTATGCTAAAATTTTGGCTATTTTATTGTTAGGATTTATTTGTTAAATGCCTACAAATCTTGACAACATCGACTTAAACTTCGAAGTCGTTTCCGGTGCGAGAGAAGATGATGTTAATGGGTTTAGTAATGTCTCTGAGGTAAAGAGTAAGGTGCATTTATCTTCTGATGCAGAAACCCTAATGGACTCTGTCACTAATAGTCAGGATCAGAACCAGGAGCTGTAGTAGATGAAGTTAAGGATTTTAAAGGGGATAATGACTTGAAGGAGGTTGTTTTTGGTTAGCTAGCTGGGACGGAAAGATGGATAATGTTTATAAAGTGTTGATTTTGAAGGGGAAAATGTGTTTGAAAGTGGTGTTGGTGATACCTCTATTCTAGAAGCAGTGGAAATAACCGAGACACACTCGAGCACAGTAGAGGGAGAAGAAAATGGTTCCTGCAAAATTGAGGGGGAAGTGAGGGAGGAGAGGGGTTGTGGCGTAGTGAGTTCAAGTTCAGTTACAGGGAGGATGCGATCCAAGTTGAAAATGTTAATGTGGAAGTGAAAGTAGACATTGTGAATGACTTACTGCCTCACAAAAAACCTGGAAATGTTTCACCAAAGGTTAGTTCTAAAGGTGTCGAGAATCAGGCCATGGAAATCAATGATGAACAAGCTAAGAAATCTGAGGGTCAAAATAAGGATGCTACTACTTTTGATGAAAGGGTTTTGCAGGAAAATGAGAACCTCGAAGCCAATGACTTAAATCTTCTTGCGGATTTGGAGCCTTACATGGGTGCAGATGGGAATGCAAAAATGGCTTCCAAAGAAGCAGAATTAAGTGTTGGTGATCTTGTATGGGGTAAAGTGAGGAGCCATCCCCGGTGGCTGAGAGTATTTTGTTCAAATCACCACACAGCAAAGGATGGTGAGTGTTCTTTATTTATATTCATTTACAGGGTAGAGAAATTAATTACAGAATAAAAGAATTGATTGCAAATCAATTTACATCAATTATGAAATGAATGGCCTGCAATCAAGGATCAAATAATGTATATATGATAACCATGATTAAGGTTGATGGTAACCATGATTAAGGTTGTGGATTCTCAACACCCCCTGCAAGTTTAGCGTCAGATTGGAGCAGATGTGTAGCTTGGATCAAAAAAATTCAAAAAGAGACCGAGAAACACTTTTGGTGAAGATGCCAACAACCTGAAGGTGAGAGAGCACATACCGGGTACAAAGTTTGCTAGCAACAACAAGTTCCTGAAGAAAATGACAATCTAGTTCAACATGCTTGGCTCGTTTGTGAGAAACAAGATTGGAGCTTAAGAAAATAGCACTCTTGTTTTTCACATAAGAGCAGAGGTTGCTGAGGGATGGGGACTTTGAGGTCATGCAGAAGATGCGTAATCCAAAGAAGTTCAGCAGCAATCATGGCAAGGGCACGATACTCAGATTCACAGCTAGAACAGGAAATTGTAGGTTGACGAGATTGTTACCAAGATAAATGGAATAACTAGATGTGGAACGACGAGTATCAGGGCAACCAACCCAGTCAACATTTGAATAAGCGACTAGTGCACCAGGAGTAATGGATAGGCGAAGTGTAAGTCCAAAGTGGATTGTGCCTTTAACATAACAAAGAATACGCTTGATAGCAAGAAAATGATCGGTAGTAGGGGCGTGCAAAAATTGGCTAACAGAATTGATAGCAAGGGCAATATCTGGACATGTGATGCTCAAGTACTGAAGAGCGCCAACAAGAGACTGATAGAGAGTACGATCAAAGAATGGATAACCATCTACAGTTAGGTGCTGAGAAACAACTATTGGAGTGTGAATAGGTTTGTTGTCGAGCAATTGAGCACGAGTAAGAATATCTCAAGCATATTTTAGCTATCTGGGAAATAGACCATCTGGAGTGAGTGAGGATTCTAGACCAAGAAAATAATCGAGGGAGCCCAAATCTTTGGTAGCAAACTCAGAGTGAAGCTTGCGAGCAAAACTGTCCAAGAGAGAAGAGTTGTTTCCAGTAACAATGATGCCATCAACATAAATAAGCAAATACATGAGATTAGACTGTTGATGAAACACAAAAAGAAAGGTGTCAGCACGACTGCAAGAGAAACCTAGTGTGAGGAGAAAGGAGCTGAAACGCTGAAACCAAGCATAGGGGGCTTGCTTTAAACCGTATAGAGCTTTCTTTAGCTAACAAACATGACTGGGAAAGCGAGGATCAATATACTCGAGCAGTTGTTCCATATAGACATGTTCAGTAATAGTGTGATTGAGAAAAGCATTCTTGACATCAAGTTGACGAAGGGGTGACAACAAGAGAGAGTACAACACAGACAGTAGTATTACTTTGATAATTGGACTGAAAGTGTCAGTATAGTTCAGGCCAGGTACTTGGGTATAGCCTTTATCCACAAGGGGAGCTTTAAGGCACTCGATGGATCCATCCAGCAAATATTTGGTGCGAAACACCCATTTAGAGCCCACAATCTTGGTATTGGGAGGGTGAGGAACCAAAGTCCAAGTACCATTTTATTGTAAAGCCTGAATTTCTTCATCCATGGTGGCAAGCTAAGCAGGATTCGTGGCAGCAGATTTGAAGCCCTTAGGTTCAATGGATGTAAGAAAAGCATAAATGAGCCCAGAGGAGCCTAAGACACCAAGATTTGCGAGATGATGAGTCTTGAAGATGCCAGCTTTAGCTTATGTGATCATAGGATGAGAGCTCAAGGAAGAAGAGGATGCAACAACAAGCTTAGTAGAAGGCAGACAAGAAGCGGTGGATGGTAGAAAAGATCCTGCAATAGAATTATCAACCTGCACATACTCATCCACAAGGGCAGAACAAATATTACATGGAGAAGGGTTGGATCGAGGAATGTGCGGGGAAATAGAAGGTGAATATGCATGGGAAAGACTTGGTTCCATAAAATTTGAAATATAAAGAGAGGAAAGAGGTTGGGCCTGAGAGATAGGGATAGTAGGAAAGTGAGTTTCATCATATTGAGCATGGCGAGTGATGTATAGTCTAGAGGTACTGGGATCACGACAGCAAAATCCTTTATGAGAGGGACTATAATCTATAAAAATACAAGGAATGTTGCGGGGAGAGAGCTTGTTAGGCATATAATCACGTAAGCAAGGATAAACACGACAACTAAATGATGAAAATTCTCATAATGTGGAGAATGTCCGTAGAGGAGTTCAAAGGGGGACTTAGCTCCATGAAGTGGAGTTGGGCAACCGATTAATGATATAAGCTACAGTGCTGAATGCGTCAACCCAGAAACAAGAAGAAAGGTGAGAGTGGAAGAGAAGAGTCAATCTAGTTTTAGTTACATGTCTATGCTTTCTCTCAGCATGACCATTTTAGGCAGGTGTATATGCACAAGAGAGTTGATGATGACTGCCAGAAGTGCGTAAGTGAGTTTTGAAGTAAGTGCTAGTAAATTCGGCATCGCCATCACTTTGAAAAACTTTGATGCGAGTGGAATGTTTTCCATAAATTTTTGGAATTGAAGAAAAATATCAAAAAAATCAGATTTAAATTTCATAGGATAAAGCCAAGTGAATCGGGAATAATCATCAATAAAAATGACAAAGGTCATATGACCTACGATCACAGAATCCTTCCCCGTATAATTTTTGGATTGATCCAAATTTTATAAATCGGAGGTCATATGAGCCGACGCTCCAGTGTCTAAATACCAATCAGAAGTCTCGGGTCCAGATTCCCCAGCAAGGGAACAAGAAGCATTGAAAGCCTTGGCAAGATGAGTATATGGGTTTGGCTGAGCAGATAGCTAGTTGTAGAGATCAACATAATGGCCCTCCATGCGGCAGATTTGGCAACAAGATGGTCAACAGCCCTAGCCAGGATGGGTTCATCCCCGATTGAAGAGATTGTTGTTGTGGGAAGGGAATCAACCCCGCTGGTTGCTGCGGGAAGCAGAGGGAGTGCCATAGGCAATGTTGCGACCATGATTGGTGGCTGTGAAAGCCATAATGGAGGCATTGAAGGATTCAAGAGAGTGCTGGAACAACTCAAAGCTTTTGCTTTGGAGATTAAGTCTGCAAAATAGGGAAAAGAGGTGAGAGTCATCTGGGCAATGTAGAAACTTGAGAAATCCCGGTCCATGAAGGAACTAGTGCACTTTGTTAGTATCTTCAACGGGTCTTCTAATGGCATGGAGCTGATCACATAGGGTTTTGAAGACACGGGCATACTCGGCAACAGGTTTGGTGCCACGTTTCATTGTCTGTAAATCATCTTTGAGTCTTAATTCTCAGGCCTTTGAATGGTGACTGAAAGTGTTCTTCAATGTCAGCCAAACATCGCGGGTAGTGGAGAGACCAAATATAGCAGATTGTTAAAAGTAGAAGAACCCATGAAAGAAAATGTAAAATCAAAGATATCCTAGAATTGCATACCTTTGAGTGGTGACTGAAAGTGTTCTTCAATGCTAGCCAAACATCACGGGCAGTGGAGAGACCAGATATAACAGATTGTTGAAAGTAGAACCCATGAAAGAAAATGTAAAATTAAAGATATTCCAGAATTGCATACCTGTTAAGAATAACAAATTAATGTTCCAAGAAATCAAAATATTTAGGGAAAATATTATGATGAATGCAAAAGAACCAATGAAAAAAAACGTAAAATAAAAAAGAACCCACAATTGCATACCTGTTTATACTATAAATAGAGATAGAGATGGGAGGGGGGAGAATATTACGATGAATGCAAAAGAATCCATGAAAGAAAATGTAAAATCAAAGAGAGCCCAGAATTGCATACCTGTTAAGAATAACAGATTCACATTCAAAGAAATCAAAATATCTAGGGAGAATATTGCGATGAATGCAAAAGAACCCATGAAAGAAAAGAAAATCAAAGAGAACCTAAAATTACATACCTGTTGAGAATAGCATATTCACGTTCTAAGAAATCAAAATATCTAGGGAGAATATTATGATGAATGCAAAAGAACCCATGAAAGAAAATGTAAAATCAAATAGAAGCCAAAAGTGCATACCTGTTATGAATAACAGATTCACGTTCCAAGAAATCAAAATATTTTGGGAGAATATTACAATGAATGCAAAAGAACCCATGAAAGAAAATGTGGCTTACAACAATGGCTTATTCTGTGAGAGAGGAAAGCAGAAGACAGAGAAGTCGTTGATCAGCTGCTTTCCATGACAGGTATTGTGTGCTCATTTTGGTGAGATTTTCTGGTTCAAACCGAGGGGGTGGAACAATTGTTCCATCAACATAACATAGCATATTTTTAGCTCTCAAAGAGGAGAAGAAATTGGCTCTTCCAGAGAAGGTAATTAGAGGAAGAAAGTTTGATGGTGATCATGTGAATTAATGTGTTGAAAGGGAGAAGATGAGAAGAGGATTTAGAGGCCATTGGTGTTGCTTAAACCCGAAAAGAAGAAAAGAGAAAAAAATTGTATTACCAGATAAGATGAAGAAGGATCGGGGTTGTTAAACCGAAGATTGCTCTGATACCATGAGAGTATTTTGTTCACCACACTGCAAAGGATGGTGAGTGTTCTTTATTTATACTCATTTACATGGTAAAGAAATTAATTAAAAAATAAAGGAAATTAGTTACAAAGTAAAAGAATTGATTACAAATCAATTTACATCAGTTATGAAATGAATGGCTTGCAATCAAGGATCAAATAATGTATATATGGTAACTATGATTAAGGTTATGGATTCTCAACAGTGGCCTAGCCAAAAATTTGGTTGTATTGAGGCATCAAATAAGGCTAAGAAGTATTTTAAAAAGAATAGCCATTTAATATCATACTTTGGTGATCAAACTTTTGCTTGGAATGAAGTGTCGAAGATAAAGCCATTCTAGCGCAAATTCTCACTATTGGAGAAACAGAGCGATTTAGAGGATTTTCATTATGTTGTTCATTGTAGAGTTTGGGCTAGCTTGTCCTTGCATGCCTGAGTATAGCAAGATAAAAACTCAGATAATTGTTAATCCAGGAATCCAGAAAGAATCTTGTAGAAGGAATGGTGGGGATAGTTTCTCAAGTGTTGCTTGCATTAAACCTACAAAAGTAACTGACTATGTGAAAGAATTAAGTGAAATATCATCAGGTGAAAGTGACACACTGGAGTTTGTAGTAGCACGATCCCAATTGTTGGCGCTCATTCGTTGGAAGGGTTATTGACACTTGCCTGAATTTCAATTCCATGGTGAATTGCTAGAGAGTGGTGCAGAGTTTCCACTATCACCAGAAGTTAAACACGACAGTGAAAAGGTTTAAAATACTGCTACTATGGTTGGAAAGGAGAAGCCAAAAAGTGAAGATCATGTTATATACTTTTATATAATCTGATGCTAAATTCATACAGTAGTGGAAATTTAGATTATAAATACCTCAAATCATTTTTGCTCAAGTTCTGAAAATGAATTTCCAATTTAGCAGCAGCAACACAATTTTTCTCGATGTAGCAGCAACAACATAACTTCAAAATAATAATAAAAATTTTCCGAGAGAAACCTTCTGATTTATGCCTACCAATAGCCATAAATGGAGTACACATGTTATTATTTATAGGTAGATTAGGGATCCCTCTCATTAATTTATTAGCTAATTTTCTCCTCCAATCAAGAAGAAAATTAGGTAATTGATCCCCATGATCTATCTTCATGATCATGAGTTTAAATAAACAAGAACATAGGTGTGTCATTAGAGGCATAATTATAATTTCTAAAAGATCACTCTTTACATAAGCGTAAATGTAAGCGCATTTATGGGGATGATGAACATCCAAGCGAGAAAGAAAAAAAGCTTGGGTGACCTTATCACTGAAAGGCGCTCATCTTCTGGTTGGAAAAGGAAGGCTGTTGATTCTATTTCTGATGACTCAATGATGAAACAAAGCAAGAATCCTTCCTCACTAGGGATTGATAATGGCTCATCACATGATAAGAAAACCTATAGGGTTGGAGATAACATCCTTAGGGTAGCAAGCCAACTGAATGCGTCAACGTCTATACTCAAATTTGTTAATGGAACTTCTCAAAAAATTGTAGTGAAAGGCTAAGAGCCAGGAGAAGTCTGCTTCTGGAAAATGCAAAGGTAAAATGATATTTTCAAGAAAGAATGTTTCTGATGGAGAATGATATCTATTTATGTCATGAGAATTTTCTTAAATGCCTGGTTTGCAGTGATCCTATGAAGGGGTGCAACTTCCTGAAATCTATAGTGGTTTCTTTGTGGAATTATGAAATTCATTATGCATAGATAACTCAATTCACAGCGGTATATACAGTCCTCCATAGAACATATTTCTGGCGGTAATATTGGAGATTTATTTACCAAAGTAGAAACGAAAACATCTGATTCCGAGATCATGAAAAATCTTAATGGACTGACAAAATGTTTCCAATCAATCCTGAAGATCAATCGTGAGTTGAGAATAAGAATGAAGTTGTGAAGACTCCAACTAAAAAGAGCACTCCCACCTTCGGGAAACAATCAATTGTTCAAGTGGGTCCTGATTTCGAATGTGAACAACAAATTGTTGGTGGAATTGTATTGGTTTGGGAGCAGGCAAGCCCAAAAATCATTCAGAAGGGAAGCTTACTAATACCTGTCCACCAACTTTAATTCTAAATGTCACGGACGTGGATGCAACTCCTTCATAAAAAAATTTGAGTAGGCTATTTTAGAGCTTTAAAAGAAATAGGGACTCAGGTGTTGAAGAAGATCCAGCGTGCTCAAGTGGTTTTCAGCGAAAGCGTTTATGCAAAAACAACCTTCAGGAATGCCGGGAAATTCAACATTTTTGGACCTTCATTTGTCAGCTATCGGCACAAGCACATTGCTCTCACAAATGGTAAATCTTCCCCATAAGCAACAAAGCGCAACACAAAAAAGGCATTGTTTGCAGAGGGAATAGCAACTGATAGAACTCTAATAGGAGAGCTAAAAGAAAAGCTAAAAGGAAAAGGAAAAAAAAAAGCCTTTATGCTTCATTTTCATAACTCCAAGGGGAGAGTTATATTGAAGAGTCAAAATAACATTTTTAAGTTGAGGAGCTATTCCTACATGTTTGATAAAAAAACGCCAAAAAATTGTGTAATATATTTCTATGTAAAAAAGTGGTTTTGATTGTACTTGTATTAGTTATTTATTATTAATAAATAGTTATATCAATATTATATATATATATATATATATATATATATATATATATTAAAATAGAATTGACTTCTCTATATAGCTTTTTTTTCATTGGAGTGCAAATATGAAAATTTCTATATATACACTATTCAAAAAGTCAAATTATTAATTTGGCTTCTCTAAATAATTTTTTCCTTTCGAGATGTTCTTAGAGCCTCAAATTCTAATGAATAGAATGAACGTAATTTTGGGAATTCCAACCAGGAGCATGAAAATGTTTTCACCAAGGTTGTCAATTCCGTTTCGGTTGGTGCTTCATTTTTTCAATTAGAACGGAATGTTTCGGTTTCGAAGCATTTCGGCGCGCCGTTTCGGGGTTGTACAGTTTATGTATATATATATAATTATATTAATTCAAAAAAAATTAGTTCAAATCTAAAAATAAAATTATTTAGAATTGTGCAATTTAATCTAAAAAAAGACATAATAAACTATTTTTTCTGAACAAAATTATGAACATGTATAATATTACGAGAATATCATCATCAATCTCGCAAGGTCATTACATTCTATGATTGTTCTGAAATTTTAATATAATATATATAAATATGTCAAAAGACTCCTTGTAAAATTTCATCACAATCTAATGGCGTATTAAAAGATATGATTGATATTGTAAAATTATTCATTATTTTAAAAAAACACTATTTGCCCAAAACAGAATGGGCGGAACGAAACCGGAACATTTCGGCTGGTATTTGGCCGAAAAATCTAGAATGGGTCGGAATTTAAACCGATGTAAAAACGACACCGTTTTGTCTCGTTTTTTTAACTGGTATGAAACGTTTCGACTGTTTCGGCTGAAACAAAATTGACAACCCTGGTTTTCATAACTTTCTCCTATTTTTCATTATTTTTTTTCTTACAATCTCTTATGCTCGTGGAACTACACCAATAGTCTTAGCAAACGCAGTATGAATGTGATAATAGTGTCAATTTGGGATTGAGATAGTGTTTGAGATTGTTTTTTAAAGTATTTTTCATTCAGTAATACATATATATAATTTTTTTTTCACATCAACACATCAAAATTATCTAAGAACACTAAAAAAAATAATTTAAAGCAAAAAAGATAATTTTTTTCAAAAAAAAAATTTTTGTTTCCCAAACACTCCTAGTTAAAGGAAAGTAATTATAAAAATAGCCTTGTATTTATGGATTAATGAGATAAAGCTAAGCTAAAAGGTCTAATTATCCACGACAACAAATAATTACTTTGTCTTTATGCTTGTAGTCTTTACCAGGGAGTGTGTTGACATTTGATTTGTGTTGGTTGCACTTTGTATGTTTGAGAGAGTGGTTGGAGTTGTTTTTATTAAAAATATATTAAAATAATATTTTTAATTTTATTTTGAAAAAAAAATCATTTTTGTTATCATTATATTAAAATGATTTTAACAATAATTTTTTTAATTTAAAACAAAAAAAATATTTTTTTCATATTTTTTTTGAAACACAATGCTAGTGCAACTATACCAATTAAGTTAGAAAAAAACACATCCTATTGAATTGAGTTATCCTGAATGTTTAGTGGGTGGTGATATATATAGTATTTTAAAGTAATTTATATTTATAAATATATTAAATAATATTTTTTTCTTAAACAAAAATTTCAATATATTAAAACAATTTAAAATATCAAAAAATCAATTTTAAATAAAACAAATCAAATTTAAAACAAACAATATCTTAGCTGCAATACCGCATACACCCTTGATCTCTTCGAAATCATGATGAAAGGAAAACTTATCTCGGTCAAAGCGCAACATGAACCAGACGCCTACATCCCATCCTGCCGTGTTTTTTATTTTTTATTTTTTTTTCCTTTTAACTTTTTTAAATCAGCGCTTCTCCAAAAATTCAAAATTTTATCTCCCTCTCTTTATTCTCTAGTCTCTCTCGGCTACGGCCTACTTTTCGACCTGGCTCTCAAATCTCTCACACTCCAAGCCCTAAATTCAAATCAATAAAATAAATAGCTTTTAAGGCCTTGATTTTTATTTTCGACTTTGATTATAGATCCACTTCGCAATGAATGAATCAGAGCAAAATTTCTGTTTTGAAGATAGAAGGCTAAGCCTCATTGATGTCTCCTTCGAAGACGATTGCCTCTATAGCTCTCCTTCTCACGACTTTCATGTCCGAGTTTCAGGTCCCCTTTTTAACTCTAATCTAACTATTTCCTCTTTTTTTCCAGACAAAACCCTTGATTAAGCTGTTTTTAGTTCTGCAGAATGAGCTTAAAAATTGAAATGGTGATTTATTTGTTTGATGCGACGTGAATGTAGGTGATCTTGTTGCATATTATTTTTATTTTTAAATTGGGAACTTTAATTACACCCCCTTTTGTGTTTTATTCTATTTGCTTGATCTCAGTTTTTTAATCCAATAAAAAAGATTACAAAAATTGAGCATTAGTGGTGATTGATGTAAGCTTTAAAGTGCCCAAAAGATTGCAGATTGTGAACAAATTTGTTTGATTTTGTATGGCATAAATAATTTGTTATCACTAAAAGTGCAGATGCTGCTAAGACAGAGGCCAAGAGTAATCTGGGTTTTACGGATGCCAACTACACGCAGTTTGACGGGGGAGAAGTAGGAGCTGAGCCAGTTGAATCAATGGAAGCAGAAAGGATGAAAAAGAAGAAAAAATATAACTTGCGCAAAAGTATAGCCTGGGACAGTGCTTTCTTCACAAGTGCAGGTTTGCTTTCATTTCCTGTACTTCCGTCCTATCATTGTCTGGTATGATGTGATCGTATGCCTTTTGGGTGCAAGCAGGTGTTTTAGAACCGGATGAGTTGTCTACCATGATGGGAGGTGGGAAACATATGTTACCTGGAATCGATGAGGATATTCATAAATCTACGGATTCAATATCCACATTAGCGAGTGATAATTTGACGTTGGAGAATCTTGACACCGACTTGTTTGGAGATATAAGAGCTTCAATCCAGCGATCGACTAAGGGATCTGATATGGGAAATTCAACTAGTGAAGTGGTTTCTCTGGAAACAGAAAATACAAGTATCCCATGTAAGTATACGAGTTTATTTGTACACTTGGTCTAGGACCAACAAAAATACAGCATCTGGGCAGCCATGAGTCCAGTCCACTATCACCAATACAATTGATTGTTCCAAGTCAGTCCATTGGTGATACAACCACGTAGCCAATTGGGTTCCTTAATCCATTTATTTATCTCCTCTGATACTGTCAAACTGTCCTAACAAGTTCCATCACATTTTCCAGCAATGCTACTAAAATTCAGCAGGTTTTCAGTTCTAACAGTCTAAAATAATCTTTTCTGATGTCGTGAAATCTAAAATCTGGAGGTCATCTTGATTTCTAGCTAAAATGGGCATAATGCTCGTGTGTGCACATGTTTGGATCTTGCAGGATAGTTTCCGTTGCTTATCTGATTTGACAAACTGTCGTCTAAGTTCAGGTTGATTAGGCTATTACGTTCCCCAGTTAACTTGTGGGTCTTGGTTGGAAGATTTCAATAAATCCATTATGATCTTATATTTTTTATTAGTTTATCTTCAATTAACAGAACCATTCCTTTCAGCTTTGGAGAAAGCGGATGTTTCTTCTCAAAATAAGGTAGCTTCAACAGCAATAACCGTAAATCACTTAATTGTTTTTATTTTTAAGAACTACTGTACGTAATACTTAATTATTGTAAATTTCAGTTAAAAGCCAAAACTGCTCCCAACAAGCCAAATGCAGTCATGCAAGGAACAGAGAAGATTGCAAAGCAGGTCTGTTTGTCCAGAAACTTCATGGTTCATAGCTTGCATTTACTTGATATTTGGCATACGTATGGTTAATTATGCTGTTGCGTGAAAATGAATCGATGTCAGTTCTACTGCCATTTAAATCAGTGTTGTCAAACGTGAAATGTGTGCTAAATGACACCGAGATTGTAAAACGCCCACGCTTGGCCAAATGAACCAAGACTATATATATATATCATAACAGTCATATAAAATTATATTTCTTAGAAAATAAGATAATTTATAGTAAGTAACCAAATAGATTACAATGCAAACTTAAATTTCATTATCATTATTCATTAATCAAATCTTCATACATGCTTCCCTCCTTCACTTGAGTCCTCCATATCCTTCATTTCACGATTATATTTCAAATTGTTCATCTCTCAAACCGTAATGCACTTGTTTAGAATTGTAACTTGATCCCTCTTCATGTGTAGTTCTATTACTTGATGTTCCTACACTTCTCAACTTTCTTTTGCCTGTCATTTGTTCTTGGTTCTTTGACTCCAATTGCCCTTGCCAATCACCACGAGTTATGTCTTCATCAAACACCAATTGATTTTTTGCGACAAATCAAGTAACTCCATGCTTCTCCAACTCTCTTTGTAAATTCTCTCGTTTTATTCAATGTATCATGGTGGTTATAAAAAAAAGCCAATAACAAAAATGGTTTTTCTAAAGTTTTCTCGACTTGAGGAATTTTCCCAATATCTTCTTAACATAAGATCCACACAATGAGTTGCACATGGAGTCCAATACATGCTTTCTCTTTGCTTCTAACAACTTACTTAATTGTAATAACAAAAATCCAAACATAAAATTTTAGAAATATAACATATTTAATTAAATAATTGAAATAAGAATCTAAATTACAACAATTAAGAAATAACTACTTGCCGGCTAACACACAATTGCTTCCATTGTCAGTAATTCCTTTGAAAACATTGCTCTCTAATTTGCTTCACAAATCTATCAAGTAACTCAATTGTCATCTCACCAGATTTTACAAAAGATATCCATCAATAGACTCCATAAACATGAAAAACAAAGAGCAATTAATGATAAAATTGATTATGCTTCTATTCCTCCAATCCTGCATCCATCTGACATAATAGATCAAACGTGTTTTGCTCATTCCTCTCTATGCTCTTTCAACAAATCATTTGTATATTCCAGATATTTTTGAAGTAGTGAAACTCGAAGTTCATGATAACCAGGAGGTTTCAAATTTAGCCCATATTTTTTCAATAGCTTCAACCATCTTCTAAGAGCTTTCCAAACAAACAACATTCATGCTTGTTTGCCTCAACTTGATTTCTTATCCTCATTTCGGGATCATAAACAAATTCATTGGTCTCATACCCTTTGCTTTCTTTCCACCGTCTTGTCAGCCATTCCGTTCACTTACACTTTTACCAAGTGAAGTTGAACATATCTCGTGTGCTATATTTGTGCTACATCATCCTCATCAACATCATCCCTAAGGGCTGCAACTTTATCAAATTCAGGTGGATGACCATACAATGCAGCCTTTTGTGTCTTCTTTGCTTCCATGTAAGCTTTCAACTCCTCCTTCGCTTCAGGAGGGCATTTTTTGCATGCTGCATCATTTTTGTACGTCCCAATTTGTTGTTGTTTTGCTCGAAAATCTCTACCTTTTTGTTGTTTTCTCACAAAACTTGCATGTGATAGTATTTGAATCATTAGAGTTTTTGAAATAGTTTTACTTTCATGTAGGATCGTTCTTGTTGCCAATTTTTCACTTGCTATTTTTCTATGAAAGTGAAATTTAAAAATATTGTTAAATATAATTTCAATTAACTGAATATATGCTTAGTACTAACTTTTTTAATTTTTGTATGAACTATGAATGTAGTTACATGATATCAACTGAAGTTTAAAAAACACAGTAAGGAAAAAAACAAAAAGTTAGAAATTTTGGCAGTACAACACCATTAAAATGGACATGTGAAGAGAATAAAGGAAATAACACGGGGAGATTGAGATAAAAAGAGAAGAAAAAGAAATTAAGTGGGAGAAACAAAAAGATATATGATTAAATATAGAGCACTAAAGAAAAAAATTAAAGTATAACTTGTATTTTTCTGATTTTGCTCAACGCCAATGTGGAAAAATAAAAGTGTGATTGGTTTCTCTTCTAACATGTCATTCCTTGTTTGTTTATCTTTCAATTTAATGATTTTTTTTCTACAAATATACGTCTAAATTGTTTGGTAGATTAAAAAAGTGAAAAAATATGTCAAAACATAAATTAATTAAAAAAAGAAAAAATCCAACACAAAAAAAATGTATTTCAACCAGGTGTTAGCTTTAATGCCCAGCACTCGCTCACCATGTATGCTTTTTGAAAACACTAGTTTAAATAGAAGCAGATATTAGTCATTGATGATTTGATCTCTTGATCTTGATATATTGTCTAGATGATATTGGCCATGCTGTTTGTTTACATAGGCAAGAAATAAGCATTTAGATGATGATGAAATAGACCTGATTTGGATATGGTTTAACTAACATTAATTTGTCAATACAGTCTACTCCTGTAAATGGAGAATCAAAATCTGTATGCAGGCCACCCAAGATAGCGAGCAGAGCTGGTCCCATCTTAGCACCAGCAACTAAGAGAGCTTCCTTAGGTGCCAACCGTGTCAAAGTGGAAAAGTCTAAGGATAGTCCAGAAAATGAAAAAAGATTGGCTGGTATATTAATCTCTCATTTCTTATGATTTATTCCTTGCAATACAAAAAATGTGTGACTGCTGATGTAAATGCATTATGCAGGTAGGGGGGCAAAAGTACCTGCTTTGGGTGGTCCCCGAAATGTTGTGCCTAGGCCCACATTGCCTGTTAAATCTTCATTGCGATCTTCATCTGCATTGAAGACTCAGCAAAAAACTTCCTTAGGTGTCGGTAGTTCAGGAAGTTTGTCGTCAGATAATAGCAGTAAATCTTTATTGAATTTTATGAGAAGAAAGGATGACTCCAGAACTGGCAATCATTCTTCCTCTACTTCAAATGTCAAAACCACATTAAAATTGCCATCAAGAAACAAAAACCAGTCGACTAGTTCACATCTCCCTCATTTGAAATCCGTGAACAAACGCTCTTCTAACATATCACCTGCTAGCTCTATCAGTGAATGGTCTTCAGCATCATTATCACCAACTTCTACCCTTAATAAAATGTCTAACAGTTCAAGATCTAGCTTTGACATTAGCTCTTGCAAAGATGCTTCCAGAGACAGTGATGCCTCCCAAGTTATGGATTCTCAACATTATTTCAATGATGAACACTCTGTTGGGCATGGTACCCAAGTGGGATCGGTGGGTAAATGTGTAAACAAAGCTACTGAAGGAAGCAGTTCAGTTCTCCATCCAGATTCGGCTAAACCCTCAGGCCTTCGGTTGCCGTCACCCAAAATTGGTTTCTTTGATGGGGTCAGTTCTGAGTTTCCTTTCATAAGCGTTTAGACAAGTTGGGAAGTGGTTTTGCCAGGGAAAGGGGATAAAAAAAAGACGATTTTTTATAATGCCTATGACACTATGTATTTTTTCTTAAAATGAACCTAGCAAAACTATCTCCATGTTCTTGATCATTTTTCTTCCAATTTGTTTTTTTTTTTTTTTCATGCTAATAATATATACATGTAATTTGTCAATTATGCAGGTAAGATCAGCTACGAGAACTCCCAATAGAAGTAAGCAATCTCATGAAGCTCTGCCCAGTGGCTTGCATGGATCTGGGGCAGGAAGTGTTAGTCCAAGTGGAGGATCAAATGAGGCAAAACTTGGAAAGCTTCAGCCTGCTAGAACAGCTGTTCGGGGAACCAGAATCATGGATCAGGTAACTGCCTCAGGCATGAAATTGAAATCTACCTTACCGCTGCAGGAATCCTCAATCGCAGCACTGAGGGTCTCCAGTGCTGTGAAAAATGAGAAACGCAATGCTAGTATATCTCTGAAAGCACAGAACAGAATGTCTTTTCAAGGTGAAAGAAAAAGCAATTTGAAGGATAAGAAAGTCGGATTGGAAGAATGTAACAAGTCTCTGAACAATTCAGATGGTGGTTATTCTGAAAGGAATGGGGATGCCTGTTTCTTGAAGGGTAAAAAGGAAACAGAGAGCAAGGGTGATGCTCCGGAAAAAGATACAAAGGTTACTCTCTGCAATGGATTGCCTGATATCACGACTGACTTGAGTTCTATTCCTAAGGTTGAAAATATAACCTCATTAGAGAAACTAAGTGGAGATGTGATATGTAGCCATAATTATATCAAGGATAGTTTGCCTTTTCCTTATGGCACCAATGAGAAGGAAAAAGATTTTATTGAAGATCGAGTTGATGGTTTGACCCAAAAAATTGGAGATGTAGATTTTTATATTGAGATGCACAAAGAAACTGTTGGTGATTCTCTTTTGCTTTCTAAAGTCGATGTCAGTAGAGCTGATTCTGGTAATCTGGAGGAATCCATGAAGGCTATGGCATCAACAATCGTGGAAGCAGAGGCAGGAATTGAGAAAGATTTTGTTGAAGACCAAGTTGATTTTTTGACCAAGCAAGTCAGAGCTGTAGATTTTCATCTTGATATGAACAAGGAAGGGGGTGGTGATTCTCTTTCCCTTTCTCAACATGATGCCATCAGAGTTGATTCTGGCATTCTGGAGCAATGCAAAGAATTGTCAAAGCCCACGTGCTCTCCTGTTCCTGATATTGCATCATCAATGGTGGAAACAGAGAATGCAGAGGCAGGTCTTTATATAGCTTCTGCTGAAGACCAAGTTGATGGTTTTACCAAAGAAATAGGACCTTATGGTATTCATGTTGAGATGCATAAAGACGTGGTGGGTGATTCTCTTTCCTTTTCTCAAGATGATGTTGGCAGAGTTCATTCTCATATTGGGGAGCAATTCAAAGAGGTTTCAAATCGTACTTCCTCTCTGTATCCTGCTATAGCATCAACAATGGTGGAAGCAGAGAAGGCAGAGGCAGGAATTGAGAAAGTTTCTGTTGAGGGCCTGGTGGATAGTTTGACCAAACAAATCGGAGCTTTAGATATCCATGTCATGCACAAAGAACCTGTCAGTGATTCTCTTTCCCATTCTCAAGATGATGTCAACAAAGTTGATTTTGGCATTCAGGAGGAATACAATGAGTTGTCAAATCATTCTTGCTCTGCCACTCCTGCCAGGGCATCAACAATGGTGGAAGCACAGATGGCAAAGGCAGCCACCTCACTATATCCAACAACCACGAATGGAAAACCTAAAGATGCTGAAACATCCCAGCAGTAAATTTCTCGAAGGTATAATTACATAAAGTGATCATGAAATACCATTATATTGTGTCCTACTCTTGCAACTTGATGAAAGTATTTAATCTTAGTTCATCAGTAAGTATTAATGAAGTCATTCTTCTAGTTTCCTGGAGTACCGCTTCATGCTAGACTAATCTTGTCTCATAATGGATTGCAGGTAGGTGATAACATGGAGACAATGTTTAAACTATCTGGGTTTCTATTTCCTACCAGCAAGAGAATGTGTGGAAGTATCTGAGAGCTTCACCCCACGTTTCTTGTTAGGATTTTCTGTGGGATGTAAATTGTGCAAGGGTGAGCAGATCAGACTTGTAGGATGTGATAACAGGAGGACAGAGTTGTAGTTGAAATGTACATTTTATGCCCCTACATATCCATGTTTATATCATTGATACTTCATTGGGGGTTCTTTTTGGAAGAGTTTTTGTGTGAAATTGCTGCATCAAACGTTGGTTTAGTGTACGTTGATGGTCGATGCTCATTGCTGTATTTTCTTCCAGTGAAGCCATTTCCCACTATGCTCGTCTGTTAACCCATGGCTTTAAAACAAGAAAAGGGATAGCTAATACAAGATGTGTTTTTCAATTATTCACAATAAAAAAAAATAGTACTTTTAATAGTTTATGCATTTAATATATGCCTCTTTTATACATTTGGAATATTCACAATTAATAATAATAATAATTTTTATGGTTTATGCATATATTACCTTAACAAATTCAAACTAATTACTAGGTAAATAAATTATGCTATATTTTGAATAATTTGTTTGTTTCTCAAAAAAGTCCCCAACTTATTACGTAAGGTCTGGATAATATCTCGAAGGTATAATGTGGCATATATAAATGTGGTATCAAGGCATCAAATATATATATATATATATATAGAATGATATTGAAATTTATTTGAAAGACAAAAAAAAAATCAAATGCATTAAGATAATATATATACATATGTATATATATTATCTTAATGCATTTGATTTTTTTTGTCGTTCAAATAAATTTCAATATCATTCTTAAATTTATTTATTTTGTGTTAAATTTAATGAGTTATGGTTTAGAAAAGATTCAAAGAACAAGAACTAATTTGTAATACACAGGAAACCATATTGTCGGTATGAAATTTAGATAAAAAAAAATTTTATATACAAGTTATTTAGTCTCTATAAATTAGAGAGGAGGGAAATACTTGTCTTAAAATAAAAAGGAAAAGAGAGTTATCGGTTGACCATATTTCAGAGCAAAAAAATGGATTTTGGTATCTATTGTTTCCATTTGATTAGAGCAATTTTGTTATGTCTATTCACTTTTAATTTATTGGAAAACGTAGATCATGGTAGGAAGAGAGTCTTTTTCAGTTTTGATTGTGTTTTTAGATCAATTTTAGTATGTTTTGAGTTGATAGATTGACTAGTTGACACTATAAAAATGTATAGTGTTTTTATGGTGAAAATATGTTGAAAAATAAAAATTTTGGGTCCTAAATACCATTGCCTAATTTTTTGACCACCTCTTCAATGATTGGAAATTAAATATGTAGTCGATATGTTGTTTATTGTTTATTATTTAAAAAATAATAAGGCAAGAAAAAAAATTAATCAGCTTATATGTGTGGCCCCCAACATCTAGACTTAGAAGCCCTGAGTTATTGAGTTGCCGAAGACACGAGTCAGACCTAGTGATATAATTAAATAATTGATGTTTTTTCAAATGCAAGAGTATTAAAGTAATTTTAACCTCAAAAGATCGTGGTTAGTTAGTCCATGTAGAGGTTAATATTATAAAACCACAAATAATAAAAGAAACAGAGTTCAAGAGATCTAAAAGATGTGATATTAAATCATGGATTTAATATAGATAAAACAATTGTCAAGATTAAAGGATCCACTAATGGTATTTCAAATTAGTCCAAATATTTTTTTTTTCACTCAATTGAAAACCATACACAAAAGAGGTTCAAATTGGGTGATTTATAATTAATAACTCATTTTAAGTATTAACATGATCATATTAATTATTTTTGCCTATCTTATTTAACTAATCCCAAAATATGTAAAACTTGTCAAGTACTTGTAGTGCTAATTTATGTAAAAAACAAATCAAAATCTTGTCATAGCATATATGTCAATTCTCCATGTGATAATCAGTGTAAGAATCAAGTATTTATTATGTTAATGATTATACACAACGGATCAAGACTCGCCACTTAACAAGAAGGGTATTAAGATTGATTAACATAACAATTGAAAGACATGTTAATATGAAACTTTCTTGAATTTAAACATTAAAGCTCATGTTGAGTTTGTACTATATTTACTCCTACACCATTAGTGTAATATTTTCACCTTGACAACAATAAATTTAATTAAATATAATTAAGAAGAAATACATAGATAAACAAAATACGAACATGGCTATGATATGAATTCACTAAGTATAATAAATAAAATAAGCATAGACAAGATATTAATAAAAATATAACATGAAATAAAACTTAAATATTATAAAAATACTTCGGAAAAAAAAGGCAAGATCATGGATCTTGATCTAAAAAAATAAGATTTCTAAATGTATGGAAAATGCATTCTTTTATAGGGTAAAATTTAGAACTATTGATATAGTGACTAATTATTCATTTGGTGGCCGAAAATGTTGTAGATAATTGTCTTATCTTTCTAACCTTAAAGAATGAGCTTATTGATATGGTGACTAATTATTGATTTGATGAACGAAAAAATATTATTGATAACATTATAATCTTACCTATGATCTTTTTTAAAAGTTGTAGATAATTGTCTCATCTTTCCAACCGATAGATATCGGTTGAATACCAAACAATATTTGGATTGCAAGATAAATTCAGATTTTTTTCGTTGCTAAAATTTGAACTTAAAAAATAATATTAAGCCTTGGGCTTTTTATTAATATTTTGACTCATATCTTAGCATTCCATCAGGTTAAACCACACTTGAACATAAGGTCGATAACTTCAAATATAACCCAAAAATTGAATAGTGTTCTAGTTTAAGTAGAATCAGCTCAACTAGGATTTTTTCTTTAATACTATTTTATCTCTTCACATAAAACTCAATTACAAGAATTAAACACATCAATCAACCTTATAAATTAAATTATGAGATATGTTTATTTTACAAACCTATATTTAAAACCAACATTTACCATAAATTAAATATATCTCATATTATTAGTCTTGTTATTATAAAATGTGCTTAAATTAAGAAATTTAATGATACTTTAAGTGTAATATAATGATATTAAACCTCAATAAAATATATGTTTAAGTACTTATTACCTAGCACTTCTATAATGAAACTCGCTTTTGAGGTATTGAGATTGATTGATAAACTTTATAATTAAGGGCTTGATTACAAATAAAAATGGCTCAATTACAAGTAATAGGGCTTAAATAGAAAGAAAAAAAAACTAAATCAATTTTTTAGATAGTTTCAAGATAGATCTGGTTTTCTAGGTCAAATTATTTGATTTAAAGCATTTTTTTTATTATTCTAATTGATTTGAGAATTTAATCCCTTTTGTCAAAACATAAGATTTGACCAAATTCAGAATTAATATTGTCATTTCTACCTTTCTAAGATAAACCAAATGTTGTCGTTTCCAATTGAGTAAATGTCTCCATACATGTCTCGGTGGTTAAAAAAGCCTTTGTCTTCATCCATCCAAATTGTCGTTTCTTTACCAATACTAAAGATCCACCATCCATTTTCTGCCAGGTAAATCTTCTAGTCTCTTCTCATTCCCAACTCTTTAATTTTCTAAGTACTTGTTTGTTTCAAGGAAAGTGGTTTCTGGAAAACTACTTTCCAAACTTTCCTGTGTTTGTTTGCTTTCCGGAAAATTGGTCAACGAAAAACACTTTCTAGTCAAAGAAAAATTTGGTTTGGTTTTCAGGAAAGTGTTTTCCGGAAAATTTGGGCGGAAAATACTTTCCGGAAGTTGTGAAAAATTTAGAAATGTCATTATTTGCTGATTATATCAAATTTGATCCTCAAACTTTTGATTGCTATATATAATTTGTTTTGAATATTTATTTTTCAATTCCATCTCTTAAAATTTAATTTTTATATTAATTTTGGTCCTTATTTTTATAATTGCTAATTGCTTTTTTCTTATCATTTTTTTATTGAAATTTTTTATCTATCAAATTTGGTCCTCAGTTTTTTTTATTGTTACTTATTTTATTTGAAATAATTTATGAAATGTTAATTATTATTATTTTAATTTATTCACCTTTCATTTTTTTTTTTAATTTTTTAGATTTGATCTCTATTATTTTGATTATTATTTATTTTATTTGAGATAATTTATGAAATTATATTTTTTTTCAATTTCATTCTCATTCAACTTTTTAATTTGTAAGATTTGTTCCTCATTATTTTAATAAACTTGAAAAAAAAATTAATTTATTAATAAATTATTTTCCAGTTCATTTTCCATAACACAAACAAACACTGGAAAATAATTTCCAGTTCATTTTCCATAACACTACCAAACATCGGAATTCACTTTCCAGGAATTCACTTTCCCCGGAATTCACTTTCCAAAAGGAAACAACTTTCCAGCAAACAAACGGGGCCAAGCCTTTCAATTTACTCTTAGGATGAAACTATAATTTCATTGATTTTTTCTTCTTAATTTTTCTGATCATAAACCCTAATATTTAGAGTTTTCACTTACTAGGTCCACTATAAGCACCTAACCTCTTTTTTTTTTTTAATTGTTATTTAACACTGCCTTTTTATTTGTGTTTTTTTTTACTTTGCATGTTTTTTGTAATAAAATTTTATTTCATACTCCCTCTCTTATTTTTTTATAATTGATGAGTTCATATTTTTTAAATAATAATTATTTTTAAGGGTAAATTACACTTTATATTCTATAGTTTAGCTATTATTTCACTTCGCCTGTATTCTTACATAAATTAGAGCTTACATCTGATTTAACACGTAAACACATATTGCTTCGTTTCTGATCTGGGCCTGTTCTAGTAGATCCACCAGCCACTTCAATAGTGTCATTGAACTCAGCACTGCCATCATCTGCAGCAGGTGCTTCCAGTACTGATCACATGACCGTTAGAAAAAGAGTTGCTACACTAGTAAAAAGACACGAGGGTGGCAGCCAGGATTATTATTTTTTTAATTCAATGGTGTTTAAAACAATTACTTTTTAATAATTAAATAAAAAAATAATGGTAATTATTTAAAAAAATCACTATAGCTTTCCATATTAAAATTAACAACCATTTCTAGATTCATCAGAATACAAACATGTTCGCTTATCTTAATTAAAAATCATTATATTTCATTATATTCAAATCGACAATTTTAACCACGGCGTAGCAAGTAGGAAAACCCTAATCAAACACAACGCACGAGACCAATGAAAATGGCGTGCATCTGCTGAGATAATCTTTGGCTGAAAACTGAAACCAGAAATTGAATACAATAAACTGAAAGATAGATTAAACATTGTTCTCGAAATCCACTCAATAACAAACTAGAGCCATTCCCATTTTTAAAAAAGACTAACAATAAACATAAGAAAAGGGCAAACTCTCCATGACAGCTTAAGACCTTGGCTTCTCCTTCTTCTCTTTGAAAAGTGCAAGAAGTGAGACTCCAGAAACCTTCACAACCTTGAATCTAACACCAGGAATATCACCAACAGCATGACCTTTACGTCCAAATCCAGCAATCAACACCTCATCCTACAAGAACAAATTATGTTCTAGGTTATCAGCAAACATAAAGGAAGCATGAATGATCCTAATCAGTTGAAGCACCCAAAGAGTACTCACATTTTCTTCAATATAGTTTAAGCAACCATCATTTGGAACAAAAGCAGCAATCTTCTTCCCATTTTTGATTAGTTGAACTCTAGCACACTTTCTAATAGCAGAGTTAGGCTGCTTGGCCTCAATACCTCTGTATATAAATATACCCAAAGGAACATATTGACATGATTAGTATCCTCAGAGTTGAAGAAAAAAGATGAAAACATATAAATCACCAAAAGCAGCCCTACATCTTCTCAAGAACAATGCCTTTAGCATGGGATGATCCAGCAAATGGTTTCTTCCACTCATTGCCAAGGTTAGACTTCTTGTAAGATTTGTCAGCCCACCTCTGCCTTCTGCGGTGGGACTTAAGCTTGCGACCAGCTCCCATACCACGTGTCTTACTGTAATTCAGTAAAAAAAACTCAATATAAATGGAGAGCACCCAAACACTGTACTAAATTACTAACAAGTCATGCACAAAAGGCGGGGAATTTGCCATATCAGTCATCTCACTACGGAATTAGGAAACAATTCACAGCACAAGTAAAGCTAGTTCTAGATTACATATGATCAATAAATTTGATTTGGCAGACAACCTCACATCCCTAATCACCAAATCTGCTAATTTAGTTTCCATTAATAAAACAAAAAAGACGCAACTTTTTGGGAGGGCAGGAAAGATCCCACCAACGCATTTTAAATTTGATACAAAAGGGTTCATTTAACAGGTCAAAGGGAGTAATTAAACTAGATTCATATGCCAAGACAATGGACATCCTAATAAACTTCTAATTCAACCAAAATTACTGTTTGATCACTGCATAGCCTACTCGTAATCAAATTTACAAGTACCAAATTTAATTCTTAGATACAAAACAAGGAGATGGCATCTATCATGACTAAAGCTCGAGTAAAAAATGCAAATCTACGAAAATTAACGCTTGAACATACAATGGAATGCATCAAGCATCACGTGGCAACATTTTCATATGCCAATGCATGGCTTCAAGTTTAAAACTTAACAAGATTTTTCAACTTTTTTCCCATCTTCAACTACCGAGCATGCCTTTATTATGAGAAAACATTAATTAAGAAACCAAAAGATACAGGATGCAAGACAAATAGAAAGAACTTTAAACATCACAGATTCAAGAACAGTAAAGTAGCAGAGTATTGCTCAGGTAGATTGCGAATCGAGGAGAGGAAGCGTACCCCATGTTTACTGAGATAAGTTGTTCGACGGCGAGGAGGGTTTTGAAAGCTAAGGAGGAGAGCTGCTGCTGCTAAATAAAACCCTAACCCTACGATAGAAGTGTATGCTGACTGTATATAAAAAAGATAGGAGTGGGCTGTTTCTGCAAGGTTGATTTCTCGTGTGAGCACTTGTTGGGCTTATCTTAGGCCTTGTAGTCTGTCATCTTGTTTAGCGGTCCAATCGATAAGCCCATACAAATTAATTTGTTTTCCAGCAGAAGAAGAGTATTTCCTTTTCTTAATTCCTTTCTTTATGACAGAAAATTGTCATCTTCTTTTTTTTAGAATTATAAAATTTGATAGGAAAACAAATATTTTTAAAATATATTAAAACATTTTTTTATACTTAGAATTACAACAAAGAAATAAATAAAAACATATACTATATACTTAAATTAATATAATTTCAATTAAGACCATTAATATTTTAAATTTTAATTCAAACAATAAAATAATTTATTTTAAAAAAATAATCTTAAAAAATTTATATACATTAAAATAATTTGAGTAATGCCATGAAGTTAGAATACCAATTATCTATTATAATGCCATGAAGTAACAAATTCCTTGGGTATTAATATGATATTTGGGTTTGATTACCAAATCCACTCGGTTGTTTAAAGTAGTGTGAGATTCTGAATCATGTAGCTTAGATTTCTCAAGTATTATAATTAACCCGGTGACCCATCAACCCGACTACTAACTTAGCTTGGTTTTTTTTTTTAAAAAGGTTGGATTGAAGTTGGTTCCATTTACACAGCAAGTCGACCCAATAATCCGATCAAACCCCTTTTTGACATTTAAAAAAATCTCTTCAACTCGATGTATTTGACAAAATATTTAAATATTGTTTTGAATTCATCTAGGTTAGCTCATTCAACTTATATAAGTTGGATACAATGTTTAATAACTTTGTTTCAGACTATGAATAGGCATTTTCAATTCAACTACAAGTTTTCTTGTAAATCCATTGAGGATATGTGTTACGCGGCTAAATTCATCAGGGGAAAGCTAACCTGACGAAAAATAGTATTGGGAAGAAATGATGAGACAGTGTCAAAATTAGCAGCACCCATTAGTTCAGCAGTGTCGTCAAAATCAGCAGCAGAGGCTGGTGATAAGTCTGGACGAGGGGACAGTCTAAGACTTGATGAAAAACACTATTGACACGATTGGCAGCCTGCACTGACACGTCTATGTGAGAAGCAACGTGTATGGGCATCGACAGCAGTGTATGTCTAGCAATTCGGCAGCAGTGACTTATTAGCGTTGGGTTGACGAGAGTAGACTGTAAACAACAAATAGTCCAAAGGCATGCGAACACACCTATTTTAGCAGCATGTGAGTTGGCAGGATGGGCAAGTAGTTTGTTGTGTGGCAGGCGAGGGGGAGAAGAAATAGTTTGCAGCAGTTATCAACAATTATTGTTTTGGAAGAAAACTACTTGGATATGTTTCAAGTCTTAGAGAGACTGTTTATGTTGAATTCTTGTGTGTTAGTACTCATTGTATATGTTGTATATGTGTGAGTAGCATGTAAGTTTTGTAGACATAACAGATGTGCATAGCACCCACACAAATAGACTTGTATATATTCTTTTGAGTTAATAAAAGGTTGGGATGGATCATGTAATTTCTTGTATGCTTGTTGTTGCTTGTATCCACTTATGTTTCTAGCTTGTTTATAACATTAAAAGAATAGGAGAACTCTGGATTTGTGAGACAAAGTAGTTGTAGTCAAACATTAGTGAATCAAAAAGACTGTGACTAGTAGGACTAGCCCGAAAATTTTGACAAGAAAATTGATAGTGTGACACTATGTATGATGCGATGAGGGATGCATGGCAAGCCTCTCTCTATGTACACCCGTATTACTTGATAAGAAAAGACAAATCAATAGGGACAGAAATACAAAGATCAAAGTGATCAATTTGACCACAGTTTAAGGTTTGGATCAAGAAACCATTACCATTTCTTGCCTTCAAAAAGCTAGGCCTTGTAAAGGGCATGGCACGTGTCCTAGTGGCTACCCCCATTCGAAAACATCCATGATTACTCACTTCACCTCCACAGTCCATGTCGATGCGTTTCAGAGAGTCAGCTACCTTCTATTGAACGGCAGCCAAGAAATGTCAGCATTGTACGATTGAACAGGTACATACTCACGGATATTGTATGGAGTAAAACTCTGGGGTTTCATAGGATTAATGGCATACCAGATGAAATCTTTTGGCCAGATTTTGCGGTTCATAAACGCAACAGTCAACCTTTGAAGATACACAGTTTGGTTGAATGGATACCTGTGAAGAATAAAACTAGTGGCATCGAGCAGGCAAGAAAACATAACAGCAATGAAGGAATAGATTGGTCTGGTGCAATACAAAAAACATAAATTGATGAGCCAAGGTGAACTTGGAATGGGGAATGGAGTTCCAGCAACATATCTTCTCCGATACTACAATACAAGTGTTGTTCCTATTTTTCAAATAACTTGTTACAGATTAATACATAATTCATGCTGATGGCAAACTAGCACAGATCAACTGCTTCATACAGCGATCCAGATATCGTGGAGTGAATCAAAGCCATTGCAACCATCAGATGAAAACAAAATGATACCCCTCAGTTCATGATTTTCCACAATCTATACAGGAGAAGTCCTCAAAAGAACTCAAGTCTTTGAAACAAATTTATCATCATTCCGATCTTAGCTGCCACAAACCAGTTCCTGCATAAATAAGAACAAGGATATTACATACTTGTTTTGTTTTTGCATTTCAAAAATAATTTAATTTTTATTATGTTTTCAAATCATTTTAATATACGATATCAAAAGTAGCTTTTTTTTTAAATATATATTTTCAGGCGAAAAACATTTGAAAAACAAATGTTATCAAACAGCTATAAGAAAATGGGTGAAAATAAAGTAATCAAAGCAATAGAACAACCATTAAATGCATTGTAACCTGACAGAGCCTGGCTACTTCTGACCCTTCTTCCACAAGACCCCAATTTTCTTCAACATGTTCCCGTTTTTCTTCTTTGGAGAATCATCATCCATATCTTCAGAGAAGGGTGAACCCATATTTCCAGGAATAGGATTATAGTTGTTGTCTAGTGAACCTGTTCGCTCCACAAATTTGCCATTTTTCCCAGTTGAAAGCATAGCAGCAGCTGCCTCAGCAGCTTTTCTCCATTGGTCTGACTGCACCTTTAACCTCCTCAACTCAGCCTCCATTTCTGTGTTTGCTGCCTGAGCTGCATCCAGTTGCTCAGTCACCCTTGCTGCTCTTCTGCTGCTCTTATCTGCTTCCTCTGTCAGACAACCAAGTTTCATCAGAGCCTCTTGTTCTGCAGCCCTTGCACTTTCGGCCAACGCAACAGCTTCATCATTGACTTTACTTTTCTCCATTTCCCCTTTCTTGATTTCTGTCCAGAGTGTTTCATTTTCCGCTGCTAAACCCTGCAGCTGTGCTTCCTTGTCCAACAAGCTCGCCTTCAACTCTTCCATATCATGCTCTAACTTCTTCAGCTCCATCGCAAGTTCAGATTCCCTCTCACTTGGCTGACTTTTCCCGATCTTCAAAGCCAGTCCCTCATTCTCCTCAGAAATGCCCTGCAATTCAGTTTCCTTATCCATCAGGTTAGCCCTCAATTCTTCAATATTGTTTTTGGTTTTCTTCAACTCTGCTTCCAATTCAGCCTCTCTGTGGCCTGATTCCAACTTTATATGTTCAACTTGTTCATAAGCACTTCTAATCTGCAATGTGCTTTGGATATATTCTTCCTGGTACCTGGTCTCAGATGCTTCTAGTGCGGATTTCAACTGACCTACTTCATGTTTCAAAAGGTCCATTTCTGCTTTGAGCTGATTTGTTTCCTCCTTTTCTACACTTTCCTGCAAAACTTCAACATCCCCTGTAGTATTCATGACTGTTTTCTCACAAATGGTCGCTGGATCTGCTTGCAGTTTACTCACAAGTTCCTCCAAGGATTTTACTTGTGCTCTTGATTGTTCCAGCTCCAATGATAAGGACCTGTAAGCCTCCAAGGTTTTGACGTCATCTGCCCGCAGCATTTCAGCAGTTGCATTTGCTTTTTCCAATTGCTTTTGAGTTTTACTAACAAGTTCTAGGGCTTGAGCTTCAGATTCTCTGGTATCACTGAGCTCAGTTTTCATTTTTTCAACAAGGGAGAGAGTTTCAGTTAGTTCCAGTCTCAACCCTTGTAATTCAGCATAAGCTGATTCTGCATGTTTTGTTTGGGAAGCTTCAGATCCCACCACCATTTCCAGCTGATTTTTGAGCCTTTGCATTTCATTCATGGAAGAAGCCAGGGCTGCAGAATCAATTGAGTGCTGCTTCTGCATAGCCTCCAGTTCAGACTGCCAAGCTTTATCACGATCATGGGAGATTTTACGGAGCTCTTGAACACGTACATCTTCAGAACTAGAAAGCTCCATCAATTGCTGTTGTGATTCCTCAAATTTCTCTGACATGGTTAAAAGCTGCTTCTTGGTGTCTTCAGCTTCCATCTGGGCTCGCCTCTTCCATGACTCTGATGTGTTCAGTTGATCTTTTGCCTTCTTCAGATCCTCCTGGAGTTGTGCGAGCTGTGTTTCCAATTCAGATATTCTGCTTGGGCGCTTCTTCTGGGCTCGCAAGATAGAGAGGATAGCAACGCGAGTGAACAACAGTAATTTTTGAAAATATTATCAATATGCAAGTTTCTTCCTAAAAAAAGTCAATTGTGATAATTTAAAAGTCAAGAATTGTGTCTAAAACACCCAAATGGTGGGAGACAGGCATTTGTAACGGTGTTATATAAATAAGCATTGGTGACCATATAATTCCAAACTGTAAAACAACTCCACCAGGCAGTTCGATTTAAAAATGAACTGGTTGTAGCTGGGTACCTCAGTTGCTGGACTTTGAGGTGATCTGCGTTCAGTGACTTTAGGACTTCTGTCTTTCGGGGTCCTACCTGCTGGATTTGGGGAGGCAGAGTTATTTTCTGATCCAGGTGTTTTGAGTTTCCGAGTTCGGGGTGTCACAGGAGATTTCTTCGGAGGCACTTCCAAAGAGATAGTTCTGCACTCAAAGTTGGGCGAATGACAACAAGTATAGTTAGATATGTATGAAAATCAAAGGACCTATTCCACGTTCCAGCAACTGATGGTAGATAACTGTCAAAGCTTGATAAAATACAAGAAGAAAAGAAAGAAGGAAAGAATAAATTTCAACAAGGAAGAATATAAGGAAATCTGCTTCAAAAGTGTAAGTGCCAGGATTAACCATGCTATATAAGTTAGTAACCGGGTGATAAATTTATCGCATCTTTTTTTTGCAGATTAACCATGCGGGAATTCATGGGGCATAGTGTTACCAGGTGAAACAATTTCAATACCTGCCGCCTCATGAATGAATTAAATGATGCTTAGGATCAGGGTACATCAGTGTGTTGTTAGGTGATAAATTTCAACACCTGCCACCTACTGAATGGATTAAAATTGTTAGGATTCAACATTCACCCACCAATTGGATCTTGATGCCTCACCTGATTTACTGTCATAATTTTTTTTCCTTTGAGATAGTAGCCGAACTTTGTTGACTGTAGGGGTAAAAAAAATAGGGGGGGGGGGGGGGGGGGGGGAAACAAAACAAAACGAAATTACAAGGAAAAACAAGGCTTAAATGTAGCTTTCAAGCAACATGTGAAAAACAGTAAAATGTTCAATGCTTAACAAGAGCCCCCTAGTCACAAACCATATTAACTGTACTCTTTCTTCCACTTTCGATTATAATGCAGAGTAGAACCAACAATTTGTAATTGGATTCAATTAGTTCGGTGTAAAAAATTGATTTTCCTTTCTTGTTATGATACTAAAAATTGTCTTGTTCCTTGTCAAAAAAATCAGTCCAAAGTTCATTCAATTGAATGTTCAGTTGGATCCACTTTTAGTTGCCTAATGATTCTTCAAATCACCAACACATCAATTGCAGAATAGAAGTCAAAATTAATCATAGAATTAAATGTACTTAAATGAAAGCATTTTTTTCTGAAAGTAGATCAGAAAAACAGTGCAGACATGAGCAGGTCTGCATCACATGAACAGAATATTGAGGTCTTTTCAGTTAATGACAAAAAAACACAGATTACCTGAAAACAAACAAACAAACATCAAGAGAGGGTAAGGACATTGTAGTAAGGAAATGACCATCTTACTTTGCTTTTGGTGTCTGCATTATGCCTTCTATCTTCTTCACTACAAGTACTCCTTGAAATCCCACCTGGCCCACAACACTTACAGTTCTTCAGAGGAAATCTTTGGCTGGGAAAGAAATTCAAAAGAGAATCTAATATACATGTATGTAAGAAGAAGGATAGTGTGGTGTTTTCAAAACGATGACAGCCACCTCAAATAAGCATGCACAAACCTAACAAACAAACAAACAAACAATACAATGCCTTCAAAGAAACTCCTCAGAAACTACCCCCACTACCACCAACCAGAACCCCAAGACAAAATTAAAAACAAAGAAAAGGGTGTACTCAGAAGACCTCATCACACATGTTCACATAATCCATCTTCGCAACTTTCTTTTCTCTTTCCTTTTTTATCCCTTTCTTTTCACTCAAGCGCACTTTATGTTGTGCTCCAAAAAACAGAACAATGGGCCAGAGCCAGATTAATGGTGTTGGTAGCATAAATTCTCTGTTCATTTGGAAACTGCTATCATTATGTTTATAAATATAAAAAAAATATAGTTTCATTCTTAATTAAAATCCTTTTGCCTTTCTACTTGTGTATTTGACAAACCACTCCCTGTGCACCATAAAGTTTTTCCATTTGATGACAACCACAAATATTTATGACAACAAAAGGTAAGGGAAACCAGACACCATCTCTTTCTTTTTTTAATCAAAACTTGCGTGTATAATGTAACAATAACAATAAAATTCCTTAAATCCTGTAGCATTTTCGGAGCCTTGTAATCCTTGAAGAAATTATAGTTTAGACAAACGAAAAACTACCCTTGTACACCCCTCTTCCCCAAAAGAGAAGAAGAAGAATAGTACATTAGTAAGGAAACTGAAAACAAATTATCACCAGCATATGAAGCACTCTAAACCGTAGTAAAGTTTCACTCTTTTTGAGTTTTAAACGCTTAGATCTACAAAACAATGGTTTAAAACAAGCTTACCTCAAAATAACACAAAAACAGAGAGACTTGATACAGAGATCTATGTTAAGCAAATAAATGTTTCCCCAAAGGTACTCTGTCACATGAAAAAAAAAAATCAGAAAAAAGGCTTTGGCTCTTCTTTGAAGAAACTTTCAAAACTCAAAACTCTGCAAACACTCCAGCCTCTGAACTTGAGGCCAACCACAGAAACCCCACCCACGTTTTGCAAATGGAAGCAGAACTTTACTATAAAATGAGATATCTTTACAAAAGAAACTCGAAAGAAGCATTATTACTAAGAAGAAAGGGGAAAACATATATATATATAAAAGCAAACCCAACTCAAAAATTGACGGCACCTAAACCCGAAGAAGTTCTCTGAACCCACAAAAGAAAAATTTTGAACCTTTCCTCGCTAAAAAAACCAAATAGCCTCAAAATGTGACAAATAACTCATAACTAAACAATGCATAACAAAACAAAACAGGACAAATTCACATTTGGGGCTTACCAGAAGTTGTCTCTCTGTCTTGTAGGAGGCTTTTTTGACGAAAAAGAAAACAAAAAAGGGAACAAAACCCTAGTGTAGCTAAACAAACCAAGGTGTTGTGTTTTGCAGTGGTGGAGAGAGTGAAGTCAAGAGTAGCTTGTGTGCTCAGTTATCGAGATACTCTCTCTGCGTCAAATTTGTCAGTCTTTACAATACTATGTCAGTGGGAAGCAAAAGCTTACAGTGCAAATACTATGGCGAGATACTGTTTGGGTGTGGACCACGTTATTATTTACTTTTTCACGCTCTCCCTCACGCTCTCCTATTTTCAAAGATTTTGTTATTGTTTTTATTCGGAGAAAAAACAAATCATATTTATTTACTGTGGGAATTGGAATCCCAATCCTATCCGCTGTGCAACTTGCCGATTGGGAACGCTCTGAGAGAGCAAATTAATAAAATTATTCTTCCAGAACATATCCCCAGGAAAAGGATAGTAAATATATATATATATTTGTTATATATTTGTAAATGCTAATCTTGAGTTTCTTATAATGTACAGTCATGAAAAGATGGTTTTGACTAGGGTTGTCAATACCGTTCTGTTTTAGCCGGAATGTTCTGTGCCATTAAAAAAATCGAGATAAAATAATATTGCTTTTGTCTTGATTTTAATTCCGGCTCCTTCCGGAACTACCTGCCAAATTACGGCCAAAATATCTCGGTGTCGTTCCGGATGTGTCGTTCCTCCTTATTTTGATTAACTTGTGATTGTATTTCTAATTTTAAGATTATATTTGTTTGACTTTGTGTTTATATTGTATAGTTTAAAATTAATTTATCTTGAATTTTAATTATGCTTATTAAATTAATATTTTAATTATATATATATATATATATATATATATAATTGTATATGAACAGTACAACCCTGAAACGACACGCCAAAATTGTCCAAAACTGAAACGTTCTGTACCAATAAAAAAACCAAAATGGCAACCAAAACGGTATTGACAACCTTGGTTTTTACCTCTCTTGTCCTCTTTGGCACGACTAACTTTGCTTCTTGTTCCGTATTGTTATTTTTCCATCCATCAGGAATTTTTATAAGTTTAAATTAATCATATAATTTAAACTATGTGTTATTTAATATAATGTTTTAATAATAAAAAATAATTATATGAGGTAAAATTTATATCACTTCTAGAAATAACATGGATAATGGATGAAAAATATATAGTTTAATTCAAAAAACTTAAAACAATATATATTTTTTAATATTAAAACAATAATATACTAATATAAAATAAATTATCAAGTGTCCTTTTTTTCATTAATTAGCAAGCACTTTCCGAACTGCTCCCATCCATTTCTTGGCTCGCAATATAGCTTGGAGTGTTGTTATGTTGTTGATGCTATTTTTAAAATTATTTTTTATTTAAAAGTATATTAAAATATTTATTTTTATTTTTAAAAATTATTTTTAATATCAATATATTAAAATAATTTAAAAATATATATATATATATTCTTTAAAAACTAATTTTGAAACCATCGAACTCCCCTTTGACATAACGTGGGCGGTGCTCCAGCTTTTAGCCACGCATGCACACATGCTCTGCCTTCCTCTTTGGGGTAGAAAAAAGTGGTTGGCGTCGAGCTTCGCCATCGCCCTTCTGACTAGGGTAACCTTGTTAGACAAGTCAACCATCCAAAAAGACAGCGTGGCATGCCTCCCAATTTCTTCACGGAACACTCTGAAAACCCAACCTTTATTTATATAAAAAATAAAAATAGTTTGATTCTCCACATCTGTATTGTGGGGTGGAGAAAAAAAAATTAAAAAACTCTGGAAGTACAAATAGGTAGTACGTGTGCTGTTAATTTACCATAAAAAAAATTAATTGTACATTTAATAAAACTAATCAAGAATTGTATGTTTTGATAAATGATAATAAAAATATAAAGATTCAGTAAAAAAACTAAAATAAAAATACATACTAAATTATTTGATTTCAATAAAAGATTGAGTAAAAAACTGAAACAAAAATATAAACTTTTTTTTCCATGGGTTCTTAATTTTTTTTTTTAAAAAGAGTTCTGATAAATATATATCGTAAACAATAATATCGTTTGTTTTGTTTTTTTTTGAAATATAATTGATATACAACTAAAACAAATCATCAAGCTCAATCATGAATTAACCTATTGTAAAATATTAAAATAATATGTTTTTTTGTATTAAAAATGATTTTTAACATAAACACGTCAAATTATCAAAACAAATTAATTTAAAATAAAAAATAAAAAAATCAATTTATTTTAAAACGCACTCTCAAACACCCTTTTATATTAAGTTTCCATAAAATTAATTACTAATAATTGAAAAATGAAATCTGTGTTTTTCAGAATTATTATACCTTTTAGATTTATTTTTTTAAGGTTGAATCCAAGAGAAAGGAATTATGATTATTATTATTATTATTATATAAACTAAAACTAAAGGGAGGATGCCAAGAGTTTAAGGGCTTTGCTTTGTTTAGACTAAAGGGAGGATGCCAAGTGTTTAAGGCCTTTGCTTTGTTTAGAATGAAAGCAACAAGCAATGATAGTAGCTTTTTTAATGCTGATAATTTTCTCTGAACAGCAAAGCAACCAACAAACCAATATGACAAATTCAATTTTAAAAATAATAATAATCAAAGTATAGCTTCCTTTCTAAGCATTTCAATACTTATTATTATTTTTATTATTATTATTATTATTATTTCAAGCCTTCAAAATAATAATTAGCATTAGGTATATTTTACCATACGAATGTGTCATTGAATTCCTCTTCAAAAAAAATAATTGTTACTAATATTTTTTTCATTTACGACACAATTATCAATGGTCATATTATTTTTATAATAAGACATGCATAATGATTTTGTTTTAATACACACGCACTTAATTTTTTCTTCGTGGTGCAATCCTGGAAAAAAAAATGACAACTAATTCACCTATAATGACAAAAAAAAGAAGAAATATGATCAATATATTATTTTATTTTAAAAAAATATTAGTAACAATTCTACTTCTTGATTTAACCTAAAAACAAAAAAGAAAAAACAAACGATTTTTAACACTGTCTTTTCTTTTTTTGTTAATAAAGAAGTATTCGTTAATACTTTCAATTTTTTTTGTTGCAATACAAAAGCATGACTATGGTCCTGATTATTATTGCGTTTTAAAAGTGTTTTTTGAAAAAAAACAGAAAATATTTTTTTTTATTTTTTTTATTTTAAATTAATTTTTTTAGTGTTTTTATTTTATTTTCATGTGCTGATGTTAAAAATAATTTTAAAAAAATAAAAAATATTATTTTGATACATTTCTAAATAAAAAAACATTTTTAAAAGCAATCTCAATAACACTCTTAAACAATCATTATAAACGTTACCTCTTAAGGGTATGTTTGGTATTACGGTTGTTGTTGTGGTTGAGGTTTGAAAAAAACAGTTTCATGAAAAACATTTTTAGTTACAGTTCATAACTGAAATTGAAGTATTTGGTTAAAACTGTGGTTGAGTTTGAGTTTAATGAAAAGCAATTTCGTGTGTGTTGGTTATCATGTTTTTCATATTGTTGTCAACTTGCGAAATTACATTAAAGAACACATACACACAACACACATGCATACGTACATATATATATAAATATATTGTTTTTTTAATTTTGTAGATTTAATAATCATAATAACAAAATGTAATAAATAATTCAAGTAAATTAGATACTTGTTTTTATTCTTTCATCAAACTACTTGCAATTTCATCACAAACTAAATTCATACGTGAAGGCCCCTGCTATCCCTGAGTATTTGATCGATGAACAACATCTTGTAAAATATCTTCAGGAACAAAATTAGAATTGCGATCATATTTGGCAAAAGCCATATCATTTTATGATCTTCTTCTAATATAGCTATGTAGTGTCATTGATGCAACTACAATCTTCACTTATGTTTTGTATGGATAAGTAGGCATGTTTTGAAAAATTTGTCACCTTTGTTTTCATATGCCAAATGAACGTTCTATCATGTTATGTAGTGATGAGTGTGTACGATAAAAACATCCTCACGACCACTTGGTTGTTCACGATACCTAAACTCTTGGAAATGATACATGTGACCTTTATAAGGACCTAAGTACCCATACTTATTGAGATATCAAGCATCAAGTAAGTAAACTTGCTTGTAAAAAAAAAAGAAAACACAGGTATATATTAAGAATAAAAAATTGACGAAGAATATTATTAAATTGAATTTACCAACTGTTAAAATGTATATGAAATGTCAACCTTCTGGTGGTTTGAGAAATTTGATATTGTTATTGTTAATAGCCTTTAGAAAAATATGTGTCGTTTACACTGCCTTCCCATCCTGCCCACAAAAAAGGTAAAATGCATGTCGAAACTATAAGTAGCCATAACATTTTGGGTCGATACACCTTTTCTTCCAATAAATGGAACTTGATTTTCGGCTGATATGCAAGCGCGAACATGTGTTCCATCAATTGCACCGACACAATTACATGAAAAAAAAGCAAAAAGTCTCATTATTTTGTCCATGGATAAAAAAATAGATATTCATTTTCACATGATTAAAATAAAAACACCTAACCTTAAAATGTGGCATATATCTTGAATTCATTGCAATTTATCTTAGGGTGTTCGTAAATTTTGGATCTGTTGGTTTTATGACGTCTACAGCGAACAAACATACTGCTTCAAGGACTTCATTTATGCATCTACTAACAGTTTCACCTGAATATTGGAATCTCTCTTGCACTTCCTTATTAGATGCCCTAACATCTATTGTAAATAGAAACATCGCAACCTTTTCCATCACAGACGTGCTTCTTGAAGGCTTCAAACCATGCTGTATTTCTAAATTTACACACAAACTCGTCAAAGTGGTTGCATCCATCATAAACATGTTAACACATCGTTTCCAATGACCTCTTAGTAATTCGGTTAGCCAACGCATACATGTACTGTATGAAACCATACGTAGTCCCTCATGCATATAATTTATGTAATACAAGTCTACAATTCTAACTGTATATATAATAAATTTCCTCTTCTGAAACTGTCTCCTAAAAAATTATGTTTCATTGTCTGTGTCGTCATCATCATTGGCACTATCATTGTTTCCATCATCGGTACCCCCATCATCACCACCTCCATCAACGTACTAGCACCTTCAGAAGCATGATAATTAATTTGTTCTACAACGTGGTTCATAACATTTTTATAATTGTCATCAAAATCTTCATTAACTATATTGTTATACCATGGATCATTAATATCTTCAAATTCTAGGAAAAAAACAAAAACCTTTAAATACACTTTAAACAAAAACAACTTATAATGTTGAAAAGAATAAATTAAAATTGCAAGAACTTAAGATAAAAAAAGTTGTAAGCCTGTAAATTTAATAATGATGTTTCTCTTGCAAAGTTGCTCTTCAAAAGATGTTTTTGAGATTATAAATATTTGAGATTGTAAATGTTTTGGGAATCACTTTTATTTATATAGAAAAATTGATTGATGAATTGTGTATTTTCTCACATGTTGTTTTGCAACTTTTCTCTTTCATTTGCATTAATCTCTTGTCATTTACCCAACAACAATCACAATTTTCTGCACGTTTTGTACCATTTTTTTCTCAAAACATGTGAGTGAACAGTTATAGTTTGTCACAATTATTGAATATATTTTTTCCTCTGTAGGAGACCTGATTTTGATACATTGTGGGATATTTTTTACTGTTGCATGTGAGTGTACACCTCAAAATACACAGAAATAAACAGTAGCAATTGCCGACAACATACAACAAAACAAATTATGCATGGAAAAATTGCATAAACAGTATCTTGTGTTTATGAAATGGGGCAGAAAAAAATGCTTAAAAAATGCAGAGCACACGAAAAAATATGAATAGGAGCAGAAAAAAAAATAATCACATTCATGCATTAATACAGCAGTACAACCAATTTATGTATCTCGAAACACTAATGAAGGAATTAAAATTCGAATATAAACTTGTATTACAATTCAAATACAAGTTCAAATTAAGAGAAACACATCAAAACTAATAATTAAAACATACCAATTAATACAACAACAAAACTCATCTTTAACGATGCACGGATTGCAAACTTATGTTCTCAAAATTGTCCACGCAATCATTCTTCAAATGTAAACATATACATAAATTATCAAGCAATGATTACAATAATATCACACATTGCATTCAGCTAACATTGCAAAACAAAAAAAATGATTTACAATGTAGAAAATAGTCATACCATCGGCTAATTTTGTTTACTATGTCTGTGCATCCTCTTCAACCATTTTCATTTTTCTTCAAGACTTCCCATAGTAGCCCACATTTCTCGCCTCTTTCGTTGGAGTAGAAATTCTGATGGAAACTCATGAAACTCATCGTCAACTGAGACTCCAGGAATTTAATAGACATCACCTCATGTATACTACACCCTTCACGATCCATATGCAAAGAAGTTGAATCACTCCTCATCGACATATTATCAAGTAATTGCTCCCACTTTGATTGTAGTTGAATGCCAAGCCAACCATCTTCTTCTTCTTCGCTTGACCCTCATTAGCCTCCTTCTCTTCTTTTTTTCCACCCTTCTGTGTTGTTGTTACTTGACATGTTCACCCCCAACTAACCGAGTAATGTCATTATTAGATGCAAGATTTATATCCTCTTCCGAATCACCGCTTTCATCCTCTAAATCAACTGCATCAATGTTGGCATCATTAGTGCTAAGCTGAAAACAATTACCACCACCACCTTGCACTCTTGATGACGGTGCCCATGTATACTCTCTGATAGCCACAATGTTGGAATACATTCTATCATATTTTAACTTTAATGTCAATTCTGACATTCCTAATTTTTTTGGCTCTTTTAACTTCCTATATAAAAATACATAATTCACACAAATATTATGTTATAAAATATTCAGAAACATGGATTTTTTTTTAAAATATATTAGATAATGAAATTGGACTTGAATGTTTGCTTTCCACCACTCATCTGTTGCTAAGATTGTCCTCAATCCACTACTCCAACCCATCCCAATTTTAGAAATGAGTTTTGTCCGTATTTTCCAATCTTTTTTGCAGTCATCCCACTTGTTGTTTAATTGTGCTTTGGTCATTGAATGATCGATTTGTTCTTTGAATGATGTGATCAGAAATTTCCAATCAGTTTTATTAAAATGTGTTGCAGGTCACATTCCCAAATCAATTGCCCTAATACATAGGTCGCAAAACATATGCAATATTTCCTTTATCCAAGCAGCCTTATCCATATATACACTACCTTCCATTCTATATTTTAAATTATTTCACAACAATTAATAGTTTGTATAACAACAAAAAGCACAAGAATTATACAACATAATTAAACAAACTAACCTGAAAAAACCTTAATTAAAAGGTTTCACAACAGAAATTGATTAAAAAAATTACAAAACTTCAACCAAACATACATTCATCAAAAACATGTGTTCACCCTAAGCCTTTTTTAATTGTTCCATCTTTAGTATCAGATGTATAATACAATTTCAACACAAGTTTTTTATTATCATCAGCTTTCATAAACTATATAAATTTGAGCTGAAATTTATCGCATAAATTTAACAAAAATAATAAATGAACAACCATTTTGTAAACAACTGTTATAATTTGTAGAAACAATCAATGAAAATGAGCATAGGCACAGTTGAGCTTGTTTCACAGCCATTGTTCACAATATTTCAACAAATTTCAAACCATTGTAGTTAGTTTCATGCCAATTCCGAGCCTACTTCTTTGAAAATCACTTCTTTGGTATCAATTTCATCTCAAATCATTGGTATTGTGAGCACAATTGAAACTATTCGAACATTCAGCAAGCAACAATTATCATCCATTCATTACTTGTTTTTTGTACAATTTTTTCCATCATTCACAAACATATGCTACAGTATTATCGGGTTATACAATCAAAATCTTTTGTTCTCTATTGTTCATAACAAGAAAAAAACTGGGGGGAATACATATACCTTATATTTACATAAATCAGTGCCTCCCTTTCGTGGTCAATGTTGATTTAAGGGTGAGAGACGGGTTGGTGGAGCTGAGGGGATCTATTGCATATTCTTAGTGGACTAATTATAAGGGCAAGAACCAATAGGATCAAATACACATTCAATAGGTTGATTTGAGATGTTTGGTTCGAGCAAGCTTTTAGAATTAGTTCTAAGGTGATGTTAAACATGAAGTTTAGTTCAAATGATGATTAAGTCTTGATCAATGTGATTAGATCAATAAATGAGTTTATTTAACATCTACTAATGCTTGGTTATTAACTTTATGTTAATAGTCATAAGTCTCAATCTGAATGTTAGATTGAATTAATTGTTTTTCAAAAGGTTTTTTAGACAATTTTTCCTTTAGAGTTAAACTTTTGTATCAATCAAACATTTGAAGGCCTTCCAATAAAATCTAGGAGTTAATACAAAAATGGTCTTTATTTATTAAACTCAAGCTTTATTATTTTATTTTAAAATACTTTTAAATTAGTTTATATTTGAGTTTTAATTTTAGCCCAAATTTTAGTAGGATTTATTTTGTTGAGCGATAAATACTTTCTATGGTGTGTAAGTTGTCATAACACATTCATTTTTAGAAATAATATTGGAGATGATTTCTCTTGCTCTTGGTTCTTTATTATACTATTCAAAACTTATGTAAGATCCTTTCATCATGGCATTCAACTGAAAGGTCCCAGTCAAAGCTATCATGATTGTTAGATATATATGACTTTTCTTAGGGTGAGAAAGAACCACAATAATTGATTTTGTATATATCTGCCCTTGCTATATAATGGAAGAGTTTAAATACATCAAGGTAAAACAACTTCTCATAAACTTACGACCTCAACTACTTAAAATAAGGATTTCAACAACTACTTGCGAATTAATATTTATAGCTATCAACTTTGGATCAAGTCTTCCAACGGGATTCTGCAAGCAATTCCTTAACAATGTATTTCTCATACGTCTCTCATGTATGAGTTAACTTCTTGATAGGAACACGTATTGATCTTCTTGGTTTATCAATACCCTTGCTTTCATTAAAACCTTTATCTTCAAGGTCTATGCTTAAGAACTTATCGTGCATTTCCTCAGTATTTTCCCAAGTGGCATCATCCACTAGTAGTTGTTTCCATTTAACAAAGCTCTCATCCATAAAGCGTGATCCTTTCTTAACTCAACATGTATCTAGGATTGATTCAGGCTCTATGATAATTGCTCCATTATCATCAATGAGAGGTAAGTCAACATTAGTAACAATGGATTCACTGTATTTCTTTTTCAATTGAGAAACATGGAAAACTAGATGAATACGAGAGCCTTCTAGAAGCTTTATTTTAAATGCCACCTTACCAATCCGTTTCTTAATAGTGAAAGCAAGCGTTTGGTCATCAAATGACATTGCACACATTGCCTTACGGCTACAAGTGTATCCAATATGTTAGTGTGTGCTGTGTGAGCTACTTTTAATATTTGATATTTCTTAAAATATTAAATTGATTCTTAATCAACTTTATTATAACTAAAATAAACTAGATGAAAATACAAGAATATCTCGAACGTCAATTCTATTTTTGTTTTGCTTTTAAGGATAAGTTTTTATTGTGCTTTAAAAAGTGAAAATACTAAAGGACTCCTAGATACCGTTTTGTTTATTTTATTTAGTTTTAAAAGTAATATATAGTTATTGTATTGTGTTTAAAAGATATTAAAAAGACAATTTAACAACAATCAACTACATGGATCTTGTAAAAAGATGATATCACCTTTTAATGTGATTTTTTGTTGAAAGAATAAACTAATCATTATATTGTTTCATTATATAAGAGGTAGTGTTGAATGTATGATTTTTTTAACTTGTGTTAGTTTTTTAGTTTCAGTCATGTTTTTTTTTTTTAAATTGTGTTTTTTCTACATATTAATTATTTTTTTTATATTTTTCTAATTTTAATACAAAAATTAAATACAAAATATTTTTATATATTTTTAAATACAAAAAATATTTTAAAAAATTATAAGAGTTTTGTTAATTTTGATGACAATGGAAGCAAATAAGGCAACGGGTTGTCCAGTCTCTTTCAGGTGTAAATACCAAATTGTCCAATATTTAAATATGAAGGAAGGAAAATTTGGTAAAATGAACTCTCTCATTAAATAGGAAAACGCAAAAGATGGGAGAGGGAGGGAGAAGAAAGTGAACAAATCAGGGTATAGATTGTCCGAACAAAAAACCAGATTCCAGGTAGGAAGAGAACCCGATTACTATTTTCGCTCACAGTAATTTATATAGTGAAGTGAAGACTTGAAGTTTCTGTAGAGATGGATACTCCTCGTGCTATTGTTTTTTAAAAAATATGCATTTTTTTAATGAGTTCTGGTATGGGTTTTCAAACAGAATCTAAGGTGTTTGATGAATTGCCTGCGGTTGAGGATACTTTTATTTGATGAATGAATCATTAGTATGAAGGTATCTATGGCATTTAAAGTATTGTCCGAATCAACTCTTGCGATAATTGACTTGATTTTTTGCGTATGTGTGATTCAATAAGTTGGCGTCAGGAGTTGAAAGGCACTGCAAAAGTAGCTGTCCTTTGAACTGAGCTACAGCACTCTCTAATTCAAAAATTGAAATGATCACGATGCGTTTTTTGTTCATGAAACCCCTTCTCAACTCCTTCTCTCACCGCCAGCACCACCGTTGTCTTTGTCTCTTAACGACCGAATCAAGCCAAACGTACCCAACTTCACCATCCCCAGTCAATGAAGATCATCTTCTCCGGGTTTGCACCGTCCTCTTCCAACAACAAGACTCTTCAGACTTCAAACTCCGTAACAAACTTTCCTCCATTGATTTCAATCTTACCCATGAATTCTTTCTCCAAGTTTGCAACAAGTTCCCAGCATCTTGGCGCCCCGTGCATCGCTTCTTTCAATACACACAACAGATGCCTTGTTCACGTTTCACTCACACTTCCGTGTCTTTCAACAAGGTGCTTGACATCTTTGGAAAATCAAGAAACATTGATCTCTTGTGGGATGCTGTCCAAGAAATGGCAAAACGTGGTTTGGTTAATGATAGGACTTTTATAATTGTTTTGAAAACACTGGCTTCAGCAAGGGAGTTGAAAAGATGTGTTGAGTTTTTTCACTTTATGAATGGGTATGGATGCGAGTATAGAGTTGAGAGGTTAAACAAGGTGGTGGAGAATTTGTGCAAGGGTAAGCTTGTCGAGGAGGCAAAGTTTGTGGTTTTGAAGTTGAAGGATTGGATTAGGCCCGACGGGGTTACCTATGGGTGGTTGGTTAAGGGGTTCTGTGATGTTGGTGAGTTGATCGAGGCTTCAAAGATCTGGAATATGATGGTGGACGAGAACACTGAGCCGGAGATCGAGGTGTTTGAGAAAATGATGGAGACACTTTTCAAGAGGAATGAGTATGATGAGGCTTTGAAGGTGTTTCAGACGATGAGGGTGAATAGAATGGATGATTTGACGCTCTCTACGTACAAGCTTGTGATTGATTGGATGTGTAGAAAAGGTAAAGTTGTGCAAGCGAGGATGGTGTTCGATGAAATGCGCCATAGAGGAATTCAAGCAGATAATTCAACATTGGGGTCCCTAGTTTATGGGCTTTTAACAAGAGGCCGGCACGCAGAGGCTCATAGAGTTGTCGAAAGGATTGAAAAACCAGACATCAGCGTGTATCATGGACTGATTAAGGGGCTCGTAAGGTCAAGGAGGGCGAGTGAAGCAACACAAGTGTTCAGAGAGATGATCAACAGAGGCTGTGAGCCTACAATGCACACATACATTATGCTATTGCAAGGGCATTTGGGGAAGAGAGGGAGGAAGGGGCCAGACCCACTTGTGAATTTTGAGTCTATTTTTGTTGGAGGTTTGATTAAGGCAGGGAAGTCATTAGAAGCCACCAAATACGTGGAGCGGACAATGAAAGGATCACTTGAGGTGCCTAGGTTTGATTACAATAAGTTTTTGCATTATTATTCAAACGAGGAAGGTGTGGTTATGTTCAAGGAGGTGGGGAAGAAATTGAGGGAGACAGGGTTTGTTGATTTGTCGGATATACTGCAGAGGTATGGCGAGAAAATGGCTACAAGAGAGAGGAGGAGAAACAGAGCAGTTGAACCATGAGAAGACTTTCTGAGTTAGTTAATGGCTCCGAATAAACTGCGAATTGCAATTGCTACGTATTCAAATGTGCAGGTATAGTAATATGGTAATATTTTTAATGTTTTTTTTTTTTACTGTTTTGATATTTTCTTATGTTAATTATTAAGTGTGTTTCATCCTATTGTTACTCATTTTGTAGCCCAACATAAAACAAAATCAGAAAAAACAAAAAAAATAATATTAGTGGAGAACATTTAGAACCCCAATTTTTTTTTATAAAAAATTAGGGAAAATCAAGATATCCAAAATTGAAAAAACTGGCAGTTCAATGATGACAAATGAAAGATCTATTGACAAGAAAATTTCAATTTGAAGAGAAAAATTCAAAATTTGAAGCTTAAGTATTCAATTGGAATTTTTTAGGTTTTAATTTAATTTATTAAAAGCTTAATTGCAAGGAAAAATGTTTTTTGAGTTCAATTTAGGTTTTAATTGGAAGAAATTAAAGTTTGGGGGTTGAATTACAATTTTGATACGCTAATCAGGGGTTTAATTGCATAAATATTGATGTTTGATAGACAATTATGGACTTGATTGAAGAAATTCAAAATCAAGGTCTAAACCGTAAAAAACATGAAACTTTATGGACTGCAAAATCAGGGCAAAATTGAAAAAAAATAGAAGTTTGTCAATCAATTGGGAGTTAAGATGCACAAATTCAAAACCACCCATTTTTTTGTGTTCATCCTTCAAAGTTTTTTAGTGAGTTTTTATCAAGGACTTAAAACCTTCTTCTCAAGATCAAAAGGACATAAATAGCTCCTTACCTTTCAAGTTTAGCAAATCCACAAAGAATCTCCAAAATCAAAATCACTAGTGTAAAACCAGCCTAGTACATGGCTTTCAACTATTCAAATTTGTCCAAAATCATTTTATTTTGATTAGAGGGTCAAGCATTGATCAATCATTGATTGAATCCATAAAAAAAGCCCTATAATACCTCTTGAAAAATCAAAGAAAAAAAAAGGAAAGAAAAGAGAAAAGGCTTATCCTTGGAGTTCATTAGTAATAAGTTTGACTTGATATCTAAGAGTTAGTGATCAAGGTTATAACTTGACATCTTAGAGCTAAAATGATAAGTTGAATGTTGAGCATAAGTTTTTTTTTTTTTTTTTTGAAAGAAGGGCAATAATTATTTTGAGTTTTGGGCAGGTGTAATTCTCCATTAACCTAGTAGGTATTGTTCATGAGGCACACTTTTAGCTTGTTTTACATGTTTAACGATGTTTTACATGAGACACTTTTTAGTTTAGTTTCAGTTAACATGTAAAACTGTTATTTTTTTTCTTGTTTAATCTTGCTTTGAGTTGTTGTTAGTGTTACCAGATGCCAAGACAATATGTTTGTGACTAACTATGATAAAATAATAGTCTTGGAATCTTCCAAAAGTGGCAATGGGTGTTTGATGTATTCTTAGAGCTTGTTGATGCATGTTCTTGGTTTTTGGGTCATGTTTGAGTCTTGTGAAGTGTTGAAGTGTTAATTTTGAATTCCACATTGATGAATATGCTTGCTATTTAGCTTTGAAGATTAGAATTTCATACATGTTTCTTATGATTTATTGTTTTTTCTGTTGTTTGTTTCGAATCAAACATGTGTAACTATGACAATGTGAACCATAAAAGGTTGATTTCAAAGCCTAAAAGGTCAATTATGGGTTTGACAATATGCTGAGAATTTTTGGGTTGTTGGGTTCAGGTTCTTCCTAAGAACATTGATTTGGCTCTATGATTTGGATAATTTTTTGTCCATTTCTAGCACTCTGGGTGACTTGATTGGTCAATAATCTAGGGATAATTTGCGTCAATAATTGTTTTTTATGAGTTTTTTTCATTAGATTTTGTTTTTGATACCAAAACCTATTTTGACCATATCAGAATTATTAGGTGATGATTATTGAGTTTGATTGCTTGATTGTTGGTCCTTACATGACTTACAACCTTATTGTGCTTTTTATTTCATGAAATATGATCTGATTTGAGTTCATGTTTTTAGTTTGAATATTCATCGGTGCTCCTTGTTTTTTCTAGATTTTGATCTGATTGACAAAAAGTTTTTTGAATTTTTATGTTTTTCAAGTTTGATCCATTTTGGGTTCTAGTTTAGGTTATGACATGTATTTGAGGTCAAACTAACGGTTTTTGGTTCGGTTTATGGTCAAACCAAAGAGTTCAGATCAACTTTGTAGGGCAAAGTTGGTCGAATTGATAAGGCTCTATTTGGTTTTCAACCTTTTTTATAATAAAAATTGTGGTGTAAGAGCGTGTTTGGAAAACACATTTTTAGGACAGTTTTGACAGTTTTGTTTGAAAATAAAAATAAGTTTTTTGTCGAACAAGTTCTAAAAAATTTTAAAATATTTTTTTAATTTTATTTTTGCATATGACCAAAAGTCCTAAAAATCATTTGAGCTTTTTTAAAGAAATCTAAAATATTTTGGCATGTTTTAAAAAAGTTGCATGGATTTTACAATGAGTTTGTAAGATTTCTAAGGATTTTGACCTATATTTCAAAAAATATTATTTCTTTTTTGCAAGATAATGTATTACTCATTTTTAACATAAAAATAAAAAACTATAAAGAAGTTGATATCCATAATATTATTAGAAATAATAATTTATATATTACTCACTTTTAATATAAAGATAAAAAACTTGTATGAGCTAATAACGAAAATATTATTTGGAGTAATACAACTCATTCACTCTTAATATAAGGATAAAAAAACCCTTGAAATTTTATCCGAGTATTATTTGGAATGACACAGCCAAAAACTCTAAGTTTACCTTGAAATAAATCTCAATGATAATCGAGAAATTTCAATCATTCAGACCATGTTCTTGACCTAGAAAATCGGAGTTTGTTCATCGTAACAAACTCATCATAGTAGGCCGATAGAAATACAAATAACATCAAATCATAACAAACAAACAAAAACAATAAAGCTTATCTAAGATAAGACTTTTTTTTTTTTTTTTTGGTATAAACCACGCGGTGTCCTAGACACTGGTCCAGACTAATCCACGTTCGCACCGGGTGGGCCCCGAAGGGGTGAAAGTGCTCCCCAAATAGCCAGCTCCATACAAGAGTAGGGATTGAACCCCTGACCTCTCTTAAGGGACGAGAGCGCCCTCACCACTCACGCCAGAACCCCTTGGGTTTCTAAAAAAGCTAATATCTTTTTTTATACAACCAATTTCTTGCTTAGAATCTTTAAAAACCCAATTATGGTTCTTATTAACCATAATATTAGGTGGTTCCGAAAGACCAATTATGGTTCTTGATAACCATGATATTAAGTGATGACTTTTTATTCTGCTTGTAAATTCCATTCCATTCCATTCCATTCCATTATTGTTGTTCACACTTATCATCAATTGGTTGAATCTCTTCATATCACATTTTCCATTTGCACAGCTCTGCTATTCTAGAGAGCAACTCAAAGTAGTGCTATTGATTTATATGTATCATCATTCCACTCATATTCTACTGCTCAAAGCCATGAGAAAGCATTTTACCATACCGGGTTTGTGAGAAATAGAAACAGGAGACAATATTATGGATAAGTACCAGGCCTCGATTTCAGGGAATCTGGTTGAGAAGTTCTTTCATTTTTAACTTGGAAGTTTGTATGATGCTAAGATACTTGTGTAGAGCTGTAGGATTTATAATTCAGTGGTTGATTGAGTTTCTTTTTATCCATCTGCTATCACTGTTATAGAAGAAAAGTGATTTTCTATCTTCATTATTTTGTATTTCTTTAACTTGAATACTATCTTTAATATCATTGTAAGATCATCTTTGTCAAATGTATTTCTTTCATTGCTGAACTGTCTTGTATTATGCAGGTCAGGTTATTTGGTTTTGAGATTCAAGCCCCTGGGGGGGCGACACTTCCGGTGATCAAGGATCGCAAGCTCAGCCCTGATACGCAATTTTGTGGCAATGTTGGAAGGTGAGTTTCGGGGAGCTTTCCCATGTGTTTCTTCTTAAAAGTTTTGATTTTGTTGTTCTTCACATGCCATGGCATTTTAAAAGGCATGGAGCTGGCTGGCAGGGATTTGACTAAAGAGAGAGGTTGCTTGGTGGAGGCTCTTCATGATGGATACACCAAGACCAGCCGGTGTGGAAGGGCAGCCGCTTTTGCTGCCCCCAAAAACCACTATTTCGGTGCGAAGTTAGAAGCTGTTTGGCACCGCGTTTCACCCGCCGTGCCGTAGTTTTTGGTAATTTTTTTTTCATTTTAAATGAATATGTTTTGGTGATTTTAGATCATTTTGATGTGCCGATATAAAAAATAATTTTTAAAAAATAAAAAAAATTATTTTGATGTATTTCGGCACGAAAAACACTTTGAAAAGCTAGGAAATTGCCCACATGACAGCAAATTATGGCTGGCGAAATGCTGACGTGGAAATGAATTGTCATCTTACCACATAGCTAGCTAATCATGGGAGGATATGCACTAATTTGTACATTTGTTGGTTTAATTATGATTATTAACGAAGAATTCATCATCCACCAGGAAAGGGACTAACTAACTTTGATGCTGCTTGATAGCTGGCTTGCTCAATCAGTCTTCAATAATTGAGTTCGGTACTCCTAACAAGTGCCCCCCTTCCATTTTCAATAATGGAAGAGAGAAGCACCATGCATTACGTTGCTGCGATACAAATTGTTTTTTTTTTTTACTTGAAAACATCAAAACTATACAAAAAAAAACATTTTAAAAATGTATTATTTTGATATTTTTTTTATATGAAAAGTAATTTCATGAAAAACCTATAAAAAAATAGGCAATGAGACCTAACAATCATGGTTAACCTATAAAAACTGTAAGTAGGGCAATAAAACCGTAATAATTTCATGAAAAACAATAAAAAAAAGGTTAACTAGAGCCACATTGCAGGGGGCACTAGCACTTATTACTTGATGGTGAAGGGCATGCCAAGGCAATTAGAGCCCCAGCATGGAAGATCATCGTACATGCTGTTAATGCGACAACCTATCTCACGCATTAACATGTGTTTCAAGCATTAACAATTTAACCCTGCCTGTCAAAATTTAGTTCCTAACCATACAAAAAGCAGGTTTTGACATTTCCTTATAATTGCAAATTAGGTACCTTAATCTTCAATTATTTTATATCTACTTAATCTGATTGTATTTTACTAACAAGAGTATCAATCGAGCACCAAACTTTTTTCTTCATATCGTGACACCTCTAGTATATTTAATCAACCAAACAAATCATCTAAGTAAATAATCTTAATTTTGCTTGTATTCACGAAACTACCCTTTTACCACCTCTTCCACTCGTGGACCATGGACCACCACCTTGAAAAGTCCGAAAAAGGACCGGAGAAATTCGTTATCTGCTTGGCCTGGACTCTGTAGATTAAAAAACAAAAACAAATTGTCCGTTTTTAACGCAATTCTTTCAGCTAAACCCCCGCTGGCCCCACCTCATCACCTCCACTTTTCATTTTACTGCTCGCCATTTTTATTACCACATCTTTCTTCAACAACCCTATGATCAATTCACCACCCTAGGATATTCAAAGAATATCTCAAAAGACTCAGAACCAGCGGTCAAGATTTAAAGGAGGACAGACTCACGAGCATGACTGCATCGAAACTCCTGAAGAAATAAAAAATTGCAAGAACATTCCCGTGCACATGCATCCACCGCATATTTCTCTCTGACACATCAGCGCCGTACGCAACTACCACCAGTAAAATATCATCATTACTCGCACCCGTACCCGCACGACTAACGCCCCCAGCCGCAATACACGCACCGGCACCGCCGGTTTTACGAAGGCGTTAACCGCGGCGTGCGAGTATGGGGAGTTAATTACGTGGCAAAAGCGTCACCTTCAATGACATCCAACGGTCCAGACACACCTTGACGTCTCTCTCCACACACAAAAGGTCCAATACAATTACGAACAGGGAGAGAGGAGGAGTGAGAGCGAGAGGATGAGTCGATTTTTTTTTTAAAGTGCAAAAAAGTTGATAATCACTATTAAATTAAGGAGGAGAGAGTGAGAAAGTGTTAAAAGCAAGATGATATAAGCAACACCAGAGACTGACCGACTCCTTTTCTTCTCGCCCCCCTTATTTATCTCTGCATCTCTTCTTTTCTATTCATAGAAGAGGATTTGATTCTCTTTTTTGCTCTTTAATAATGGTCGGTTAGTTGGTTTCGATGAAGGCTTGACACTCACGCCTGTAAAGCGAACTCTCTGTCGTTTTATAATGTGTGTGTGAGAGAGAGGCGGAGAGAGCGGTGGTGCCAGTGCTGTTCTTTTGTTTCAGTGAAAATGGCGGATATGAGAACATTGAGGATGTGGCAAGACGAGCTTGCGAGTGTAGTGGAGAACAGTGGAATCCAATACACTGGAGAACCTATCGGTATAATGGCGGCTCCACCGCCGATATTAGCTGCAACAAGAATAACGGAGACGGAGACGGAGACGGAGACGGAGACGGAGAGTTTGAAGGAGCAAGTGACGGGGTTTCTGAAGTCGTGGGGAGAGATGTTGGTGGATTTAGGGAAAGGATGTAAAGATATAGTGACGCAGAGTAATTTGGTGAGCGAAGATTCGTTCATTGTTCAAAAATTAGGAAAGCCAATGGCTAAAGCGTCGGGTAGATTAAAGTATTTGAATGAGTTTTTGCCTGAGGATCGTGACCCTGCAATTGCCTGGTCTGTCATTTTCTTCGTCTTTGTCCTTGCTCTTGCAGGTAATCATCACAACTATCGTGTGTCTGTGTTTCTCCATTTTCTTCCAATAATTTATGCAGCTTGTTAGAGGATCACTTAGATCTGTGTATGCGCTGAGAATGTGAACAAATTCTTTGCTATTTTATATACTTATTTAATATGCTTTGTCACTGACCGTACATACATACAAAATCTGCTGCTGTTTTCAAACAATGTGCAGCCATCAGTGGAAATAGCACATGTGGTGGCTCGGCTCCCTCTGTAAAGAAAATGCGTGCACATCCGCCTAGTGCTACTCGCATACTGCTTCCTGATGGTCGACACATGGCTTATCTGGAGCAAGGTGTTCCAGCTGACAGAGCAAGGTTTTCCGTGATTGCTCCCCATTCTTTTCTCTCCTCTCGAGTTGCAGGTATGGTATTGGTATGGATGAGGAACTGGGATTGTTATGGATGAGGAACTGGGAATTACTAGACTCTACCAGCTGGCTTATTAATTTGATGTTTTTAATGATCTGTGCTTTGAAAGGTATACCTGGAGTTAAAACATCACTGCTCGAAGAGTTTGGTGTGCGCTTGGTCTCATATGACCTTCCTGGTTTTGGAGAGAGTGATCCTCATACCAAAAGAAATCTAAACACATCGGCTATGGATATGCTCTACCTAGCTGATTCTGTCGGTATTCTTGGAAAGTTTTGGGTCCTGGGTTACTCCAGTGGAAGCATGCATTCTTGGGCTGCACTTAGATACATTCCTGACAGAATTGCTGGTACGCCAACTCTTTTATTTTTTATAAATGCATGGTTAGGTATTTTCTCTTGTTTTCTGGCCTGATAATGTCAACAAAGCTAGGCATATTTTAAATTGAGTTATAGTTAGTTGGGACTGGATTACCAAATCCAAGTTGGGAAGCGGTTAGAATTTGGCAGCATCTGTAAGGATAACGATGAGTTTTGAGAATGAGAATGGAAATCTGCCTAGCAGTGACTAAAGCTTTGCAGCAACATCATATCTAGCTGAATGTTTCGTACATGGCTAGCTATAGTTATATGAATTCGGAGCTTAATAAATTGCCATTCACCATACTAGTTCATCATATTGATTAATTTTACAGTAGAAAAATAAAAAACCAGTATCAATATAATGATTTTGATCTGGGATCAGCAGCAATGGTACCATGCTTGTGCACTAGGCAGTTCCCTGGATAGGAGATTGTACTATTGCTGTACTATATGCGATAATTTGAAAATATAAAGAAGGATGCTTTGAGCTTCTTGGACACTCTGGCTACTGCAAGCAAAGTATTTCTGTACCCTTCATCTCATCTCCCCACCCCCACTCGCCCTCATGAGCAGAAGTCTCAAGTTCTCAGATCACGAATATATTTTGATAAATGTAAAAAATTGACTTAACATATCTTTCATAAAAAGGCATTTCTTAGTATTTCAACCAGGAGTCAGTATTTCATGGGATAAATGTCACATATATAATGTAACTTATCATGATCTTCTTTACTGAATTTGCAGGTGCTGTCATGTTTTCTCCAATGATTAATCCGTACGAGCCAAGCATGACTAAGGAAGAGATGAGAAGAACATGGGATCAGTGGTCCTCAAGAAGGAAGCTATTATACTTCTTGGCTCGGAAATTTCCGAATTTCCTCCCTTATTTTTATCACCGAAGCTTCCTTTCTGGAAATCATGGTCGAATTGATAAGTGGATGTCTCAATCACTTGGAAAGAAGGTTAGTTTTTATTAGCTTGAGTTATTTCTCACAGTATTGAAGCCTTGCCAGACTTCTCCAGTTGCATCACCTGGTTGTAATCTTCAACCTTTTTCTGTTATTATTACAAGATGGGCTCCCCTATAAGGATTTCAGCTAGCACATAAGAACTACAATTATGAGTGGAAACATATGACTACCTTCTTGTATTATTGAGTACTTGAAATAAATAGCAGTTCTGATTTCAGATGCATTTGACAATTTACTTGCCTGTACTGCATTCATAAATTAGAACTAGTTGTGATGGATGCTATTTTGTTAATTATTTGTATAACATATGCTTGACATGTCCAGGATGAAATTCTGATCGAGGGGCCAATGTTTGAGGAGTTTTGGCATAGGGATGTGGAGGAGTCGGTACGCCTGGGGATTGCAAAACCATTCATTGAGGAAGCTGTGCTGCAGGTGTCAAGCTGGGGTTTCAGCCTAGCAGATCTTCACGTGCAGCGAAAGTGCCCGAGGAATGGCATTCTGCTTTGGCTCAGGTCCATGTACAGCCAGGAAGAATGTGAACTGGCAGGATTTCTTGGTCCAATACACATTTGGCAGGTTTGTGAAATGTGAATTCTTTCGTGTTAGTGGATGCTTCATCTTGATTCATAGCTAACAGTATAAGATTTACAAGTGAATAGCATACTTTGTTTTGTTTTGAAGTTAAGTTAGACTCTGTTGTTTTAGTAAAGCCAGCATTAGCGTACTGTTTTATAAATCGAAAACTTCCTGCCTCCTTTCTTACGAAAGGGTACCATGATAACATTCTAAGAGGGCTCCTAACATCTCTGCCTGAGCTGTTTTCCGAGATCACCATCGCTATTTTGGTAATGGAAGACACCTTAGTGGAAGTGTAGTCAAACTACTTGAATTTTCAAGCATTAAAGCACACAACACTCTACTGATTTAATTACACAGTTAACATTGCAGAGTGCAACCTAGGTTGTTTTCATTTTGTGTTGATTGATGCTGAACAGGGGATGGATGATCAAGTAGTGCCGCCATCAATGACGGATTACATAACCCGGGCTCTACCCGGGGCCATCTTGCATAAACTCCCAAATGAAGGCCACTTCTCCTACTACTATTTCTGTGAAGAATGTCATCGACAGATATTCTCCACTCTTTTTGGAGATGCTCTGGGTCCTCTCAACAAGATGGTGGAAATCAATGAAACTTCAGTCGAGGCAGTGGTGGAAGAAGTATCATCCATTACTGGTTCTGTCAGGAAATGATACATCAGTACAGCTATACTCTTTGAGCATGAAGGAAATCGATGTAAATACCACAGGTCAGTGGAGCGTGAAGAGGTTTAATGTTAGGTGCTATCTGTCACCATATTCTTCATTACTGTCTTTAACCCCTATAGGATCATATCATCTGATTTCCCCCCCGCCACGGGCCCTTTCCTTGCTGAGACATCATCAATTAAGCCAGCAGTCACTTCTCGTGAAGGGGAAATGTGGAGAGAATCACGGCAGTAATTTTCTGCCCGAAGGAAAAGATGGACTTTGAGTGTAATTCATTACAGGTTTGAATGCATGAAAGACTTCTCAAAAGCCTGCTAAAAATATTCCCTGGAGGAAACCATTCACACTATAAATAGATTTGTTTCTAGCACTAGCAGTTTTATGATAGATGCGTTTACCACATAAAAAAAGAGCGCTGGCTGCAAATGTCGGGATAGACTCTTTCCTTGGGTCCTCACGGTAAAGATTTTGTCGGGGCAATTAATGGGCCACATAAATTCTTTCATGTGAAACATTATCCACCCCTTGTCTTGTTATGCCTTGAGAGAGAACAGATGAAATGTGTAAATGCAAGTTCTTAGTACGGAGAGAGGTAATGCTGCATACAAGTAAACAAGTGATGGGATAGAGAATTTTAAAATTATATAATCATAAAATCACAGGTGGCAAACCATTTGTTAATACAAGTAGTGTAGTCTATTATTTAGTACTGAAATCAATATGGCCGAATTTGGGCTCTTATAAACAAGATTAGTAGAAATGCACTTTGGAATCCTAATCCGAACCCACTAAGCCTATTATTCCTGAAACATCCTAATTTTGGTTGTCCGTGTTGTGAGTCGAATCAATTTTAAAAAAAATACAAAGATATATTTAGATATTACTAATATTTTTCAAGTAAAAAAATTAAACCATGTGAAGGTTAACCTGATATGATCTGATAGGTTAAAAACAAACCCGAATAATCGGTAAAAATATAGTTTAATTAACAAAAAATCAAGACAAGTTTTTTAAAAGAATAATATTAAAACAACAAAATTTTAGATTAATTCAAGTCAATCTGAGCTAACTTATCATGTAAATGTTTTGCAATCCTATTAAAACGACAAAATTTTAGATTAATTCAAGACAATTTTGGATTTTTTCTCAACCTATCATGTAAATGTTCTGCAATCCTAATGAGGTTGGGATAGAAATCAATATTAACATATACTAAAGGAGGATTTGACGTCAGCACTGTAGACTGACCGTTTTTCCTCCGTGCTTCGCAGCGTTCGTCTGCCTCTTTTTTTTTTTTTTTTTTTTTTTACACAGGCCTTCTTTTTGTATTTTTTATGGTGGAAAAGACAAAGCAAAGGCTGTGGCCGAGCGGTTGTCCGCGCGTTGCCAGCATTGGCGCGTGCGAGTTCGAACCGCTCTGGCAGCAAAACTGATTTGGATTTGTGTTTTTTTTTTTAAATATAAAGAACTGTTTTTTTTTTTTTTTTAAAAAAAGGTCTTTTGTTTTTTAATAACTGGTTGTTGTTTCTGATTTGGTTTTTTTTTTTTCTTTTTTCTTTCAAGAACCATTTTCTTTTAAAAAAAATGAATGTTTTTTTTTTTTTTTAAAATAACTGGTTGTTGTTTTTTTTTACAAAAAAAAATTAATAACTGAGGTGTCCGGGCCAACTTACGCGCACCACGACTAATCTCCGGATCCATTTTTTTTACATTTTTTTCCTATTTTGTTTTGCCACTTATATTTTTTTTTTCTTAACCGAGGTCTCCAGGTCAGTTTACGCGCACCACGATTTTTTCTTCCCAGGTATATTTTTTTTTCAATCAATAATTTTTGTTGTATTTATCATTTATTTTATTTTTTTATTTGCTCTTTTTTTAATGTTTTTAGGCTTCTTTTCAGCCTTTGATTTAATTTCATTTTTTTCACGTTATTAAAGCAATAATAATATTAATATCAAGAATAATAATAATAATTTTAGTTTTTGTTCTTACATGTTTTTTTTATTGATTTTTTTTCTCAGGTTTGTTTAATAATGTTTATTGTTTTGACAGTAATAGTGATGATAATTTTAGAAGTTAAGGGTCTTTTTTTTTTTAATAACTGGTTGTTGTTTCTGATTTGGTTTTTTTTCTTTTCAAGAATTGTTTTGTTTTTAAAAAAATGAATGGTTTTTTTTTTAAATAACTAGTTGTTGTTTTTTTTTTACCAAAAAAAAAAATTAATAACTGAGGTGTCCGGGCCAACTTACGCGCACCACGACTAATCTCCGGATCCATTTTTTTTTACATTTTTTTCCCTATTTTGTTTTGCCACTTATATTTTTTTTCTTAACCGAGGTGTCCGGGTCAGTTTACGCGCACTATGATTTTTTCTTCCCAGGTATATTTTTTTTGTCAATCAATAATTTTTATTGTATTTATCATTTTTTTTATTTGCTCTTTTGTTAATGTTTTTAGGCTTCTTTTCAGCCTTTGATTTAATTTTGTTTTTTCACGTTATTAAAGCAATAATAATATTGTTATTAAGAATAATAATAATAATTTTAGTTTTTGTTCTTACAAGTTTTTTTATTCATTTTTTTCTCAGGTTTGTTTAATAATATTTATTGTTTTGACAGTAATAGTGATGATAATTTTAGAAGTTAAGACTTCGATGTTACTGTTGTTATGATAGAGTATGTTGATCTTTTTCATTATATCAAATTTTACATGTTTAAATATTATATTTTAATTTCAATAATGGTAAAATTTATTTGTCCCGTCTGCACTACGCCCGCAACGTAGTGCGGGCATTTGACTAGTATATATATATATATATATATATATATATAGATATAGAGAGAGAGAGAGAGAGAGAGAGAGAGAGAGAGGCAACAAATTATAAAACATACAAATTTCAACACATGAACTTCATTGTCACAAATAGAATATAAAATTATTTGGTGCTTAGAATAGAATATAAAATCATTTTGTGCTTAGGAATCTATAAAGTAAGAACATTCATAGAAATGACAATGTTTTATTTTTATTTAAATAAGAGACAAACATGGATACGGTTCAATTATAATCTAAATTCATTTAACTAACTAATTATAATATGCATGTTTTAATTTATTTAATAATAACATCTTGAAATTTCACTACATAAAATAAAATGCATACATACATATATATATATATATGGATACATGACAATATAAATCCAAAATACATAATTTTTTTTGTCTATTATTAATATCAAAAGCAGTTATGCAAATGTTTGACTATTTTGCATAGGTACGTGAAGGACCTGTAATAAATATTGCAGTTCCATTAGTATCAATTTAAAGACAATTATGATACGTGTATAACAAGTCATGTGGAGATAATTTTACATCTACCCTATGCTTAAATAATTCTTCAATTAAAACAATCATATTCCTCAAGAAAATATAATGTGCTTGACTCTAAAATAATAATCGATAATCATTTATCCACTCAACAAATATTATGACACATTCATTACTCCTTAGAATAACTAGTCATGCAAATCCTAATCACTAGACTACATAATACCTCTAGTATCCCAAGGATATTAGTCTAGCCCCCGAGGTGGTGGCCTAGCGGCTGACACTTGGGTTCTGTTTCGGTAGACCTGGGTTCAAGCCTGGGAAAAACCCCCTCCTCGTAAGAGCCTGGGACAGCCGGAGGTTTATGCATGCCCTGGGCCCACAAAGTGCGCTTTCCGGGTCATGTGGTTCCCCCGTTCCTATATGGATATCCAAAAAAAAAGAAAAAGATATTAGTCTATTATAATGTCTTGGTCATCAAATAAGTTTGATGCTTCTAGCATCCCATATACTAGTTAATTTTAATGTCATTGCATCTCTAGTATCCCATGGATGCTATCAATTTTAATGTCTCAGTCATCAAACATAATTTGCGTTTCTAGTATCTCATGAATACTAATCAATTTAATCTCATGATCGACAAATAAATTTGACACCTTTAGTCTCCCACAAATACTAATCAACTTTAATGTTTCAGTCATCAAATATATTTAATGACTCTAGTATCTTATAGATACTGGTCAATTTTAATGTCCTAGTTATCAAATAAATTTTATGCTTCTAGTATCCCATAGATACTAGTCAATTTTATCCATTCAATATTGATTAACAAGGAAATATAATTTTAATGAATTTGAAATTACTCAAATTTAAACAAAGTCTTTAAATATTGTGCAAAGATGTGAAGCACTTACCTAACGTTTGAGCTTTATTGGTCTTCCTCTACCGTGACACGACTCCTATAACCTCACATGTTCTAACAAGAATACCCCATCATTTTAAAATTTATCCAAATAATAACGAACTTCCACATTTCCTCGTAACAATGTAAAATTTCAATCCAAGATAATATCTTGAAAACTTCTTTTCCTTTCCTTATTATTCACCTGATAATATCATTTCTCATCCCACATGCTGCAAAAATATTATTTTTGGCTCAACCGATTAAGTAACTTTCTCTTTTCTCGACACATGTTCTGGAAGAAAATAAATCAGAAATTTATCTTTAATCAATACATAGCATTTCAGCTTACCAACCAATTCCTTTAACTAGTATATTTAGATTTGATACATATTCAATCCAATCAAAACTTATAACCTCTTCCATTTTATACCTAACTGAATTATTCTCCAAGGTGAGAATAATTTTTCTTTTAATTTACACCTTATTTCATTTCACAATACCAACACTAACACAATCAAGTATTACTCAATCTTAACCATCTAATAGGTGGTCCAGATAATAATAGCTTGAGATTAAGAGGTTTGCTTTCCTGTAGTGTCAAGTTCGAGTCCTGTGATTACTAGTATGATGACCACTAGAGGCTTACATTATCGTTAACTTCAATACCTATGAAATTAGTCGAGGTGAGTACAAGTTGACCTGAACACCTATATCATCCGACACTTGAACTAATACAATTTTACATGATTAATCAACAAATAATTCAAATGAACTCAACCCCTAAATTTCATCATTTTTGCTGAAACTTTAGAAGCGTATAAAGATAGATTTTTCTATTTCCCATGGTTCAAATCAATAACATTCATACAATTTCACACAATACACTTGATAATTACAATAATTATTTCCAAACATTATTCCTGCATACACTACTTAAAACCCTAAACATGGCAAGGATTTAATTCCATTTTAATTCATTCAATTGAACCATGAAACATGAATTCTATGGTCAAACACCTTAACATAGAAATCCTATTTTTTCAAGAATTTCTCACCAATTTTTCTCTTTTCTTCTCCCTCACTTGGCCAGCTCACTTTTTCTCTCTCTCTTATTACACCATTGATCCAAAGTTTCTTTTATTTGCGTACTGGACCTCACTTTTTTTCTCCTTTCATTAAACTCAAAGCCAATTTATTTTGATTGATTTAGAATTGAATTTAATGTCTTATTTCTATTGATTTTATACGAGGTTCTTGTGATGTTAAGAATAGATTTTGATGTTGAGTTAATACTCTTAGCAAAATAAAATTTCATTTTATTAATTGAAATCAATTAAGACTTTAAAGGTTTAATTTCAAACTAAAACAAATTCTCAACTTTGTTTCTTAAGAAATAACATTTTCATCTCTCGACTAAATCTTTAATTAAATTCAACATAACATTTTTTTGGCATTGAGGCGGAAAAAAAATATATTTTCCTTCCCGCAGAATACAGGGAATCAAACAAATGATTGATGTTTTTATGATTTTGACTATAATAATCAATGAATCATAAATATTCCAAAAGTCCAGGTTCAATTATATATATATATCAGCTCAAGAATGAACAGAAGCAAACATATCTATTACTACAAGACTAATCAATGACATAAAGTAAATAAACAAGATTGAAAGATAGGAGAGAAAATCATTGTCTCAAAGTCAATATTTTTCAGTACAAATATAAAGATCTCAAACAATGGAATAAGAGTTGAATATAAACAAATCGAAAAGAAGGAATAATTCTCTGACCAATGAATAAATAGTTAACAGCAGCAGCAGCAGTAGAAGCAGATGATTCAGGAATCAAATGATCCTTTACGTCCTCTCCCACTTAAAACAAACAATTTCTCCCCTCATCTTCATCAACACTTAAAATTAAATTCCCTCGCCAGCAGCCACGCTATTTCCTGCATTTAAGCTGCTTCCCAGCTTTGGGGGACCAGAATACCTCCTTGCTTTGGCTGGTGATGGAGGATATGAAAGCCGTTTCTTTATGGAACCCTTCTCCTTTTCTGGTGTTGTCTCGTCCTTTTCTGCACCCAATAGGCTATGCATTCTGGACTTTGCTCTTGCGGATTCTGTAGGTATCATGTAACTTGGAAGAGCCGGAGAGCTTCCGAGGTTCTCTTCATCTCGCACAACTGAACCTGCAATGCTATGCCTTCTACTACGATCTGACTGAACACTGACCATGCTTCTAGAGTCATCTTCAATGCCCCCGATGTTACTCCTTGGGCTTGCTGACTTCAATTTTCTGGCAGCTGGCTTGTTAGGAGTTGATGGGGACTGTAGGTTCGCGGTTTTGGTTGGCATTTCACTTTCTCTTGGAGTTAGTTTATCAGAATTGAGCTGGTAGCGAGCATAAGATTTGCTTATTTCTCCTCCAGTAATGCCGCGGCTGACACTCTTTGCAGATGAGTGGTCATTATTGAGCTCTTTCTCCGTCAAGCTCCGGCTCTCCCATGGATGGGCTGCCATCCATCGTTCCAACCAGCTCCAGCCCCAGGAAGGATTTCCGTTCATGAACATGGGGTTTGCAGATCGTGAAGAATTCTTCAAAGTTTGCTGTAATGGATTCTATGGGAGTTAGACTTGGTTCTTGAAACACATGGTGATTGAAGTTTTAAGAAATTTAAGGCTGAACATCTTGCAGTCTGGTTTAGTACACACAGATCACCTATAAAGTCATGGCATATACAGTTGTGTAATCATGAAAACTAAACCACACCATTTTGCAAACTACTATCCACTTAACATTGTTAGCTTGACCATGCAAATGATTAGATTCATGCACAAACAGTGTTGTCAAAGGCGAAAGGTACTAAAAGGCACCAAGCCTGTAAAATGCCTGAGGCGAGTCACCCAAATGAACATAGGTGATAGGCTACAAATTAAAAATATTATATTATGTAAATCTAAAATACATATCTTCCCAATTAAGATTAGATCATTTGAAAATCTATAAAATACCATAACACAGTCATATAAGGTGATATTTCTCACCTTTAAAACAAAATAAAATAATTTAAAGTATTAAGCAGCCAAATAGATTAAATATCATCATCATTCTTTAGTAATCTTCAAGAACACCTTCATCCATGCTTTCCTCTCCTTCACTTGAATCCTCCATATCCTTCATTTTATGATTCTAATCCAAATCCTCATCTCTCAAACTATATTGCACTTGTTTAGAAAAAAATGAAGTATTAAATGTACTGATGTGTTGTTATTCGACTCCCCCCACTGAAAAAAGAAAGTGCAATTGGTTTTTCTCTTTTACGAGTTTGTTTGAGAATGCAGTAGCGGTTGCTTTTCAAAATAATTTTCATTCAGAGATATATAAAAATAATTTTTTTATTTTTAAAAAAATATTTTTGATATCAACATATTAAAACAATCTAAAATAAAAAATAATAATAATTTCAAGTAAAACAAAATAAAAAAAAATCAAATTTGTTCAAAAGCACATTCCCAAACAAGGTCTAAGTGTCCCTCATTGTATATTTATCTCCCACTTTAATGATTTTTTTTATAGTTTTTTTTTATCATAATCTTTTTCTTTAAAAAAAATACCTATTTCTTGTAGTAAATTAAAAAAAAAAGACAAACACGTCAAAACATAAATTATTTTTTTAAAAGAGAAAAATCCAACATAAAGGAAGAACTTCAAGCAGACACTAGCCTTAGTGCCTTGTACCCACTCACAAGGCACTCGCCTAGGCAGCGCCATATTGAAATCCAACGCCTGAGGCTAATAAAGGTGCTGGGGCCTCGCCTCACCTGGAGTGCCTAGGCGAGCACCTCTTGACAACACTATGCATGAATAACCGAGTTATTTAACAGACATGTTCATTGTATTTTAACTTCCAATAAAACTAGGTCAGCTGTCATTGCATACTTTGTAATTTATCTATATGAGCTCTACCAAGCTATTTAAAATACCATTTTACATTAAAAATTAACTTTTAAGATGTTTAAGTAGCCAGGTCAGCTGTCCTTTCATACTCATTATTCATCTATGTGAGCCGCCACACCTTCCAGCAAAGTAAAAGAATTAGAGAAATTGATCACCTGATGAGAGAAAGCATAAGCCAGTGCTCTTTCCCTTCTCGTTGCTGCCTCAAACTTGTTCAGCAGGTTAGCTTCAATCTGTTCCTTTGACTGTAGACTGTCATCCCATACCTCTCCAATCTGTTACAACATCAGTAACTCAATCACAGCACAAGGGACAGGGACTGAAGCACTAGAGCTTCTATATTAGTTCATCAGATAAGATATATGTGGCAGGGATCCTAAATCAGGCATTTACATGAATACATTGCATGCCCTGCTAAATGTCTAGCTATGTAGTCATTTGGGAAACTAAAATCTAGAATGAACAGGGTTCCAACAACTTGGTTTTCATTTACCATTTAAAGAAAAAAATTTATATTCAGTACCACTAGTTCTGCTCACAGCACTTTATGAATATCAGCCCGTATTCAACAAGGTAGCAAGGTTTACAAATTCCCAAACGACTTCTACGAGTTTCTTATCCACGGTAACATAGCCAAGTGAATACATGACAACTAATCAGAAAATAAGTCAGGAATTGAGTGGGGAAATTTGAACAACTAATATTACGAATAAACACAGAACAGACCCGCAAGTTTTCAAGCTCTTTGGCATGCTTCTGTAGGAGTTGTCTCTGTAGGGCCTGGTTCTCTTCTGACATTCTGATCCTCCTTGTGTGAATCTGTGACTGCACCCGAGATAGAGTCTGCATGCAGCGGAGGGTATGTGTTGCTTGCCTTTTTATCCTAGGCCCTTCCATCAGAGATTTTAGCCTCGCCAACCCTCTCTGAGCCCGCAATGCTCTTCTGGCCTAAAATAAAATCAGAAATGAAAATGTAGCTTACTACTTGAAATTGGCAAGACCGCTAAGGTCTGAACTTTCATCCCCCCTCCACCACATAGAAAATAAAAGGTAAAAAGAAAAAAAAGAAAAAAAAAAACTACAAGAAAACATGTGAATACCTAGTTTAGAAGAATCATTAGTTATCCTTTTGCTCCAACATCAATAACAAGAGCAATGCAGCAAAACACTTACCGTGTATCCTCGGAATGTTGTTTGAATCATAATCGCCGCCACTTCTTCCTTTGATTTGCCAGGATATTTGTTTACCTTGGTTAATTGAACAACCTCAATACTGGTTTGGACAGTAGTCCGAGCAGGCTCAGGTACTGAAGCAGTGGCAACTGGAACAGGGAAAGCATGCTGGTTCACTTCATTTGTTGTCTCAGTTAATTTCACTTCTTCTGGTTGAGGAGGAGGAGGAGATCGCATTGTAACATTTTCTAAAGAAGTGGAATCCGAATCCAGTTGTTGCTTTCCAGAACATATCTTCTTCGATTTGTTTGATTTCTAAAAACAATAGAGCCAAAAGTATTAGAGAAAGAACACTAAAGATTTTCTAAAACCACTGACAATTCAAAATAAAAAATCATATCCTTCTAAATACCTGGTCTGTCTTCTCCTTGGGATCAGGGCTAAGAGCTTTCTTTACACTGGAAAACCATTTTCCTTTCCTCCCCATCTTTTTTATCACTCCCCAATTCAACCTTTTTCAGAATCAAATCAAAAGATCAAGTTTGAAACATAAATTGTGCATCTATGTTTCTAACAGAGAAAAGTAAGGTTACAGATGTGATTAATAACAAAAACCTTTGCCATAAGCAGAGATGAAAAACTACGTTGGCAAGACTAATTATGGTAAAAAAGGAACAAATTTAAGAAAATCATGTATACAACTTTGCATTTTCATGACAAAAGAAATTAGCCAGATTGTTGACTCGATTCAGTTTCTCTCTGTCTCACAATACTTGCAAGTCAGCCAAGCAATTAGCACAATTAAGCAAGTATTTTACGATCACCCAGTATCGTACAATGAAACTGAAATAGATAGTCAAAAGAAAAAGAACTTAGATTTTGCTGTTTTCCCACATTTTCTCATCAACAAAATAGAGAAATAAAATTAAGAAGAATATATTTTTTAAGACCACCGACAAACATCCAATTCAGAAAATTTTGTCTACTTTTTCCACAAATTCTCCTAGGCCAAACAAGAAAAAGATCCAAGTTTTTTGAGCCCATCTACAAAAACTCAGTTTCAAGCAATGCTGCACTAGAGAAAAGAACCCATTTTGAAACTAGAGTTGGATAAAAAAAACAAGAAAAGGAAGAGATTAAAAAAGGGGGGCTGATGTTACTTGTAATTGGGGTCCATGAATTAGGAGGGATAACAAAAGTACCTGTGGGCAGATCTCAAAGAGCTTTCCCTGTTCAAATCACAGATGGGTCTCTATCTTCTTTTTTTCCGGAGAAGAAAACAAAAGGGATTATTAAGGAGAAGAAAATGAAAAGCTTTATTTGACAAGAAAGATCTCTTCTTTCTCTGGTTTGATTCAATGATTAAGAAACAGTGTAAAGGAGAGGAACAGGAAGTGAAGAAGACACAGCTGGTAAATGGTATAGCAGCAGCTAAGTAAAGTGTGACCCCACTACTCTCTTCTCTGAAATGGGACCCATTTTCATTGATGTATCGCTCTGTTTCTTTCGGTGCAGTGATGATATTCTGATAATTTCGATACCTTCCTGAAAGCTTTCCAGTTTTTCAGGCAACAAAATTTTACTGTCGGTAAACACTAAAGTAAAGCAGTAACTAACACTTGAGATCTAACCCAAGTATAACCTAGTCTTGAAAAACTAAGAATATAAGATGAAAAAAAGAAGTAAGAGTCCATGTTGTCTTCCGAAAAACAATGTAACATGAAAATACCAGGAATGACTTACTCAATAAATCTACAAATCAGTTTTACCAAGATTGTAAAATGTTTAAAAAAACCCGAAGGGAGTCAAAAAATGAACGAATGTAGGAAACAACTTATCACCTCAATTATTGGATAAAATTATTTCTATATTCTCTTTTGATATCATTAATGAATATTCTTTTATTTTAGTGATGTTTTTAATTTATATAAACCAAGTTGACTTATTTGATTAACATAAAAACTTTGCTAACTGTAGCTATAAAAGGATTTACTTAAGTGCTAAACCTAAGTAAAAATAAGATTCAAATCATCTATAATCACACAAATCATAAAAGGTAAAGTAGGAGTATATATGTATATATTTATGATATGTTTTTTTTACAATTATAAAATTCAAAATGTTTAGTCAATTTAAATTTTTATTTTGACCAATGGAAATGTGGTTTGTTCATTGATGATGGATGTATCCCCCAATTTTTATTAGCTAAACTACTCTCCACATATTTCTCTCACTAAACCAGCTAGTAAAGTTGACTTAAGCAGGTGATAAGGGATAGATACATGATCTAATTATGCTCGAGCTAGAACTACACGACCTCATATGGGGACTGCTCGAATTAACCTCACCTATTTTTTAATGGATTAATCGTATATTTTTCTTGATAAAATTTAATACTTTGAATCTAACTATGAAAATATAACATAAATTTATTAAATATAATCACTTATCTTTAGTACATCTAATTTATTCTACCACATTTATGCAAACTAAATAATGGTTATCATATTGGACTTGTTTAAAATCAATTAACAATCCATGTGAAGATATTTTTTTTAATAGAATACCACCACCTATTATTATATATAAATCCAAATTATTGTTATTTGTCTAGGAGTCGTAATCATTTTTCAACTTTCTTATCCTCATCACCTAACAATCAGGTGTGGTTCATGAATATGAATTTACAATTATGAAACAAAACAGAAATGAAACATTTTTCTTTTATATATTGGTATTTCAACCTTCATAATATTTGTTATTTCTTGAAAACAACTATAAACACACAAACACTATTTAACCTTTAACATAAATTTCCTCCTAGATTTATGTTAACTTAAGTATCAAAAAGTCTTTATACCACATAAAAATCTTGTTTTGTAGGAATTCATTGACTACCAACCTAACCCATCATCAACAAATTTTTTAGCCTAATATTTCTCAAAGTATGCTCTAGACTTTGTTACTGCCAGAATAAGTGGGAACATTAATCAAAGGTCATTTCATTCCTTTTTTATTTTTACTAACTTTCTAGCTTTTTCACTATAGATAATCAAGAACTTCAATACATAGAAGTACCAAAACACCTCCCTACTATATGCACTCCATCAATATCTTTGACATGAACTAAGTTAGGTTTGTATTTTCCTTTAAAATGCATATTAACAAGTTTTACGGGATTAATCATATCTCTCAAAACAAACAATGGATCGAGCTAAAATCTTACAAGGAAATATTAAACACATGAAAATAAATATATTTTTAAAATCATGTCAATTAGATTATAGGAACATACTATTTAAATTTGTTGAAGCTGTTGTTACTATTCTGATACATTGGTCGATAAAGTGTTCTATCTTGCTATTTCTAGTCTAATTAATCTAGACTTGTAGCAAAGAGAGATTAAATGAGGCTTATTTAAAACCCTAAACTTATATATGATTTTGGGCTACAATAGTTCCTAATATGGCTTGGATTCATTAAAGAATTGATTCATTTATTTAAAAAAAAATGTGTGGTGGCTAGGGGTTTTATAAATACATTAGTTTTAATGGTCTTTTATTATTAATTTATGCTTTTGAGTTTGCTTAATTAGGTAAGGCCCAAAAAATTTTAGGCTTAATAAATTAATTATTTTTAGTTATAGACCAAAAATTAGTTTTCTATGGTGCAAAGCCTATTTGGGTTTATACTTTTAGGTTTATTATTATATGTTTTGGATTGGTTTTGTAAGTGGACCAATTTAGGCCATAAGGATATATTCATTAAAGTTATTATTTTCAAGAGTATAAATACTATTTATATGGAACAAATATTTAGAATTGATAATACTATTATTATCGTATTTATTCAACTTGTGTGAAAGAGATTCTTGAAGTCTTTGATTCCTTAATAATCTAAATTGACTTATCAAAGATTAATTAGTTTCACTGCATCTTTCTTATACTTCTTGTTCATGAATTTATATTCATAGGGTGAAAGTTTTTATTCCAATATTAAATTTGAAATATAAGTAAAAAAAGAGAGTTGAAGTGATATAACTCGATCAACTTGATGAGTCTAAAGATAACACGTAAAATTGATAAAATATAGTTTAAATAAAAAATCAAGTTGACATCTTAAGAAAAATATTGAAACAAAGATATATTGGATCAACTTGGGTCAACCTAGGTTAACCTTTCAAATGTGTGACATTCGTTACAAAACCATGATAACATTAAATAAAGCAAATTATAAAGTTCAATTCCTAATAAACTTGTTGTTAAATAATGAAATTGAGAAAAAAATAATCTAAAAAAAGACAATAAAATGATTTTTTTGAACAAAATTATGAACTTAGATAATATTACGAGAATGTCACCATCAATCTTGCAAGGTCGTTATATTCTCTGATTGCTCTAAAATTTAACCTAATATATATATATATATATATATATATATATATATATATATATATATATATATATATATAAAGAGACTCCTCGTAAAATTTCATCTCAATCTAGCGGTCAGATTAAAAGATATGATTGATGCTGTAAAGCTGTTCATTATTTAAAAAAAAACTATTTGACCGGAATGACATAACGAAACCGGAAATTCCGAGCAGAATTTTCAGAATGGATCGAGATTCTAAGCGAGATAATTTTTTTAATAATGTCTAAACTAATCTTAATTATTTCTCTAACCAAGTCAACCAAATTGACTTAAGCCTAATATGGGTATGTGTGACCTTAGCTCTCCAACCTTGTGTCCTCCTCCACGGCAGACCAACCATGTACTCTCTCAGACAGGCCTCTTTTTTTTCCTTATCACCGTGAAAGTGAATGTTGCTCATGAATATAAATATACTAGACAATGCCCCCGCGCTTTGTCACGGGCGGCACAATATTTTTTTCAATGTAAAAAATATTAATTGTGTGTATTTTTTATTATAATATAAATTTAGCTAAAATAATAAATCTGTGCAGAATTCATGTCAAGTGCAAGTTTTCTATAAAATATATGAATTTAAAATCGATATAAATTTATCTCTTTAGTAGTTTCAAACGAAATAACCAGCATAAATTTATCATCATCATTAAAAAAGCAAGAAAACTCGGATATCTGAATTATTAAGTTCACTGTATTAAGATTAGTTCATTTTATAATTCAATTTAAATCAAACAAAAATAAAATATAAATTGTGAAAATACCTACAATAATCAAATAAAAAAAATAAGTTGTTAATTTTCTATCAACAAAAAGACGAAAACATAGATTGAAAATTCATCCTGACGTTATTGCCATTATCATTGCTATTAAAGCTAAAATTATTACGAATATTACTGCCAAAACAATTAAAATAATTAAATTGCCATGAAAAATAAATAAAAAAAGCAGATTTTTATAAAAAAAAAACAATAAAAAAACAATAACTAAAATTATCATTATTATTGCATAAATAATAAAACCATAAAATTATATAATCTAAAGAACAAATAAAGAAACAGAAAACAAAACAAAAAAAAACGAATAAAGGGAAAAATAGAGTAATATTACTTTTAAAATGATCACCGATATAAATTAAAATTTCAGGAAAATCTTTAAAAAAAATCAAAAGATTTTTATAAAAAAATAATCACTAAAATTATCATTATTATTGCGCAAATAATAAAATTATAAAAATCATCTAATCCAAAGAACAAATAAAAATAAAAGTGAACAAAAAAACGTATAAGGAAAAAAAATAAAAAATAATAATAAATTGATTTGGAGATTAGTCATGGTGTGTCCACACTGGCCTGGACACCCTGATTATCAAAAAACAGATTTGGTCCGAGGAGTAGTGGTGGTGCACTTGAGCTGACCCGGAGATCGTGGTTATAAAAAAAATATATAAGTGAAAAAAAATGTATAAGTGAAAAAAAGAGCTTAAGCTGGCTGAGAGACAATGGTTATAAAAAAATGTATAAACGAAAGAAGAAAAAAAAGTATAAGCGTGAAAGCACTGTAGCAATCCATATTGTTTTTTAAAAAATTCGGCCCAAGAATTAGTCGTGGTGTGCTTAAGCTAGTCAGAGATACCGGTTAAAAAAAATGTATAAGTGAATAAAAAAAAAGTATAAAAAAAAGAAAAAAAATGTACCAGCAGGAAAGCATTTTAGAAAAAAAATATGGGTCCGGGGATTGTCGTGGTATGCATAAGTTGGCCTGGACACCCTCGTTATAAAAAAAAAAAATTGGATATGGAGATTAATCGTGGTGCATTTAAGCGAGCTCGGACACCCTGATTATTAAAAAACAAAAAACCAAAAAATATATAAGTAGAAAAAGGAAAAAAAATATAATAAGAAAAAAATGAAAAAAAATATAATAAGGAAAAAATACAGAAAATAGGCAAAAAAAGAAGAAGCAAAAAACAAAAGAAAAAAAATAAGAAAAAGAATAATTAGGAAAAAAAAAGCAAAAAAAAAGAAAAAAGAAGAAGAAACGAAAAAAAGAGAGGACAGTAATCATAAAATAAAAACAAAAAAAAAAACAGAAAAAAAAGAGAAAAAAAAAGTAAGCAAAAAAAAAAAAGCAAAAAAAAAAAAAACACTACTATTGCAATTCACAGTATACTGTGTTTGTGTGCATAGTACACTGGTGCATAATAAAAAACCTACGAGTTTTATATATATAGTAATTATAACTCAGGTAATACACAGAAATATGTTTCTCAAGTACAAAAACTTTTTGAATGCTAGACGTCAATTAAAATTATATATTCTAATAAATTCAAAAATACCTTGTATTTTCTTTTTCTTTTTTGAGCAATAATAAATAGCACCTCCGACTTGAGTGACGTCTAATAAGTGATGTTCGTCAGATAATTCTATCCAAATTATTATTACAGTATAAGCTAAAATAGCTCGGGTCTGTACAGTAGCTGTTACTGTACATTGTGAGTAATTTAACTGTGGACTGGACTTTTGTAATTTATACTTCGCGCGTGTACGTTTACCTTTTTTTTTTTTCTCTCCTCCAGCTCTCTCTCTCTCCTCCAGTCGACATTTCTCTCTCTAAATAATAGTAACATGCAGCAGCTCCTCCTCTCCTCTACGTTTACCTCTTTGTTTTTCTTTTTTTCTGCCCCTCACGTGAGCAACTTCTTTTCTTTCTCCCTCTCCTCCAGCTCTCTCTCTCTCTCCTCCAGTCGAATGCATGTCTCTCTCTCTCTCTCTCTCCCGAAAACAGACAAGGTGGCCGGAGCTTCCAACGCTGACTCCGGCCACCACAGGCCACCATTTACGATGAAACCACCACAGGAAGAACCACCTCGGCCTCCTATACCCGTAGGTATCCTCCGTTGAAGCTCTCGTCGTGGTCGGTGAACAGTACCGCCACCTTCCAACGCTGCCTCCGGCCACCACAGGCCACCATTTCAGACGCCACAACCACAGGAAGAACCACCTAGGACTCCTCTACCCGTAGGTATCATCCGTTGAAGCTCTCGTCGTGGTCGGTCGGAAGCACTGTGCACAGGTGCGCTGCACTGTCACGCGAAGAAGACGCACAGTGCAGCGCACCGTTTTAATTTCTTCCGAGAGAGAAGCAGCTGGACCTGGGCTGGGCTGCACTCGGCCCAGCCCACGTCCAGCAAAGTTGGGCTCAGGCCCAATTTGGTTGGGCTGTCCTCAGCCCAACCATTTTTTTAAATATATTTTTTTAAAAAAAAAAATGTGTATATACAGATCAGTCCTAATGGAAGGAAAATATATGTTCGTGATGAAATTGCAAGTAGTTTGATGGGAGCATAAAAAATAATATTTGTTTTTTCATGAATTATTAATTACATAATATTATTATCATTATTAAATTTACAATATTTAAAAAAATTATATATATATATATAGATATATATATATATATATATATATATATATATACCCTTTAAAGTAATTTCACAAGTTAAAAGCAATACGAAAAGTTTGGTAACGAAACACCCAAAACTGTTTTTTTTTCAACCTCCAACTCAACAACAGTTTTAACCAAACACTTCACTGCTTATTTTGAACCACAGTAAAAACGCTTTTTTGAAACTGCTTTTTTTCAACCTCAATCGCAAAAGAAAAAGCAATGCCAAACACACCCTAAATATTTCTTCTGCCTAAATATTAACCGTGAAGCACCCCCGTTTTTTTTCTTTCGGCTGTGCACAGTGATTTAACGAAAACGTCCCCCCAAAACGACAAAACAAGCAGCCGGTTTCAGGGGCTCCGCGGTAATTGACCGCTGCCGGTCCGGTCCGGCCCGGTTCGTCCGACTGGTTTTTTAATTTTTTATTCTGTCATTGAACAGTGCATTAACGATTTCATCCCCCGAAAACAACAAAATCACGCCTACTGGGAGAGGGGCTTCGCGGTAATTTTTTGCAATAATAACAATAGTCATTTTGTATCTAATATTACTGGGGATAAAAGACAATTCAAGAACAAAAAATAGACAAATTTACCTAGGTTATCTACAATTAAAAAACGATACAAGTCACTTTTGTCTCGATTACACTGTTCCTTTTAAACGGCAAACAAGTCATTATTATATGTTTTAATATTTATTGCATATTATCGCCTAAAAATATATAAAGAGATAAAAAAATATGACCTCGGATTTTTTGCAAGAAAAAAATTAATATCAGCATTCTTAAATATATTTAATATAATAATATGAAGAATAAATCTTATAAAATAAAATAAAAAATTGGCTTCAAATTTTAATTTTGTGCTCTTTTGTTCAGGTGTATTTCTGGAAAAAAAAATTTGGATTTTTAATATTTAAGATCTAATATTACCTGGGAAAAAATACAACTCAAAAAAACAAAAAGTAAACAAATTTGCGTATATTACATACAATTAAAAAATATATGAGGCACTTTCTGTTTCGACTATACTGTTCTTTTTAGACAGCAAATAAGTAATTATAGCACGCAAAAAATATATATTCCTTTTTTGAAAAATATTGCAATGTTTTTATTTATAATGTGTCAGATCTAATATTACTGGGAAAAAAAGCAACTCATATTGTTTTTTTTTTAACAAATTTACCTAGGTTATCTACAATTAAAAAAAATAAAAATCACTTCCCATTTCGATCACACTATATAATATGTGAGACTAAGTATATGTGTTTAATATTTATTTAATATTATCGCCTAAAAATATATAAAGAGAGAAAAAAAATGACCTACAATTTCTTGAAAAAAAAATTAATATCGGTATTCTTAAAGATATTTAATATAATAATATGATGAATAAATCTTATAAAAAAAAACTTTGGCTTTGAATTTAAATTTATATTTTAGACCCTTTGTTTGTTTCTTTTAAAAAACGATGACCTTTTTTTCACATGTATTTTTGATTTTTTACTGTCCAACTCAGTTGTTCTTTTTTAACCGGATTTCTTTTGTTGTTTTGTTTTTTTAACCAGAGTATCCGTGACAACAAATTTCTTATAAATCATTTCACCTTCTTAGCAAATTTTTTAACAGATTTTATCAAAAGTTTTTTAGCAATAGCAATAATCACATTTTGGTTGAAAAAAAACCATTTTTAGCATATTTTATCAATTACAATTATACTAATTAAATATTAAAATCACAAAATACAACATTTATAAAATCAAATAATTTTCTACATAGATAAAAATGCCCAGCGAAGCGGGCTAATCAGCTCGTAAATTTCTAAATCGTCATCCGAAAGTGACCCAGGCATGATAAATTAGTGCCCGGAATTGCCTTCAATTTCTGTGCGCTCTCACTTGCCGTTGTAACCTGTAATTATTAATATGATAGTTATTAAAAATTTATATAATTATTAATTAATATAATAATTATTAAAAATTTATTAGTATAATAGTTATTAAGTTTGAGTTTTGTAGTTATTAATATGATAATTATTAAAAGTTTATATGGTTATTAACTTTAATATTTATAAGATTAATTGAGGTGTATGTAAGTTATCCTATATATTTATATTAATATAAAAAAAAAAAAGAATTATTGGTTCATATGAATTAGTCATATAAACCCCATAGGTGGGTGGGGTAGGGGAAAACTCAAATAAACCAAATTCTATGGCATAATCAAATTCTAATCAGTAGCCATGATGTCTTAATTTAGCATCTCATCCAACAATTATTGTAGCCGGTGTGGAACAAGGCTAATTGTAGGGCCATGGTTGTTAGCAACCTAACAGCTTGTCATGCTACGAGTCCCACTCTGATGTGCTTTACAGTGATGAGAAAGAAATGCAAACCGAGTGATGTGTTTTGTCCATTTCTAGTTTTCTGAGAAAAAGAAAGAAGGAAACAATTAGAATCAGCACAAAAGATAAATAAATATAAGGAGCCATTATTGGAAATCTAACTGTGCAAAACATATAAAATTCGGAGGAAATAAAGCTTAAATTGCATGTCTATTTTCTAAAATTACATGGGACAGGTTCATTCGTGATGGTGAAGTATTTTTAAAAAAAAATATAAATGTATTAATTTCCCCGCATTTCGCACAAGCCAGCCTAAATGGATTGAAATTCCAGCCCAAAATTCCAGCCTAGAGTGCTTGAGTTTTCGGTCCAGATATTGACCTTGTTTGTCAACTCTAGGAGGGTGTTTGAGATTTCATTTCAAAAATATTTTTGATTTTTTTTTTAATTTTTAAGTTTAAATTAAAAAAATTTGGTGTTTTTAAATCATTTTAATATGTTAATATCAAAAATGATTTTTAAAAAACAAAAAAAATATAATTTTGATGCATTTCTAAACGAAAAGTATTTTCAAAAGCAACCGTAACTACACTTCCAAACAGGCACTGACTCGAGCACATCTTTATATGTATTTTAAAAAATAAAATAAAAGCTATATATACAAGATTTTCATGCATATAATGTTTTTTATTACATGCATAAGTTTTTCAAAACAAAAAAAAGATGTTATTTTCTACACTAATAACATTATCCTATTACCAATATTAAAGAAAAAAAAGTAAATCATGTCGATGATCCATTGTAACTATATAATAGTTTAATATGAATTGCTACAATGTAATTACTCTTTTACCTTTTTGTTCATAAAAATTAAGCTTTTGAGTTGGGGGTTCTATGGTGTTTTCCATTGGCCAATTTGTCATTAAATTATTGTTTAGGGGTGTATGTGTATTTCCCAAGATTTTGTAACAATAAAAATATTTTGCCCCTAAATTAAAAAAAAATGATTTGTGGACAAGATTAATTTAGGTGTTTTGTTTTTTATGAACAGTGAAAGAAAAAATTTACCTCTGAAAAGGAAAAAAAATAAGAATTGTTGATCAAGGGTATTTTAGATGTTTTTAGTAAAAGAGCCAATTTATCCTTAGAAAAGACAAAAATAAATATTTACCATTAGAGGTATTTTGATATTTTTATAGGGATTTTTTTTTGTTATTATGACGGACTCAAGGGGTTATTTTCATCTAATATTTTTATATTTAATCAAAAAAGCTCCTAATGCTTGTTCCATACGCACCAATAATTTTGAGATGTCTCGTTATACAAGCAGCGCCTGGTCCACCATATGGAGGTGAAGTACGGTAATTTTCCATCTCCTTGGATGTGTAGTCATGTCCTCTTCCACATGGTGTGATGCGTGTCGGTGTATGGTGGTCGGAGTGTCATTGGTTGTTTTTTCTCTTATTTTCTCTCTATTGGTAGTTAATATCAATACATGTTATCTTTTTTATGGTTTGTGCATTTCAGTCCTTGGTATTTTAATCTCTTTTTTTGTCCTGGTTCCTTCCATAAAAGTTTGATTTGTTTGGATTTCATCCTTCAATTGCAGTCTGCCATATGTTTTGTTTTTAATTTCAATCATTATTCTTTCAATTGTTTTATTTTATTTTTATTCCTTTTATAGCTTCAGTCCTTCTAAAATAGTCTCTATTTTTTATTTATATTTTTATGCCTATCCTTTTAGTTCTAGTTTTTTATTTTTATCACTTTCTCTTTTATTGAAGTTTTATTACAATTATGATAAAAACAATTGTTGTGATGATATTAATAATAATCATAATGATGATGATAGTTTTAATAATATGAATAGTAATAGTAATAACTAATAATAATAGTGATTATGTTCAATAACAGTAGTGGTGGTACTACTACTACTACTACTAATTATTATTATGATTATAACAATATTATTGATGGTGATGATAATAAGAATAAAAAATTAATAATATTAATTATAGTTGTGGTGATAATAGCTATAACAATAATATAAACAACAATAGTTATAACGATAATGATATCAATGATAATAACAATAATAATGGTAATAACGATACTAATAACAATAATAATTAGGATATTAATATTAATAGTAATGGTAATAGTGATAGTAGGGATGATAGTGATACTTTAACAATTATAACAATAACAATGAGAATAATAATTGTAATAATTTATCATTCGATGTTATATTTGTTAAGAATTAAGTTTTACAACTTCTTGATTTATGCTATTTCAAAACTAATATCAAGGATTAATGGTTTGAAAATTTCTTATGACTCAATGTTCTCTTTTTTTTTATCATTTAATATTAGTTTTTTTTAAAACAAAATTCATCAACATATATTTGAACCTATTAAACAAATAAATTCACGTCTAGTTAGATTTTATATAATTGATTAGAAACTCGTGATGGGATTAAAGATAAAAAAAATAAAGATTTATCATCTTACCTAGGTTTATAGAATTGCAATAAAATCTTCACACTTTTAATAAAAAAAAATATTTAGGATTTTAAAAAATATAGTTCTGTATGTAGCGAAGCGTAGAGAAATTGCCTAGTAGAAATATATTTAATCCATGCAAACTAGCTAAAATACCATACATCGGAAGAAAAAACAAATAATGTCACATTCACAAATAATATATTAGGTATATACCCATAAGTGATAATTATCTTAAATTAAAAATAAGTTAAAATAAAATAAGAAGGAAACAATTAGAATAAGGAAAAGATAAATATAAGGAGCCATTACTGGAAATCTAACTGTGCATAACATACTAAATTCAGAGGAAATGATGCTTAGATTGCATGTCCATTTATGAAATTACTTGGGACAGATAAATATGATAGTCTTAATAATATTAATAGTTATATTAATAGTAATAATAATAGTGATTATGATCAATAAAAATAGTGATGGTACCACTAATAATAATAATAATTGTGGTTATAATAATAATAATAATAATAATAATAATAATAATAATAATAATAATAATAATAATAATGGTGATGATAATAAGAATAAAATTATAATAATAACTATAATAATAGTATAAATAGTTATGGTGATAAAGATAATGATAACACCGATAATAACAATAATGATAGTAACACCAATAATAATTAGGATATTAATTATTGATAGTAGTGATAATTATGATGATCATGATAATTTAACAATCATAATAATAACGATAAGAATAATAATTATAATAATTCATCATTCGATGTTATATTTGTTATGAATTGAGGTTTACAACTTCGCCATGTATAATGTTTCAGATATAATATCCAAGATTAATGGTTTGAAAGTTTTTGTGATTCAATGTTCTCTTTTATTTTTTACTTTTTTTTTAAAAAAAAATTATCATTTAATATTAGTTTTTTTAAAAAAACATTCAGGTTTCATTTAAACCTATTAAACAAATAAATCCCTTAGTTTGCATGTCTTTTTTTTTTAAAATTACTTGGGATAGATAATAATGATAATTTTAATGATATTAAAGTATAAGTATTAATATTTAAGATTTTGATAGATAACAATAGTGATGGTAGTACTAATAATAATCGTTGTTATAACAATAAAAGTGGTGATGCTAATAAAAATAAAAAATGGTAATATTAGTTATAGTCATGGTGATAAAAACTATAATAATGGTATAAAAAATAATAGTGATATCGATAATGATAGCAATAATAATAATAATAATAATAATAATAATAATAATAATGGTATCGATACAAAATTCGGAGGCAATTTTCCTTAGTTTGCATGTCCATTTTTTTTTTAAATTACTTGGGATAGATAATAATGATAGTTTTAATGATATTAATAGTATTAGTAATAATAATAGTGATTATGATCAATAACTGTAGTGATGGTAGTCATAATAATAATAATAATTGTCGTTATAACAATAATAATGGTGATAATAATAAGAATAAAAATAATGGTAATATTTGTTATATTTGTGATGATAATAACTATAATAATATTATAAATAGTAAAAGTGATAACGATAATGATAACAATGCTAATAAAAATAATGATAGTAATATCAATAATAATTAGGATATTAATTATTGATAGCAATGATAATAATGATAATTATGATGATCGTGATAATTTAACATTCATGATAAAAATGATAAGAATAATAATTTTAATAATTCATCATTCGATGGTATATTTGTTAGGAATTGAGTTTTACAACTTCTCCATGTATAATAATTTAGATCTAAAACCACAATTAATGGTTTGAAAGTTTTTGTGATTCGATGCTCTCTTTTATGTTTTACCTTTGTTTTTTTAATTTTATCGTTTAACATTAGTTTTTTATATGAAAAAAGTCATCTAGGTTTAAACTTATTAAGTAAATAAATTCACATCGAGCTAGATTTTGTATATTTTATTAGAAACTTGTGCCAGGAAACAATTAAAGATAATTTTTTTAAAAGATTTCGCATCTTACCTAGGTTTATAGTATTGTAAAAAAATCTCCACACTCGTAATAATTTCTTTTGTACATTTTGAAAAATATAGTTCTGTATATGGCACAATGCTTGGAAATTGCCTAGATGAAATTTATTTAATGCATGCAAACGGCCTAAAATATCATACATTTGAAGAAAGAACAAATTATGACACATGCACAAATACTTTATAAGGTATATACCCATAAGTGATAATATCTTTTTATGAAAAAAAATAAAAAAGAAGGAAACAATTAGAATCATCAAAAGGTAAATATAAAGAGCCATTATTAGCAATCTTACTGTGCAAAACATACAAAATTCGGAGGCAATTTTCCTTAGTTTGCATGTCCATTTTTTGAAATTACTTGGGATAGATAATAATAATAATAGTTTTAATGATATTAATAGTAATAGTAATATTAGTAATAATAATAGTAGTGATTGTAGTTGTCAAAATAATAATAATAATAATAATAATAATAATAATAATAATTGTCGTTATAACAATAATAGTGGTGATGATGGGGAGAATAAAAATAATAACAATATTAGTTATACTTGTGGTGATAATAACTATAATAATTTTATAAACAAAAATAGTGATAGCGATAATGATAGCAAGATAATAACAATAATAATAGTGATAACGATAGTAATATCAATAATAATTAGGATATTAATTATTAATAAAAGTGATATAAATGATAATTGTGATGATAATGACAAGTTAACAATCATAATAATAACGATAAGAATAATAATTTTAATAATTCATCATTCGATGTTATATTTTTTTTGCAATTTCTCACATTGTGTTTATCTTCTTCACTGTTCTGTTTTCCCTGTTTGTGTATTTTGCTCTTGTGTTGTGTTTGTGTTTTTTTGTCTCTAGTTGGTGATCATTCCTCAATCACAATAGTTTTTCATCTCTGTGTTGCATTATTTCATGCTCTCCGTAACTCTTCTTCTCCTCCCCTATCACAGTAAAAAAATCTCCCCATAATTGTACAATTTTTCTTGCCTCGTGTTCTTCTGTGCATGTTATTTATAGGCGAAGGAGGCAACCCTTTAGCTACCCATTGTGTGGAGAGATGGGTTACCTCCTGATCACTTGCAACAGTGTGCCTGTACTGTTCAAGTGATTGAACAATTTAGTCACGTCTGCAGGATTTGGGAGGAGTTGGAGAAGATAAAAATGTGTTTTGGTCCTTCAATTTATAATTGCTCTAATTGCACCATAACTAGATTTAAACTTTTAATTTTGTGCAATTATATCCCCGACAGAATTTCAACAGTAACCTTAACTTTGCGCACCTTTGTTATTTCGGTCATTGGTTTCAGATTTATGCGATTTGACCCTCAATTGACCATTAAACTCTCATTTTTCTTTAATTTGCCCCCTGACTTTAGCACAATTGGCTTGGAAAAACTTCAATTCGATCTCTGAAAATTCCAATCTTCTCAATTTAACCCGAATAAATATCAAAAACTTGATTTTTCATCGATTAAGCCTTTGATAAAATTAACTCCACCAATTTAAAGTATAAGTCCTTGCACTTTATTAAATCCTTCAATAAGACCCTAAATTAATTCCTAAACATAATTATATTTTAAATTGGCCCCCGATTAAATCAAATTGGCCTATAAAAATATAATCACCGACGTCAGCTCCTTTTATTTTATTTTTGTTATTTTTATTTGATTTTGGAAAGAATTTGAGGGAATAACCCAGAAATGAGTTATGACAATACCCATAAGTGATAATTATCTTATATCAGAAAAATAAAATAGAAGCTTTTATATATAAGATAGATCCATAATTCAATAATCTATGATATCCATCCTTGTTTCTACTATAATGTGCATTACTCCGAGTCCAGGACATGATATAATAATCAACGACCTCTATATTAGTAAATAACAAAACACTAATTGTTTCTGCAAATGATAGACTCTTCTTCTCCATGAAGCAATTTCAAGACTTGTGTGCATAAAACATACATATGGCAAAAATAAAGATGAAAGTTTCATTAACTATCTAGTAGGTGGTCCAATGATAATAATTTGAAACCAAGAAATTTGCTCTCTCTGTGATCTCAGGTTCGAGCCCTGTGGTTGCTAATATGATGGTCACTAGAGACTTAAATGGTCGTTAACTTCAAGTCCCGTGAGATTAGTTGAGGTGCACGCAAGCTGACTTGGACACCCTCGTTAATAATTTTTTTTAATGAAAGTTCCATTTAACCATTAAAAACCAGGCATATCAGTATATACTTATATTATAAGTCTAGGCATAAGTTATTTGTCCGAGTCATAAATACAACCCAACCACTGACCCGATCTCCTCATGCCATAACCTGAACCACTCAACAATAAATAGATCTCCTCCTCTTAAACCCACAATTTTATTCTTAATTTAAATTACATGATATATTTATTTTGTGAATAATGTGATATTATGATAAATATTACGGGCTCCTGTCTATGTAGACAAATTAAAACTAAAAACTAAAATATCAAAATTGGTCAGTAGCAACTCCTTTTATCATAATTTCCATACAAAAGTTTTAGTTTATAGTATTCAATGGTTGAACATGTATCCAGGAGGTATACATAATCTATCTTTTGAGAGAACCTAGATTTTTTATGGTGTATTTATAACTTGTTAGTCTTGTCTTCTTACAAAGAAAAAAGGAGTAGAAATCCTTTATTTTTTATGAAATTAATGAAGATAAATATCTATTACATATAATTAATTAGATAGTAAATATAATAGGTCCCTTAAAAAACCTTGTATATACCTATAAGTACAAATAAATCATTACCTCAACATGAACAATTATTCTAGATGGATTGACAAGGTGATTTATCATGTTTTTAATACTCATATTGCAGAGAATTGTCCATAATCATGTATAAAACCTTAGAATTTTAGAAGTTCAAGCTCTTTGAGTTTGCCGAATTTGATAGATCCACGTTTCATTGGACTTGGTTGGCATCATATCCAAGCTCTTTGAGTCTGATATTTTTGTCAGGCTCATATTTTCTTCAGCTTGACTAACTGCTACGTCTAAGCTTTACGAGTTTGGTAGGTTGGTCAAATCCCATGTTTCCTTGAGTTTGTCTAACTTTTAAATGCAAACTCTTTGGGTCTAACATGTACATTAGACCATTGTTACTTTAGATCTAGTTGGTTGCTAGGCCTAATCACTTTGGGTCTGGTGTTTTCACCATATTTATTTTAATTAAAAAAATGAAGTTTTTTATATATATAATTTCATCATCTTCCAAAAAAAAAATTCTATGTGATTTGATCCATGTTTATGTACGAGATTCACCTCTTTTTTTTAGTTTCATACTTCAGATTTATTTATTTCTTAAATTTCATATCCATTATCTAAGAGGACTCGAGGTCAATTAATACCTGATCAAGGTCTACGTTGGAGGAGGAACAAGGAAAGAAAAAGAAAGAGGCAAGTTTTTTTTTACCAAGTCAAGTAATTGTGGTCGAGTCCATTACTCGGATTGTCAATTTCATGAATTAACATGGGTCAATACAAAGAGTTGTCATCTTTTCATTTCACTCCTTGAATATTTTTTTACGATCTAGTCCTTTGATATTTTGTTCTCATGCATTTAAGCTAGGGTTTGTCATGAGTTAAAATGACAACTACATTTTTTTTTAATCAGGTCTCCATTCGAGTAGGGCGACTAGTTCCCTCATGGAATGTTAAGTCATACTGACCATGGCAATTTGTTTTTTTATTTATTAATGCATGTAGTAGTCAATTAATTTCATTTGATGTACGATTCAAATTTTTAATACTCATTTGAAATATTTTATCACATGCAGAAAAAAAAACATTAATGCTTGTATGTTTTTTTCTAATAGTGTTTGGATTTTGATTCAGACCGAAAACATGTAATTATGGTGGTTGTGTTTTTAAATACAATAAGGTCCATAATTCTAAAATCCTGCCCAAGTAATATTGTTTTGAAATTATTTTTTAAAAAAACAAATCCAAAGGGTGTAATTTTGAGAAAGAATTAAAAAAAAAAAAATTAGATCGCACCGGTGTTGACCAGATCGTATACTAATTTATTATATCAATTAGGTTTTATCAAGCTAACACATAACCTAATGTAACATGATGCTACCACGCCACCTACTTTATTTTAGTAAAGGTGATATATATATATAATTGATAAACGCAGTGGAAAACCCCTCACCAACCAGAATTTGTCTAAATAAAAATAGAATTGACCTCTTTATTTTATTTTTTTCTTGGGATTAAAAAAGGCAAAGTGGTCAATTGGTTACGGTGTCTCCATCATGGATGTGACTTCTTCTTTCAATCAAATTATATAGCTTTCGAAGCTATTATGTGTAACGAAATTGATTGTGCAATAGGATGTCCAATTAAAGATCACTTAAAAAAGAAGAAAAGAAAGATCACTTACTCCTACCTACCGCTTAGGTTGGTAGCGGTAAAAATTTGAAATTAAATATTATTATTAATTTTATGATTTATAGATTAGTTGAAATGTATATAATCTAATTTAAAAATCCATGTTAATAAAAAATATTATTTTAAAATTAAATATTGTTATTAATTTTATAATTTATAAATTAGTCGAAATGTATGTAATCTGATTTAAGAACTCATGTTAAGAAAAAAAATCAGTTACTCCTTGAGATAAATCACTCCCTCAATTTTTTTCTTTTAAAGTGAGGGAATCCAAACATGGACACTCATTCTGTAATTTACTACTTCAGAAATCTAGTTTTTGCTGCTGAATAATTTTGATTCTATATTAATCCAAAGGTCTTTGATTTATGCTCAAAACAAACTGAATAAAGGAGGAGATTTATATATAAAAAATAAAAAATAATAATTGTAATTGTAATCTGCTCATCGTAGTATCAATATCTTTGAATCTGTCTACACGTGTCTATCATCTGGAGTTTTCTGATCACTTGGTGGTTTTGAAACAGGAAGATCAAAACGCCAAAGCATGATTTTTGAGCAGTCCTCTGGAGGGATTCCCTTCAACTTTGTCTCGTCTTCAAGAGCTACTTGTTTGACAAATTCGATTGAGTTCTGTAAGAAAAGAAAAGAAAAACCTATGTCAACAAATTCATTGAAGATTTACTTTCTACTTCGACAAGCTCATTTGCATAGAAAGTAATTCTAATTGATAAAATGGTTCTCAGATTCGAGAACTGACCGGTCACTTGCTCATAATAATAAATACATGAAAATCATACTGGAGAAAAATCTCTCTAAAAAAAAACGAAAAAGATTTGTTGGATTGAGACACCTAACAAATAATAATTAATTCTCATGATAGGAATAAGATAACGAAATCAGAATTGTGCTTCTTCTCCTATTTATCTTTTCTTGCAACCATCAAAATCCCCGAAGCTTGAAACAACAACTTGTAATAATAATAGTCGAAACAAACTGCAAGTGGGGTCTTGACCTAACGGACCAGGGTTCAAGTTCTATTATGCATGCTTGTCATTCTTATAGTGTTTTACCTGTTTATTAGGTTTCTAGAATATTCAGTTAATTCGGGGATTAGTTGTGGTACGCGTAAACTGACCCGGATATCCCGGTTATAAAAAAAAATAGTCGAAAGGAGCTTTTCCTAGCCCTCAACTGGCATGAATCTAGCACTATCTCAAGCCTAAAACACAAAACAGTAGTTTTCATGGGGGAAGAAACTACAGGGAGTTCAATGGCAAACAAACAAAATTGGAGTTAAAATAACGGAGTTTATCAAATCTGATATTCAATTATTTTTATAAGGCTGGAGGTTGGCTAAACTAATGTAATTAATTCAAGCATCTCTACCAGTTGGTGTGATTGGACCCCAGCTGTTAGGTTGAAGGTATGATTAGCCTATGATTTCTTTCATTTTGCATGGATTCATTATTACAAGGCTAGCTTTAGAGAACTTCATAAAATGTTCTTGTTTAGGGCAGCAACATGGAAAGCTTACTACTTTGGTCGTGTTCTTGATGATGATTTGAAAGGCTGGATTAATTAAGTAAATATATAAGTAATTACCTGTGAGTTCTGCTGAACTGGAACTGATGAAGGGCGACCCCATCTTTCAGGATCCCAAAGAATTGAACTGTTGAATCCAAAACTTGAAATATGAATTGGAGGCCTTGTGTCCGATTCATTGTTCATTTTCTCTTGATGCCACCCAATAACCTGCCAGGAATCACATACAGGTCCTTCGATTCTTACACTCTTGTTGCTTGCTGAAAGTAATGCCATTGGCCATGTTCCAAACACCCTGGAAATTATCCATCGAGAAAATAATATCAGCAATCGAATATTATGAATTTTGTGGTGCTATTATACATGAATTTAGCTTGCCAAACATTCCTTTTTGTTTTTTTCTATGAAAAGTGTTATCGAATATGATTGACAGAAATAAAATTCAACCTGGGAATCGTTTGCTTTTGCTTCAAGAGGAAGGTTAAAAACAATTATGACTTCATGATAAATCGGGATCGTTAATATTCATCATGCATGGTGAGATTTTTTCTTAACCATATGATGGATACCAACGGTCTATATTTCGATAATCGCCAATGAAATTTCTTCCTTTAATTAATGATTAAAATAAAATACAATTATTGATTCCATTCCCATCATTCATCTTATTTTTTAAGTATTTGCAAAGCGATCAGCTAGCGTAGACCTCATTTTTCAACAAAAGAAAGCTACATTACTATAAAATGTAAAGCACAAGCTGCCCCCCCAATGCTTCGTGGACAAATCACATAGCCTAACCACCCATGAAACAGTCAAAATGAAATTTTAAAAAATGGGACTGATCATTAGAACGATAATATTGATTTCTCCTCCCAATCATGCATTTTCTAGTACAAAATATGTTTATAAACTTTAAAATCGACAGATTCGGTACACCTAAGCAATCACGCTAGCTTCAAGTCTCCCATTGAATCTTGATTAACAAGTTTTTTGAAAACTTTGAGAGCTCCACCCACCAGCCAGACATTTTTATTTTTATTTTATCTCTATATTTTCTTGGTGACCGCTGCCTAAAGCATGGCTTTGACAACTCTAAAACTCAACTTGCCAAGTACGTACCAGAGAAGTAAGAGGTAAGAAAAACTAACGTACTCTATTTGTCTAATCTCGTCGAAGAAGCCAAGATCGTAAACATTGGAAAGCTCGGCGAAATGAACAATCCCGCTCAGCCTGTGTTCTTCAATGTGCCATAATGCAACATTCCTTTGATGATCCAGCTCTGCTTCGGGATCTGTGAAATTCTCATTGAACACCAAATGCCTGTACATAATACCTGTTTTCCTGAGGATCTCTGACGCTTCATCTGATTCTGATTCCCTTTCCACGACAATCCACAACAATGGTGGAGGAACCAGCCGGATCGTGTTAGCCAACCTTCTCAAAAAATACTCCTGATAAGGATCTTTAGGGCTTGTTGGCGTGACGATAATTGCCAGTCTTCTTGCTGGTAACTTGGATTCTGCTTCTTCTTTTTCCAAGAATCTTGCATGCTCAGATTCCTTGGAGCTTGATGGAGTTGGTACTGGAGCTTCAGATATCAAACCGCTGTTGACATTACTAGCCTGCTCGTGCAACATTTCAACTGGTTGCGATTTATTTGACGCAGCAACATGACTGGTAAAAATCGAAGCGTTGCCTGCTGGAGCGAAACCTGTAAGAAACCCCATAACAAAACATAAACCAAAATGAACTGTAGCCTTCTTCCATAGCTGAGCTTTCTTCTTTGAACCCATCAGGCTAAACCCCTCAAAAATGTGATCAAAATCCAAGTTCCTGGCTCGGATACTGACCAGTACAGAGTTTTGGAGGGAGAGAAGAGGATTCTTTGAGAGAGATTAGAAATGTGGAAGACAACAGTTGATATACAAGGATTCGTTTTATAGTGAAGGTTATATCTTTATTTTTATTTTGTGGAGGTTGAAGCTAGGTGGTGTATGATGGGTACTGGCAAACTCAAAAGGCACATTATATATATTTGGAACCTCTTTTTATTATTATTTTTATTATTATTATTTTACGAGGCTTTGCTTCGTTTAGTTGTCACTTGAATTGAAAGAAAACATGGAAAATATGTATATAGGGAAGGGCTTGAGTTGCTCTCCGCACCAAATAGCTGGTGGGACGCTACCCATCAACAAAATATATTTAGAAACAAAATTGTAAACTAAATAATGATTAAAAATCTTTTATATAAAACTTTTTTTCTCACATTAATAAAATAAAAAATAGTAAAGGATCAACAAGTACTCTAGAATCAAAAGCAAGGACTAAGATAAAATTATTATTAAAAGATGAAAACCTAAAATAGGAAAAATATAGCGATCTAACTGTTGCAGTTAAGTGTGGACTACTAATTGATTATTAAAATAAAAAACATTTTTGAAAAAACAATAACATTAGTTGACCAGTGGTTTCTATTTATAATTATGCTAAATTTTATAATTCAATCAGAATACTTTAATATTAGAACATTAACATATTTTAAGACTTGTTTGGTGTGTTTTGTTTTATATTTGTTTTGTATGTATACTTGTCTTATGTTATAATCTTAAGCTTACAACTAATTTATAGTCTCATATAATCATAAACTATATATTATTTGCTCACATATCTAGTTTCTTGTGACAATTTTGTACAACAAATTAGTAGCAATCACTTCGTTATTGAATTACTTGATACATAAGTTGTCATTATATGGTTATTTTTATCCACCACAGCATCATTTTCATTTTAATGGTCAACATGTTTCCCAACAAAACAAATATTTTTATGATTTCAATAATTGAAAATAAGGATGGTTATTGATAGGAAGTCTAAAAGAGTGGCCAAACCCTATATGATGATTTTTTTATTTTTTTTCAAATAAAATTATATTTTTCTTACCAAGTGTTGTTTTTGTGAAACTCAACTCTATATTTATCCATTCACTTCCATGTGATTGTTTATTTTTATTACTATTTAGTTAAATAAATAATTTATTTTAAAAAATAAAGTTATTAAACTCAATTAAATCAATCAGTGTATCGTCTTATCAAATATGTAAAAAGATAATTATGATGTTTTGTATTTAAGCTTGTTCGTTATCTTTTGATTCATAGCTAAAACAATTATGTAAAAAATTCTTGAATGGATCACGTCAGACAACTGGAACGAAAAAAATCCATTCCTTTGGATATCGTAGAAAGATGGGATGTCTTGCAGTCTCCTTTTTAAAATATTTTAAAAAAATTATTTTTATCTTTTTATTTTAAATTAATTTTTTTATGTTTTAATATACTGATGTAAAAAATAAAATTTTAATACATTTTTAAATAAAAAACAATCATAGCAACATTTACAAAAATTCCAGAATTTTATATTTACATGTTTTCGGTCTGAATCAAAATCTAAACACTATTAGATAAAAACATACAAGCATTAATGTTTTTTTTTCTGCATGTGATAAAATATTTCAAATGAGTATTAAAAATTTGAATAGTACATCAAATGAAATTAATTGACTACTACATGCATTAATAAATAAATAAACAAATTGCCATGGTTAGTATGACTTAACATTCCATGAGGGAACTAGTCGCCCTACTCGAATGGAGACCTGATTAAAACATAAATAATGTAGTTGTCATTTTAACTCATGACAAACCCTAGCTTAAATGCATAAGAACAAAATATCAAAGGAGTAAATCGCAAAAAAAATATTCAAGGAGTGAAATGAAAAGATGACAACTCTTTGTATTGACCCATGTTAATTCATGAAATTGACAATCCGAGTAATGGACACGACCACAATTACTTGACTTAGTAAAAAAAACTTGCCTCTTTCTTTTTCTTTCCTTGTTCCTCCCCCACGTAGGCCTTGATCAGGTATTAATTGACCTCGAGTCCTCTTAAATAATGGATATGAAATTTAAAAAATAAATAAATCTGAAGGATGAAACTAAAAAAAGAGGTGAATCCCGTACCTAAACATGGATCAAATCACATAGATTTTTTTTCTTGGAAGATGATGAAATTATATATATAAAAAACTTCATTTTTTTAATTAAAATGAATATGGTGAAAACACCAGACCCAAAGTGATTAGGCCTAGCAACCAACTAGATCTAAAGTAACAATGGTTTGATGAACATGTTAGACCCAAAGAGTTTGCATTTAAAAGTTAGACAAACTCAAGGAAACATGAGATTTGACCAACCTACCAAACTCGTAAAGCTTAGACTTAGCAGTTAGTCAAGTTGAAGAAAATATGAGTCTGACAAAAATATCAGACTCAAAGAGCTTGGACATGGTGCCAACCAAGTCCAAGAACACGTGGATCTACCAGATACGGCAAACTCAAAGAGCTTGAACTTATAAAATTCTAAGGTTTTATGCATGATTATGGACAATTCTCGGCAATATGAGTATTAAAAACATTATAAATCACCTTGTCGATGCATTTAATCATAAGCTATATGATTTGTTTTATATTTGTTTTGTATGTATACTTGTCTTATGTTATAATCTTAAGCTTACAACTAATTTGTAGTCTCATTTAATCATAAACTATATATTATATGCTCACACATCTAGTTTCTTGTGCCAATTTTGTACAACAAATTAGTAGCAATCACTTCGTTATTGAATTACTTGATACATAAGTTGTCATCATATGGTTATTTTTGTCCACCACAGCATCATTTTCATTTTAATGGTCAACATGTTTCCCAACAAAACAAATTTTATTATGATTTCAATAATTGAAAATAAGGATGGTTATTGATAAGAAGTCTAAGAGAGTGGGCAAACCCTATTTGATGTTTTTTAATTTTTTTTTCAAATAAAATTATATTTTTCTCACCAAGTGTTGTTTTTGTGAAACTCAACTCTATATTTATCCAATCACTTCCGTGTGATTGTTTATTTTTATTATTATTTAGTTAAATAAATAATTTATTTTAAAAAATAAAGTTATTAACTCAATTAAATTAGTGTATCGTCTTATCAAATATGTAAAAAGATAATTATGATGTTTTGTATTTAAGCTTGGTCGTTATCTTTTGATTCATAGCTAAAACAATTATGTAAAAAATTCTTGAATGGATCACGTCAGACAACTGGAACGAAAAAAATCCATTCCTTTGGATATCGTAGAAAGATGGGAATGTCTTGCAGTCTCCTTTTAAAAATATTTTTAAATTTTTTTTTATTTTTTTATTTTAAATTAATTTTTTTATGTTTTAATATACTGATATAAAAAATAAAATTTTAAAAATAAAAAAATAAAATTTTAATACATTTTTTTAATGAAAAACAATCATAGCAACATTTACAAAAATTCCATTCTATCAAACAAAAAAATCAATAATCACCAGTAACAATCATCACAGATTTGGCTATTAATTCACAACTTTCTTCCATCAGGAAGAAGATTCTTGATGTTAAACACAAGGAGCCCATGCCAAAAATTCTTGAGAAACATTCAGACAAGACAAGCTCCAGGTTAAACCATTACCCCCAGTAAAACTCCCACCTGATCTGATCTGATCAGAGTTTTAATGAACTTAAATTATTCTAAATATTCTATTAAAAAAAAAACACTCTACTCATTTGGGTAAAGATAGCTTGAAACCAAAATGCTTCTTAAACTAACTAATCGAGCCTCGAACAAACTTAACTGGCCCAAGCTTGTAAGAATCCAAAGCAAGCACAAAACGTAAGAGAAAAATGGCAATCCGTTCTCAAGACTTGAAGAGAATCATACCAGGTCTAACAATGGCATAAACTAGCCTGAGACTAACAAAACACGCTTCACTTTCCACCTTTCTTTGCTGCAGACTCTGTGACCATGGCACCAGATGCATCTTTCTTCTCAGCACTCTTGATGACACCAGCTGCCACGGTCCGGCGCGTGTCCCTCACAGCAAAACGACCAGGAGGAGGATAGGTAGAAAAGGTATCCACAACCACAGGCTTGGTGGGAAATATTCTTCACAAACCCAGCATCACCATTCTTCAAGAACTTTGGCTCCATCTCAAGCTCTTTCCCCGATCGCCTGTCAATCATGGTCAAAATCTCTGAAAACTTGACAGCATTGTGTGAGGTGTGACAGTCAAGGACAGGAGCATATCCGTTTCCAATCTGACCTGAGTGGTTCATGATGATGATCTGAGAGGTGAAGTTAGCAGCCTCCTCGGCTGCTAGAAGCAGCAAAACCACGCTGGAGATCCCAGACAGCAACATTCTTAACGTTGAAACCAGCGTTATCGCTCTCAAAACCAGAGACAGGGACAAAGGGGATCTTCTCAGGGCTGTAAACAGCCTTTTCAAGAGGAAACTTCCTTCACAGTTTCATCGTACCTGGCCTTGGAGTACTTGGGGGTGGTAGCATCCATCTGTAAACAACAGACAACAAAAGCAGTGCAAGCCCCTGTCAGGAGTTTAAAGTGTTAAGCAGTCTAAGTTCAGGTATACATGAGGCGTCAAAGAAAAAAGCAGAGCAAACGAATAGATATTAATTTTACCTTGTTGCAACAGCAAATCATCTGCTTTACACCAAGGGTGAGGGCATGCTCACGGGTCTGGCCATCCTTGGAGATACCAGCTTCAAAACCACCAGTGGTGGAATCAATAATGAGGACAGTGAAGACACGATGATCAGGAGCATCCATGGCAGTGCAGTAGTGCTTGGTGGTCTCAGGCTTCCGGAGAGCAATATCAATGGTGATACCAACCTCACGCTCAGCCTTTCTCAATGACACGTTCGTTAATACCTCCAAGCTTGAAGATCAAATGACCAGTGGTGGTTGACTTCCAGAGTCAACATGGCCGATGAACACAATGTTAATGTGTCTCCTTACCCATGATCAAATTTGGGAGAGAAGCAGAAATTGATAAAAATAAAGGCTTGCTAAATACACAAAAACAAATTGACCGTAAACATTACAAATAATGTATTATAGCACTCTAATTCAATTTCATCAATACCAAAACAGATACCCCTTGAAGTGGTGATGGTATGAGCTTCATCTCCTTTTTATCAAAGTACATTAGAGTAGGGTAATCATTTTCTATTTGGTTCAGTTTTTATCTTTAAAAACAACCAAATAAAAAATATAAAATCAGTTTAAACTGACTGGTTTTGATTTGGTTCGATTTGGTTTTGAATGTCAAAAACCACTCAGACCTATGCTATTTTTTGGGATTTTTGTGTGTTTTTTTATGAGCTTTTAATGGGCTTGTAATTTATGTTATTATTGTTTAATTTTCTTATAAGATTACAATGTATTTTTAATTATTTGTCACTGAATATTCATTTATATTAATTTTATTTTATCAATATTGTATTTATTAAGTTTTGTTGTCATTCCAATGAGATTGAAAGGTAATTGTTTGATGGTTATGAGGATCCTAATAATGATAAATTAGATATTTTATATTTGTGGAAGAGTAATACTTCAAAATATAAGATACTTTCCAAGTTGCACAATATATTCTAGCTATTCCTATATCTATAATATTGATATAACATTATTAAGTGCTCGCTCGTTTCTTAATGCAGCTTCCAGATAAGACTTCAAGAAACATGTTTTTTTTTTTCAAAGGTTACATTTGTTTCAACGAAAACAAGGGAAGGATATTACTTAGACACACAAAACAGAGCACAGAAGGAAACACTAAGCCCTTGTTATAGATCATCAAGAAACATATAAAATCTGGATGAAAATTCAACCAAGAATTAAAAGATAAAGAATTTATACTTATCATAAGATTGAACTTGCTTAGAATGAAAAACAAGTGGGATGAGGATGCTGCAGGTTAGAAAATGCTTCAGGGAGCAGTGAGAGATTTGGGGAAGATGAGGAGAACTTTGCTGCAGGTTAACAGAAAAAATCTCCAAGGAATGGAGAGAAACTAAGGGGAGAAGATGAAGCGGGGAAGAAGGCAAGAAGAGAAATGCTTTCTGCGTGTGACAGAAAGGACAGGGGAGAGATTCTGAATTCTATTATATTTTTCTTGTTGTTCTGCTCATAACATTTAGGGAATTTAAAGACAAACCATGCACGTGCCAGCTTGGCATCGCCTACGTGGCTAACTACTGGAATAAAATAGAAGAACTATACAAACACAGTCGTTTTGAATTTCAAAATCATATTTCAGTCCCCTGCTAATCTTCAGCTCTTCTTTTTCCAGTTCGTGACAATGCCTCGTCCATGAAATCAACCTTGTCCTCAAGGTGACAGTGAGGGAATCTCCATCGTCTCCTCCTCCATATTGTCTCCATCATCATCTACTATGTATAAGGAGTACAGCCTTCGGTTTCTGCACTTATGCCCAGGTGCAAACCTCTCATCACACCAAAAATAGAGGCCCTTGGCCCTCCTCTCATCCATTTCCTTGGTTCTGATAGGTCTCGATGGGATGTGGCTGGAAGATGTATTGTGGTGGTCGGGAATAGGGTTCGTAGGAGTGGGCAGTAAGGCTTGGGTTGGGTTTTTGTAAGGAATGGGATTTGTCTTGGGGAAGGTTGCAGGACAATCCTGTTTCATATGCTGTGGATTGGGATTCGTATGATTCTGGGATCTTGGGTAGTGGGTATTTACCTTTCGGTGGGTGAGAGTATTGTTCTGCAGTCTAGCTAGGTTATATGCTTGCTTGAGGGATTTGGGTTCAAACATTTTCACCATGTTTTTGATTTCTACGACCAGTCCTCCAAAGAAAAACACCAGGGCTTGCTTCTCGGAGATTTGTGCCCTGTTCCATAATACATCAAAGTCTCTGATGTACTCTTCAAGGTCCCCTTCCTGCTTGTGCTCGGTGAGTTCTTCTAGGGGGTCTTTTTGCTCTCTAAACCTACAACATAGGGCGTCTACATACTCTGCCCAAGTAACCTCATTTCCCACTAAATTCCTCGTGTAGTTCTGGTGCCAGTATAGAGCCATACCATCCAGATAATACGAGGCCAGTTTCAATTTATCAGCTTCTGGTATTTCTTCTAGGTCAAAGTATTGGTTGCATTTGTACAACCATTTGTGCACTTCTTCCCCCTTAAAAGTAGGGAAGTCTCTCCGGGGTCGTCGTGACTGGTAGGTAGATTGGGTTCCCTCCCTCATCCAGCCCGAGTTGTTGGCAGTATTAAGGGATTGGTGAGTGCGAGTGTTCTGAGAAGAACTTGCCTCTCCAGCTAAGGTCTGTAGGGCTTGGTTAATGGCGATTTGCTGCGCAGCCATTTCTTTCATCATGGTCTTCAGTTGGGCTAAGTCCTCCGATTGAGCATGTAGTTTGATCTCAACCCCATTGACCCTCTGATTAGCAGCTTCCAGAGAATCATCCATCCTTCGGACGTCTTGGGACCTAGTTTCTGGTGCCATTTTTCTGAGTCCAAAGACGTGGCTCTGATACCAATTTGCTGCAGGTTAGAAAATGCTTCAGGGAGCAGTGAGAGATTTGGGGAAGATTAGGAGAACTTTGCTGCAGGTTAACAGAAAAAATCTCCAAGGAATGTAGAGAAACTAAGGGGAGAAGATGAAGTGGGGAAGAAGGCAAGAAGAGAAATGCTTTCTGCGTGTGACAGAAAGGACAGGGGAGAGATTCTGAATTCTGTTATATTTTTCTTGTTGTTCTGCTCATAACATTTAGGGAATTTAAAGACAAACCATGCACGTGCCAGCTTGGCATCGCCTACGTGGCTAACTACTGGAATAAAATAGAAGAACTATACAAACACAGTCGTTTTGAATTTCAAAATCATATTTCAGTCCCCTGCTAATCTTCAGCTCTTCTTTTTCCAGTTCGTGACAATGCCTCGTCCATGAAATCAACCTTGTCCTCAAGGTGACAGTGAGGGAATCTCCATCGTCTCCTCCTCCATATTGTCTCCATCATCATCTACTATGTATAAGGAGTACAGCCTTCGGTTTCTGCACTTATGCCCAGGTGCAAACCTCTCATCACACCAAAAACAGAGGCCCTTGGCCCTCCTCTCATCCATTTCCTTGGTTCTGATAGGTCTCGATGGGATGTGGCTGGAAGATGTATTGTGGTGGTCGGGAATAGGGTTCGTAGGAGTGGGCAGTAAGGCTTGGGTTGGGTTTTTGTAAGGAATGGGATTTGTCTTGGGGAAGGTTGCAGGACAATCCTGTTTCATATGCTGTGGATTGGGATTCGTATGATTCTGGGATCTTGGGTAGTGGGTATTTACCTTTCGGTGGGTGAGAGTATTGTTCTGCAGTCTAGCTAGGTTATATGCTTGCTTGAGGGATTTGGGTTCAAACATTTTCACCAAGTTTTTGATTTCTACGACCAGTCCTCCAAAGAAAAACACCAGGGCTTGCTTCTCGGAGATTTGTGCCCTGTTCCATAATACATCAAAGTCTCTGATGTACTCTTCAAGGTCCCCTTCCTGCTTGTGCTCGGTGAGTTCTTCTAGGGGGTCTTTTTGCTCTCTAAACCTACAACATAGGGCGTCTACATACTCTGCCCAAGTAACCTCATTTCCCACTAAATTCCTCGTGTAGTTCTGGTGCCAGTATAGAGCCATACCATCCAGATAATACGAGGCCAGTTTCAATTTATCAGCTTCTGGTATTTCTTCTAGGTCAAAGTATTGGTTGCATTTGTACAACCATTTGTGCACTTCTTCCCCCTTAAAAGTAGGGAAGTCTCTCCGGGGTCGTCGTGACTGGTAGGTAGATTGGGTTCCCTCCCTCATCCAGCCCGAGTTGTTGGCAGTATTAAGGGATTGGTGAGTGCGAGTGTTCTGAGAAGAACTTGCCTCTCCAGCTAAGGTCTGTAGGGCTTGGTTAATGGCGATTTGCTGCGCAGCCATTTCTTTCATCATGGTCTTCAGTTGGGCTAAGTCCTCCGATTGAGCATGTAGTTTGATCTCAACCCCATTGACCCTCTGATTAGCAGCTTCCAGAGAATCATCCATCCTTCGGACGTCTTGGGACCTGGTTTCTGGTGCCATTTTTCTGAGTCCAAAGACGTGGCTCTGATACCAATTTGCTGCAGGTTAGAAAATGCTTCAGGGAGCAGTGAGAGATTTGGGGAAGATTAGGAGAACTTTGCTGCAGGTTAACAGAAAAAATCTCCAAGGAATGTAGAGAAACTAAGGGGAGAAGATGAAGTGGGGAAGAAGGCAAGAAGAGAAATGCTTTCTGCGTGTGACAGAAAGGACAGGGGAGAGATTCTGAATTCTGTTATATTTTTCTTGTTGTTCTGCTCATAACATTTAGGGAATTTAAAGACAAACCATGCACGTGCCAGCTTGGCATCGCCTACGTGGCTAACTACTGGAATAAAATAGAAGAACTATACAAACACAATCGTTTTGTGTTACAGGTAATTTGAACTTCAAAATCATATTTCAGTCCCCTGTTAATCTTCAGCTCTTCTTTTTCCAGTTCGTGACAGAGGAAGCCGGAAGGACTATGGAGGGATTGAAATGAGGGACAAAATTTATGAAGTATTGTTGATTTGTTGGTTGTGTGTTTAATGTTGAAGAGAGTTGGAGAGGGCGGCTATCGAGTACTAGTGTTAGGAATAGAGATAGTAAGTGTAAAGTATAAACAATAAATTTTATATATATAGATATATATATAGACACACACTTCGAGGTTTGGGATTCAGGATCTCCTTTAATTTGAATCGTTTGGTTCTGTTAAGTTTATTCATTTTTTAATCTAATCAAACTAAGACGAACTGAACTGAAAATTTATTTAAAAAATGTAATTGATTTTTTTTAATGGTTTAATTTTTCTTGGTTATTTTATTTTTATTTTCTCGATTTAATCTATTTTTCTGTTGTTTTTTTTACCCTTATATTAAAGAGAGAGAGAGAGAGAGAAAAAAACATAGACATCTACATTAAATAAATTTGAGATTACCTTTTGATTTTCTAAGAGTATGAAACTTAATTTATTTCATATTGCTTTCTATTTTTTTTTCTTGGATAGAGAAAAACATAAAATAATATATATATGTGTGTGTGTGTGTGTGTGTGTGTGTGTGTGTGTGTGTGTGTAAAAACTCTTTATTTGTCTTTAACTACATTTTTTTATATTTTGTATTATATAACAATGAAGATCTCGTTTAGGAGTATGGTCCAAATAGAAATCTGTAAATAAATTATTTTTTATTTAAAATTATTTTTATTAATATTTTAAAAATATTAAGAAACAACAATTATTACAATTTCAAATACCATTAAAAAAATATATAGGAAGAATTTTTTTTTTTTTTTTTTTGAACTGATGCAGTATATTAAAAAAAAAGAGACTATACAAAGGAAAAAAACCCAAGCCTGCCGAGCGAAATCAGGAACAGACTCCCTCAAAGGCTCCAAGCTAGCAATGGAAGACCCAAGGGCCGAAAAAGGCTAAAACAAAGCCAAAACTAAAACAAGCTTAGGGGAAAGAGCCCCAATTCCAAAAAAACGAAGAACTAAAAATCTAGCTCTTCCCCTACTGGAAGGCCCAGAGACTAAGGCACGAACCAGTTATCCTGGATTGCCTCTGGGATATTTAGCCCAAGAAGATATGTTCAAAGAACCTCATGAGCCTCCTCTGCCGTGCGACGGGCAGATCTGTAAGTGGCTTTGAAAACCCTTTGGTTCCGCTCCATCCAAATGCAGTAGACCGAGGCCGCTAAAGTGAGTCTTGCAACAAGGCTGGAGAAGAGGCTTTTACTTTTGTAAGTAACAGCTCCCCACTGGATTAAATCAGGCCACCTGTAGTTGGGCCAAGGAGTCTGGTGTTTTGAGGTGAGCCAGGCCCACACTTCATGAGAAAATCTGCAGTTAAAAAAGAGATGCTCGTGTGTTTCATCTTCTAAGCTGCAAAGGTTGCAAATCCTAGGCCCCGCATGATCATACAATCTATCCATAGTACGCAGACGACCTTTGATAGCTAACCAAAGGATGAAAGCATGCCTCGGAATGCGATATTTAAACCAGCAAAGATGCATTGAGGTCGAGGTAGGATTGGATTGACGAAGGAGACGCCATGCTTTAACCACTGAGAAACTGCCATTTTTATCTCCCCAAACACAGACGTCTTGGACCGAGGGATTGGGGAAGAAAGAGATTGAATTCCAAATAGCCTGAAGACTCTGCGAACTCTGGGGGAAAACCCATTGAGAACCGTGGATGATGTCTGCTACTTTGGCCCCTTGGTGGAGATTAGATTGCCTGATCTCGCTCGAGGAGGCTAAATCACAGATTCTTTTGCCGTTTGGTAGCCAATAGTCGTACCAAAGAGAGGTGAGCTCACCATTACCAATAATGCATCTGAAAAGCCCTCGACAAAACTCTCGCCCCTGCAAAATCTTTCTCCAAGACCAGGTTGGTTTAGAGGGGATCGGGATAGACCAAAAGGGACGCCCTTTGAGAAGGACCTTTCGGACCCAGTGAACCCAAATGGAATCCTTGCCAACCATGAGGTTCCAAATGTGCTTCATGACAGCCACTTGGTTCCACACCCTAAGACTCTTAATACCAAGGCCATCTTCTGAATGAGGGAAACAAAGGTTTCGCCAAGACACTTTAGCACCAGTGGTCTCTAGAGAACAACCTCGCCAAAGGAAGGCTCCCATGATGCTCTCAATCTTATTAAGGATGGAGCAAGGGAGGATGAAGGTGGAACTCCAATACACCTGCAAGGAAAATAAGACTGACTTGATGAGCTGGAGCCGCCCTGCATAAGATAAGGAATTGGTTGTCCAAAGCTTAATCCGGTTGGTGATCCTGCTAATAAGGGGAAGACAATCCGAATGGGTCAATCTCGAAGAAATAAGGGGCAGGCCCAAATACTTAAGGGGAAGAGATTGTCTGCTAAACCCAGTACTCTCACAAATGCTGGTGGCCATTTCCCCATTAACGCCCGATAAGAAGATAGCACTCTTAGTGTGGTTGACCACTAATCCTGAGATGTTGGAGAACCTGTCAAGGGCTGACTTGACCACTAATCTGATATATAGGAAGAATTGGTGAACTTATCAGACTGGATCGCCAGGCTGAAGTGTGTGCCTGTCCTATTCATTCATGTAAAATTCTAAGCAGATGCTTCGTTGACATAACTTTAACGGTTCAAAACTTCATTACACAAGCTCTGTCGGAAGCAGCCCACAGACTCTGCTCAATGATCAGTTCTATTCAACCACGTGCTTCCAAGTTCCACCTCAGCCAGGACTGCATCTTTGGAACGGGAAGGCTGTTTGTTTTTCAGTAAAAACCACAGTTTTTAATTTCTTTTGCTTAGAAAATAATTTGTGTTTTTTTATTTTTTATATGTTAATATTAAAAATAATTCTAAAAAATAAAATATATATTATTTTATATATTTTTAAATTAAAAAATTAAAAAACAATTATACTACATCCTCAAAGACTCTTTGTTACTACTTCAAACCTACGAATACTCAGAGAGCGTAAAAAACAAGACAGCACCACCTACGAATCCTCATATGTAATTAAAATTACTTTTCAATTATTTTTTTATTTCTGAACGTATCAACATAATATTTTTTATTTTATTCTTTAAAAAATTATTTTAACATTAACACATAATAATAATCTAAAAACACTAAAAAAATAATTTAAATCAAAAAATAAAAACAGAAAAAAATCAAGATTTTTTGAAACGCAGTACAATGCTAACATGTTAGGCAAATTTTGAAAAACAAAAAATGTCAAACTTTGCATTTAGGATAAATTGGACAACAAATTCCTAAGCAGAGGCACTAAGAACCTTCAATATACAAAATGTTGGGACTGGCGCAAGCCATGGATCAGGCTCTAGTTTTCTGGAGGCTATGGAAGCATAGAATCATTAATGTGCAGTACAGTGCATGAAAGATGGCCAAGCAAAAGTCAAAGAGGTCCATCATACGAGCAGTGAAGTTCCCTTTTTGCAACGCCAGCATCACTCAGTCTACTGGACCACCATCACTCATCAAGCCCATAGTCCTCGCCGAAGTATCTATCAACTAGACCATTTGCCATATTTCTCAAGTCTTCATTCTCATGAAACTGAAATCTTTCCATGGCTTCAATACCATCCTCTCGCTCAACAAGCTTTGCCCCCTCGCCATTTGGCATCCCCCTCAAGACCTGCATTGACATTTATAGATGAATGATGATCAAAAAGGTTTGGGGGGTCATCCAATGATAATTTGTTGAACAAAAATATCCATGGTTATAATTTTTTGTAAAAATAAAATGAATTTGGTGCGTGCATGCAGTTATATGGACAAGAAAGGAAATCTCATGAATCACCAGACCAATCCTAAAGTTCATATCTTAGCAAAGAGAAAAATAGGTTAATTTTTTTAAATAGCCACAAAGAAAAACCAGAAAAGAAGCAAACCATAAAGCAAGAAACAAAGCAATCATTTGAATGCCAAACAGACATCCTCTCTTGATGTCAGGTCACATTCAAATAGATATATTTACAAGGAACTGTTTCCTTACCAGCTCCATAAATTGAAGACCTAGTCTTGCAGCCTCGGTGTCGGCAGATCTAACCAAGTCAATGAAACCAGGAAGGCATCCTCTACCAACTAGGGAAACCAGGTGCTCTGAGATTAAATTTGGCTTTCCATCACCTTCTGTTGGGGCAACACAGAGATTACCCAAAACATATGCTACTTCCTTTCTTATGTCAAAAGGCGCAGTTGAAAGTAAACGAAGTAATATAGGCGCAGCCTCACTAGAATATATCAACTGCTTGTGCTCAACTGAACCAGCTGCAATGTTAGATAATACCCAAGCAGCTTCCTATAACAATGGTAAAGATTTCCAGTAAGAACGAGTTATAAAGGTTAATGTCAAATTAATTAAGACATGCTAATTCACCTTCTTCAAGACTCGGTGCTCACTCTTCAAACATTTTACAAGGACCTCAATGACATTATCTGAGTTTCAGAGAAGTTGATATTTTAGATAAAAGTATTCGACGGAAGACTAAACTTTCCCAAGTTAAGCAAAAGAGGTATTCCACTGACCTGTGATTTCACATCCAGGAAGAAGAACAGCAACTATTGTGTGTGAATCACCAGCTATTACATTACCTAAACTTCGTAAGACCTGGATAGGAAATTACTTGCCAAATTATTCAAAGACAAGGAAATATTAAGTTTATATACATCCCAAATCCATTTGGCAAAGCATCACATAACTTGATTAAGGCATGGTAGGTTTAGAAAGCTAATTATTTCATTAATATCTTTTGAAATTATGAAATAGCAAGAAAATGCAAATTTGTAAAGTTTCCAGGTCAACTATAATTTAGGTATACAATTGCTAATAATTCCCCAATTGTAAACAACAAAATAGTAAAACCATAGTGTTGAGTTAGGTTTAGTTTTAAAGAGCTCATATTTTTCTCCTTTTCTTCTAGTCTTTTGGAAGAATTCATTTTCCTTTTGAGCTACAAGAAGAAATCAAAGTTCACGCCATTTTTTTTAAAAAAAAGGATCAAACTGAGGAACTCACATTGGGGTTTTTAAGACAAAAGCATTACCAGCAAATGGATTAAAACTTAGAACCCCAAAAAAAATATTGCACAGTTTCAAACATTATAATGTGCCCTTACATGACATTATATTCAAAGTTACAAAATAAAGATTTATGACAACAGCAGCAGCAGCAAATGGTAGAGGATAACATCCAGGACACAAAATTTAAGCTTTGTATAGGAAGACCAAATGCCAATAAATAAATAGCAGCATTGATCAACAAAAGCCATGTAAAATCTCATATTGAATGTACCGGAATAAGCAATTGCAAGCTATTTGATGATGCTAATCTTTGTACAAGCAGCTGAATGACATCACTTTTAACCAGCATACTGGTAGCAACATTTGAAAGGGCTGAGAGATACACAACCACCCATGCTACTTCAGTTGCTAATTCCTCATCCCTGAATTCAACAAGTAAATACTGCTTTAAACTTGGGTATAAATTTTATAAGTAACTGAATGAAATAATTTCAAGAAATGAGAATTATTCCCCAGATCAAAGAGAAGAGAGATGGTAATTGTCCCATACAAGATATAAGGATGGAACTATAAGACAACAACATCTCAGGGAATTCTACCCAATAAAAGGAGAGAAAAAACCCAGCAGAACCTTAAAAACAGAGTGCCATCTTTTAGTAACTTAACTACAACTGATTGCAGCAAGAACACTACCATCTCGATTCTTGCGTGTTCTGATTGTTAGGTACCTTTTACATGGGATTCTTCAGCAGAGTATAATTTTAAACTTGTAAGAGAAAAGGAAAGGAAAATGATATGAAGAAAATCTAAAATAAACAAGCAATATCATATATTGGAACAAGAGTGTGGCATATATGATGTAGAAACTTTTCTAGGCCATCAGTATATGGCTATATGCCATGAAGCAAAAGTGAGATTTGCATGATCTGCTTGTTGATGAACAGAACCTTGTGTACCAAAAACCGAGTAGTGAATGATTAACAGGATAGAAGATGATCATCGAGAACCATTTTTCAAATGGTTAAGAATCAAATCACAAATTCTTATCAAGTGACTAATTTCAACTATTTGCCATTTTTTGAATGGCTTAAGAACGACTATCACCTAAAATGTATTTTCCTCAAAAGGAATTATTTTAAATAGTTCCTGGTCATGAGGGTTAACCTCTATATGGATTTAACATGCATTAGAAGAGGGAATAATGTTGAGAAAACAGAAAGATAATAAATATTGATCAGAATGTAAACATGGACAGCCAACTTGGTCACCACAAGGCTTAAAGAAAATGACAATGATTGATTGACACCACTTACGCTTTTCTTAGGTGCCGAAGAATTGCATCTACAACCCCATCAACTCTAATGAGTTCTGTGGCAGCTTTATGATCTGGTCCCTGCATTCAAACACACTGAAGCTATGCTGTAAATGAAATTTAGCACACAAGCATAATGATGTGGATACGAATATATCAAACAGCGAACTTAATGATGTTTATTACCAAGTCAGCAATTGCTTTAATCACAAGAGTGGAAAAAGGTGCAATAGGAACCTATCACCCTAATAGTGGAAGGGGTACTTTAATCACAAGAGTGGCTCATGACCAATTCCTCCAATTGAAGAGATCAAGAATGCAACTGATCGAGGCAGAGAAATTTAATGCTTGTTTTTGAAAGCCTAGAACTCAATAACTGATGAAACAGAAGTTGTCACAGAGTTGTGGCTCATGCTATATGCAAACTCAACACCAGGTTTGTAGGTAAACAAAGAATCTTAGCTATCCTTGAAAAAACCAATATGATACTAGAATAAATGACTGAAGGGATAAGAGTGGGGCTGTTGGTGTTGTTGTTGCTGAAAACTAGTTGATAACTTTGTACTACTAACAGATATTTGAAAACAACTTGATAACCTATTAAAAAAATAGAACATTTAGCATCACACTGGGGTTTCTACAAACTGCACCTGTGAAATCTCTGGCATCGCATCTAAGAAAATATTGCATGATGCACCTACAATTGAAGGCATCTCACAGAGTAAAGCACTAAATCCTAGCAACATTCTGGCTTCGAACTTATTTTCCAATTAAAAATGAGATCCCTGCATATAGTCTCTCAAAGTAGGTTCAAGCTTATTTTCCAATAAAAAAAAAGATCCCTGAATTTAGCCTCTAAAAGCAGGTTACTTGGGAAGGAGCCTCTGAGTTGTTGACAAAAGAACTAACATCTCTAGGGGATGAGGTTCTCTTTGGAACATGTTTCTAATTTTTCAATGCCATCATAAGCCAAAAGTGACGAACACATGATAAGGTTTAAAACCTTGATTAGGTTTGACAATGCCCAAGCAGCTGTTCTCACAGTTGAACCCTTGTTTGGCAGCATCATTCTTGCAAGTGGTGGTAAGGCACCTTGACATAGCAAAACACTTCTCAACTCTTCTCCTTCACCAGCAACATTTCCCAATGCCCATGCGCACTGTTCAGCCACAGGCGAGGAACTCTTTTCTACACAGAAATGCAACTATAAATGCCAAACCAAAAGTAGCATAATGATCCACTGAAGCTTCAAACAACTATTTGTTAAAACAAGGAAAAGAAAAACTAAACATATGCCCATGAATTACTAGGCTATGGTTTTCAGAATTAATATGTTATGGGAAATGAATGTTTCAATTATCTAATTTAAAGTGGAATTTTAGTATCACTCAGAGTTACCTTACATTGTTGTCCAATTATGGGCTCACGTCACCACAACCAACATACATTTATCATAAAGTATCAAGACAATGAAGCAAACAAAAAAAATAATTCTTGACACTAAAAAGGATGCACCAGCTGTCACAAACCTCCAAGATGTGCAATAAGCAGTGGTAAAGCAGGCAATAATGCTTTTGTTTCTTCTGGTTTTCCTGCTGCAATATTTGTAAGGCACCATGCTGCCTCAAGTAACTGCAGATAAGACAAGAATCAGTGTTTATATTTACATTACTCCTTATAAGAAGCTGTATGTTTTTAGTTTTGTTCCTAGAACAGGTAGGTGGATATGAATCAATGTATTTCTCCGCCAAGCACTGAGCATTCATTCAACATGCATTGCACTTTAAGAAAGAAAAAAAGAGAACTAGAAGACTATTAAAACCTAATTTAGATAGAGATCCCACTGACACCCCACACAGACACCTTTTAACTAAGGAGAACGGTTCTTTTTCATAATTTAACCGAGCTGAAGAGTTGCATGTATTAAATAACTGATCTGGAAAAAAAAAACATCATTGGACCTGTTCATCTGGAGAGCCAAATGAGAGGCACTGCACAAGCAAGGGGATTGCTCCAGCTTTAATAGCAGCTTCAACAGGAGGGAATTCAGATTTTGACAGCAAACGTCTCATCTCCCGAAGGGCACCAACTAGCTTCTGCATCGCACCTTTTCCCCTGAAGGTTTAAGCATAAAGATTTAAAACAAGTTCCAAAAGAACTTAGAGGTAAAAAACACCTAAAATAAAATTACACATCAAATAGATTCAATGACATGACATGTTCATGAAAAGGAGAGGTAGGGGCTGAATTAATGTCTCTCAATGCCAGATCAGATAGGAAGCTATACATATATATTCATTAGTGTTAACATTAAGCAAATGTTCTTCAAACATTTTCCAGATCCTTATGATACTTTTCCATGTGAGAATTCAGTTCCCAATAGCAAGAGTTTACCACATTAAGCTTCCCAAAGTTAATCAAACGTGGTTAACAGTCATCACTGCTCAGTATCTCAAAATTTTATAGGTCATATTTCTATACCTAATTTCTCATATCCTCTTAAATGGAAAGCTAGCTTCTACTTTATTTTGAGCAACCACGAATTATATACAGGCATGAAACTTAGTAGTCAGTTTATTAAATTATTCACTGAAGGAATTTGATATAAATTAGACAAGAAAACCTGGCTGATAGCATAGTCCAGATTAGCATATCATTAATAACAAGAGTATGAAAATAGGAACAGGTTTTGGGAGGGCGTAAGCTGTGAAAAATCTATCAAAGATTACCCAACGAACACATCCAGGGCATTTGTTTTCATTTCACTAACATTCCCCTAAAATCCCCAATTTTTTATACTCATCTTAACCAGCATAGAGTTATGATACAGGAACATAACAAGAATGAACATCTGCATACAAAAAAAAAAAAAGGTTCTTCTCAACTGAAAATAAAGAAGGCATAAAGTTTAACATACTGAAAAGAAACAGCAGACTTCAACTCTTCAACTGCCGACGAAGTTTGAGCCTCCAATATTGATTGCTCTTCATCAATTATCATGTCATTTTCAATACATACGTCACTATCATCACAACTAGAGCTCACTCTACAAAGACGCTTCGCACGCACCAACGATTCTCTCCTTTCCTTCCCCACCTCCACCGCATTTTGCCGCCTCCTATGCGCCGCAACATTACCAACTACCCACAGAAAAATTAAACACGCATCCAATAATATTTGTATTTATATATAAACCCTTGTGCTGAATCAAATTAACAAGTCTGTTCGGTAGAAATGATTCTACAAAAGTTCAATTTTTTTTTCTCGGCAACCAAACAGAACAGTAGAACGATTTAAAGCAAACAAAACTAGCTATGAGGGAAGAAGAGAGGGAGGGGAGAGGGGGCGGGGGACAGACCTGAAGACTTGATAGGGTCTCTTCGGTGAGAAGTCAATCCACCTTCGGCCATTTTTTTTTATTGCTTTTTTCAGTGAGGTTTTTGAATGTGAAGAAAACGAGAGAAGAGCGCAAACAAAAACCCTTCACAAATTGCAGGGATTTTCTAACTTTCACGCGCCTTTGATTTGATTTCTATTTATTTCTTGGCATATTGCGAAATGGCTGCTTCTTTTAATTTAACGCGAAGCACCCTTAAAAGTTCGATATGTTTCTCAAGCCCCTACTCTTTTTTTTTTCTTTTCTCCGTTTTAATGAGTTCGATTTATTTGAGAAGATAATATAATTTCTCCTTTCTTTTTTTTTATATATTTTTTATTCAATAAAATAAAAATAAAAAACAATGAAAACAATCATCAAAACATTTTGAAGGATTGAGATAAAGATTAAAAAAAAAAAAGATCTCTAATTAAAAATAATAAGGACAAGAAAACATACCTTTTAATATACATCATGTTTATTTTTATAACATCATGATAAATTTAATGTTAATGTATTAGAAACTATAATAATAATAATAATAATGCACAACTTGTGCATCCACACATCAAATATATATCTTGTCGATGTTATTATACTCGAGTCAGTCTGGTTGGTAAACCTGAAAATATTTCAACCTAATTCTTGCTTGATTTGACTTGATTATCAAATTAAACTAAGTTGAAGTTGACATGATATAATTTAGTTAATATAATGGATTCACTTGGTTGACACAATAAAAACCCAACTTAACCCCAAATTTGTTTGAAGATAACATCGTCTTGGATCAAACCAAGTTAATCAAGGTAAGCCATTAAACATGTGGTGTGATGCGAAGCGATTCATGGATCTAGTTGAGTTTAATAGTTATGTTTTTAGAGTTTATTTTTTATTTAAATTATATGATAATAAAAATAAATATATAAGGGAAAGTAATATAGTAATTTTTTAAAAAAAATCTTTTATCCTTACTTGGAAACACCTAGTAAGAGTGTAAAACCTCATTAAACCTTGAAAAAAATTAAAAATTCACCTGAATTCAAGAAAATAATAATTCCTTCCCCTAATCTTTGGTTTTGGCAATGTAAAAGGTAAAGAACAACTTAATGAAACTACTCTCATCAAATAATTTTAGTGCTCAACCAACCACTTTCCTTTTCTTATCTCATTTTTCAATAATTTTCTTTCTTCTCTTCTAAATTCAGAGATTGAAATATTAACAAAATAAATTTTTTTATCAAAATTTAAAATACTTCAAACTAAAAGGAGCATTAGGATAGTGAACAGAGAATATATTGACAAAAGTGAAGTTTTTTATGAGAATTCCATAAAAGCCATATTGTTTTGTTTTGGTTGTCAGTTCAATTTCTTTTCTTTTAACTGTATACTAATTTAAATATTATCCCATCGAAATAGCCTCGGATAAAGTATGGGGATATAATCAAAACCTTTAATTGTTTTAAAAAATAGCAGATACGAGAGATAACCAACTCAAAAAAACACCACAAAAGCACATGTGAAGCTGGAAAAAAAAAGGTTCAATGATAAAAAAAAAAAAAAAAAAAAAAATGCAGACACTATATTGAAACTCCATTGAAACTCCCTTCTGTTTTAATTTATTTTGTAATCATGAAAAATAAAATCATTCTATCAACACCAAGCACTTTCTTTACAAGTTACCTCATCATGTTTTAGGACGTCCCAGATGGAGTGAGGCACTTCAAAAACGAATTGTTTCCCCTTCCCCTACTTTGTTTCCTGGATGGAGGATAGGATGCTTGCACTTTGCAAAAATGGGTTCCGTCCAACAATACAGGGCCATATTATATACCACAGGTTTGTGCAAGCATGTAAGAGCACGTACGCAGTTCACTTGAAGAAAATATGTTGTAATGAATGAAAAATAAGAAGACATCTTTCATCGCGCCAACAAAGGTATATGGATACAATAATACAGGGGCATTTTCTAATCAAAAGGAAATTGTTAAATGATCCAGAAGTTTAGTACGTTTATCATAAAGCATCATATAAGAGGGGGGGGAACTACTATCATCTAATGAGACTACTTCAGAAATATCACAAAACAGTAAACTTATAAACTCAAGTATAAAATGTTTATGCTTTCTGTGGTACTTCCTTTCAGTACAGCAGAGCTCTAGTATGGCAAATAGGCTCATCTAAACTGAGTACCAGCTCTTCCTGTTGGTGGCCTCCCTTGCGAGCTCCTGAGTAGAACGCTTCAAAGAAGAGTTCCAGTTGCTCAATCGTGCATTCGTACAAGTAAAGGCACTCCTGAATAGATCGTTGGAGCTGTCAACCAGCAAAATGGAGCAAGAAAAGCATTTTCAATGAAGGGCACAGATATCATAAATTGCCAAAAGAGCTGAATAAGTAGATAGTAGATTTGTTTTGTGCAGTTATATGCAATACACACACCGCACCTCAGAGGCACCGTTCTAGCATTGATTTGGTACTCATGGTAGCTTGGCACAGACATGCACACTTCACAGCACCACATGAACCCAATTATAAGTGAAAGGTTTAGTAATCATAACAGTACACCACACATGCACACATTTTTAATGTCCCTGTCCTTTATCACACATTAAGATATACATCCTTGTTTCAACTATCCAATAAGCATGCTACTTCTTAATGATTTCACCCTGTGAAGTACTCATTTTATTCTTCCTGTCTTGTTATCCAACATCCAGCTTGACACACTTGTTTCAATAACCAATGATCAAGCTAGTTAATGATTCAAACACTGAATTCATTTTAACTGTCCCTATCCTGTAATCTCATATTTGACCTGACAGCCTTGTCACTACCCCATGAACATGCTACTACTTAATTATTTGACACCATTATTTCCCAGCATATCCAATTCATTGAACATATGGTAGAACTTTTCCTACTCAGCGTGAAGATATATTTTTATACATGTATTTTGTTGAAATTCTATCAAATGTTGCATGCCATGCAAGTCATTTTGCAGAGTAAACTATGTTCTCCCAATATGAGATAAGTGGAATGAATTCTAAAATATTAGCATATAGATATTCTGTCTTGCTCAAACTTTATCCTTTCTTGATATAACTGTGAGTATTAATTCTGCAGAACAGCTTCCAACAAACGAGATATTAAAAAGCAGGTGCTAGCATTCTAATATAATAAATCCAGAATTGCTCAACTCAACAATCTCAACTATCACTCAAAATATACACCGATGGCTTCATGCCCTGCTTAGATACAGTCTAGAACTATATTTTCTTCTAAAGGGCACTTCAACATTACAGATTCTAACAAAAGGGGCTACATTTGACACAGGAGACACTTAATGTCAACTGAGGCCACAAGAAAAGTTTACAGTTGAAATGGGGGGCAAGACATCAGCAAAGGAAGAAAAGAGAGAAGAAATCCTTCAGTGAAAACTATAGAAAGGTTAAAAACCATTTAAGTTTTTCATAGCTAAGAGATGAGAATAGATTTCCTATTTCATAGCATACAAATCCCAAGCTTCTCATTGAGTGATCATGCATGTGGGACTATCCTAGGAGAACTTATCCCTTACACTGAAAAGAATAAAAGTGTTAAGGGATAAATAAAGATTAATGTGTTAAAATGGGAGGGCTTCTAGAAAGGGATTAACTAATGAATCAATTAAGCCAACAAGTAGAAATAGTGTCACTGTCATCACAATGAAAACAGATAATCAGGTGGGGTGAAAAGGAAAGTGCGTCCAATACAAAAGCTAAAATGCAGGATGGAAAACATGGACTACGTCAGATTTTCAAGACAGATAATCAAGGACAAGAAGGGATTACATCTTCTGGCATCACAAAATGGTGATCAGATGTGGAATTTACACTCATGAAAAATTCCCACATAAATGCTAACAAGTTCAATTCCCTATAGTTGGTAGTGTCATCTACAACACAGTGCAGCAAGATGGATATACCATACTGCAGGGAAAAGTATCTCACACAGTCAGACTGTATTTGACTAATGTTTTGCACGCATATTGTATAAAGCTAGTGCTCTCAAGTTTGCTCACATAGTCTAGTATTTTCCAAATATTATTAGTCATGTGCAGCTAACAGCTTTCATAGTCATTTAGACATCTCCATAGATACGAATCTCTTGCTGTTAGCTGACTCCACTGAATTGCATTTTCGTAACAAAACACAACATGATATTCAATACAAACAACTTCCTCCATGAAACTTGCAAATCTAAAGGCAATTCAAATAACCATTTGATTGTTTTTCAAGGATTTAAGCACAGCAGCTATGCTTATGAACTACAGTAAAGTGATATGATGAGGTTTTATTTGAAGTTTTAAAATTGTAAAACTGACATATAATCCCCATTTATCTTTGTCCCTTACTATTTTACCCTCTAAAGTTTCACTTGCGTTTTGTGTTGTTCCTATGAACAATTTTTCAACAGCCTTTTCTTTCTTTCACGGCAAGTTCATAAATCTTCTCATAGTACAATGGACCACCACTGTAAACACAATGAAATTGAGATCGCAGCATACCAGCAAAAATATAAAGCTGTTGTTTCTAATCTAACAGACAATCTCAGTCAAATTCACATTAGCAAATATGAGCACGCATGACACATCAAAAAACATAATCATGATTTAAACTATCAACAAAAAGCCAAATAAAGATCAGATTTCAATAGCCCAGAAAGAAATATTACCAAATCAATCAGCTTTAGCAGCCATATTCTTTCTAGCAGCTCTTGCATTATCATACTCAAACTTCAAGACATTCTTAATATGGGAAGTATCCTTCACATAAAACATCCTTCCAAACATGCTCTCCTCCATCACCGGAAAATATTCCTGAATCACATTAGTCACAACCCAAAACCACCCGGCCCCAAGTAAAATCCCTAAAACAGCCCCAGCAAAAACCTGGGAAACCGTATGATACCCTAAATAAACCCTAGAAAACATGGTCAACAAAGCTACTGACCATGTAAAAAAAGTAACAGCCCATTTATTCTTAATCTCCAACAATCCAATTCCTTCGTGGGTCAACAAAGTGAAATAAACAGCGAAAAAGAACATGTACTGTGAATGGCTAGAAGGCCAGCCATGAGAATCACACATATCAAGAAGAACACATGTTTCAGGTCGGGCTTGTTGGACGAATGTTTTAATGATTCCGTTGATGACTTGGGAAATGAGAAGACCAAAAGCGAAAAACATGCCGTGGAGCTCTCGACGGAATAAGAAGTGGGTGAGGAAACCTCCTAGACTTATGAAGACAGGGATCAGTGATACCCATGCTAAGAAATGGCCTAATTGATCTCCTTTTCTGTAGCGAACGAGAGTGAGAGTCACTGCTTTTAGTGGTGTGTCGGACATTTCTTGAGAGTTAAAAACAGAGATCTAGATTTTTTTTTTTTGGGAAGAACGGAGGGAGAGGACGTTGAGAGCTTTTTAACTTAAGAGGAAGGGTAATTCAACGGAGGAACTTCCAAACTAATTCTTATTTAAAAATATATACTAAAATAATACTTTTTTGAGATATTTTTATAAACATATAAAAAAGTTAATTTGAGACTTAAAAAAAACAATTAATACAACTAAACCGTAATACTAAACATCACATAAAAATATATGCACATATAAAAATTAAATGATATTAAAGAAAATAATGCCTTTATTTTTCTCTCTTTTAGAAATAAGTGTAGAGAAAAAAAAAGAGAAAAAAATAAAAAAAAATGTATTGGATTGTAGAGGTAGATTTATCTTTGTAGTAGTTTTGAAGTTATTATTTAAAATACAAGATACTAGTAGATTATATTCCTTTTATCTTCATTGTCTTTGTTAGTGGTATTTATAAAAATTAATTTATTTGTAATTTTTGCTATTATTTGACCCGGTTTTATTCGTCAAAATCATGTAATATGGATAATATATATGATAATAAATTAAAAAAACCTAAAAATTAAAAACACTAAATACTAAAGAACAAATATCTCACATCTTGTTCTTGAAGGGAAAAAATCCGGTTTGAGTCATTACTTGGTATTATGGTCACTAAGAAACCTAACAGGTTAACAAATTTTTTATGGTATTGGACTAGTTATGTAAAAAGAAAGATATTATCACTGTTTAAGTATCCTACCTAAGGCAGGTTGCATTAATGATTTTGTCTTATATTGCCAGGGTTTTGTTGTAACGCCCCCTTCTCTGAGAGACAAACAAGTAATCTTATTAATACACATTTGTCAAGAAAAGAAGATGAAATGTTTTTTTACACACACACATATATATAAGGTTTCATTAAAAATTCTATTGAAATTTCAGCAGAACCTTCCCTGTACTAGCAGATCCCAAGTTTTTGACTTATAAAATAACCTTTAATTCAATCTTGATTCATTCATCCTAGGTCTACAAAACCCTAAACATCATTCTCATCACAACCACAATTAATAAACCATACATTTAATAACAATCAACAATTTACACTGGAGTTAATATAAATCCAGTAAAATTTTAATAAAATACAACAAAACGAGTTAATTTTTTTACATTCCATTTTTTTCCAAAAATAATGATCATACATATCAGTTTATCAACATTTAATTTATATGAAATACTACTGGATACAAAAAAAAACTAAGAAATAACAGTTTTACTCCTGACGTGAAGATGATGGACCTGAAACATAAATACAAAATAATTTCATAAAGAAAATTTTAAAAAATAATATTAAAGTTATTAAACCCATGATATGCAATCATAAATAATTAAAATAACCAACATAGCTATTTGAAACACAAACTAACTTCCCTACTTATGTATTGCAGATACTAAGTATTGTCGATACCCTTATCACCCTACCGGTATCAGAAATTAGAGAAGACCCCTTTCCGGGTTCATAACATACCTCATTTTTTTTTTTGAGAATGTGTGTTGATTCCATTATATATTTTTTTTGAAATTTCAACATACATGAATATAAATTTAAACATTGCACCACAATCCTTTTATCCGGGATTCTAACATACATTCGATGTATATTAGCCTGTGCATAGTGATCCCCATCCTCGGGATCCTGACATACACTGAATGTATGATAGTCATTCATGATGATCCTCTTATCTAGGATCCTAACATACACTAAAATGTACGTTAGCTATTTTTTGGCGATCCCTTTTATATGGGATCCTAGCATACACTAACTGTATGCTAGCCACCATCATGTTTTGTCCATCACATTTTCAAACTTCCCTGATACACATGCCTTAAATATTCTTACTGATAAATCATATCTTCTCAAACTTCCATCAAAGCTTTAAGCATAATTCACACATTTTCACTATGAAAATTAAATCAGAAACGTAGGCATGAATCACCTACCTGTTGTGGATGCTTCGCTCATGGTCCCTTTGATGCGAACCCTAGCAGAATTTAATGGTATTCGCGACCCCAACATCAATCTAACCCAAGTTTTGTTGAGATTTGAATGAGCTTATCACAATGGAAGACTTGCTCCAAGGCAACAAGACTATAAACTGAATCAATCACAACGCCTACACTTGGAGACGAGCAAAGGAAGTATAAATTCACAACAAAGAATGGTCAATTCTTTGAAGAGTTGAAAGTTCATTCAAGAACCAAGAAGGAGCAACCAAAGTCAGCTACAATGCTGGAAAATATTGTCAAAAAAGTTCCCTAACATTATACCTAAATAGTATTTATACTCCAAACCAAAACCCTAGTTTCCCTAATGGCCTCACATAAACCCATTTTAAATAATTATTAACCCAAGAAAAACTATCCCAAAGTAATTAAAATAAAAAAATGAAGAAATCTAAAACCCAAACAAATTGTCTCCTCTCAAAATAATTAAAGTTTGATAGACTAACTAATTAAATAAGACAAGTTCATTGTTCCGCATTCTGTCTGGCAGCAACAAGGCCTAACTTAAAATGAATGGTTCTCTCTCGTCTCAATGAATTCGAAGGCGTGCTATATACTGTTGGAAAGGTATGGAAGTCTAGTTTTTAGCACAACTATAATCACATAAAAATTATACATGTTGCTCTAGTTATGACTAAAAGATTAACGAAGGTCAAACTGTCCGAATTTAGTCTTCTTCTACCAATCCTTATGTAATGGTCTTGGATCCACCAACAAGCCCCTCTTGAACATGAATCAGATTAATCAAGGCTTTCTCTTTATTATTACATATCCTCTTGAAGTCCATCATAGCCCATGTATCTTGAAGAAGTCTATTTAAAGCTTTTTTGAACTTTTTAGCCTGAAACCTAGTAACTGGATCAACTAGAACCTCCAATGGATCCTTTTATGGTTGGATTGCATCATCCCCTCGCTCCTCAAAAGGATTCGACCTCGAATCATCACCTATATACAATAATTATTTTGCAAAATACATAATATTTCCATCCTAATTACTGTCCTCAATGGCCAGCCATGGCCTTTCCTAGGGGCTCCCTATTTCCGTTCCATTTGCCTTGCCAATTAGCTCTCATTTCATCCCATTTCATGTCACATTCATCAATTACACATAATTTCACATTTCCCCCCAAAAATCCAAGAACTCTAACCCAAATCTCATAAAGAAAAATAATATCATTTAACCACAAAGTCAAGAATCTTTTATATGCATATAAGAAACACCATACCAAATAAGATTTAAGATCCTAATAGGTTGTGAAATCACAATCTCCTCCTCCCTTTTTTTTCTGCCTGCTTTGTCAGCCTAATACTCCTTCTTTTCCTCCAATTTCTTCTTCCAATAATACTCCAAATCCTTGTGTTTTTGATGTTTGAATGTTTTGGTAACCCTTAATCTCACTTTCACTTTGAAATTCTTCTTCAATTGGGTAAGAAAAATATAAAAATCTCCCTCCCTTTCTTCCCCTCATTCTGCTAGACATAAAAGAAAGAGAGAAGTATTTATACCCCTCAATTTCTCTTATTGCACTTAGGCCCCTATTTTCTTTAAATATTTTCTTTTTACCCACACCTTCTCTTCTTATAATTTAAATCATTATCATTACATTTATTTCAATTTCACCCCCTCAACCTATTTTATTTCTCTTCTAATTTATTCATTTAATTTAAAACTAGGCCCAATTAATTCTGAGTTGAAAATTATGATATCTCAACTATTTCGTCCGGAAGTTATATCCAAAATTTCTAAATTCTTATTCTATTTAAATTTGTTAGTGAATTCTTCCACTTTTATTTATTTATTTTATTTAGTCTATAATTTACACTTACATTTATTTCCCGGGATTTACATTTGTTATGTTATTTTTTTGATGGTTTGCCTTTAATATTACTGACTATAGCATCAATGAATATACAACTACAAATACTTCTAAATTTAGCGTTGATAAATATCACATGAAAAATATGTATGATGTTTGATAGGTCCCAATCATGCTATGAATATGATAATGCAAATAGTATTCTACTTCGGGTGAGAATTAACTGCAAGACTTTTATTTGGAAAATAAGTTGTTTTTTACTGATTCCTAAACGATTTAAATACAAGAAAGAAAATAACAACCACTCCTAATTCTGAGATCATATCCCTAAGAATTAGGACATTATCACCTTTTAGCACCTAGCCAATCATGCATTATTGAAAATCAAATAATAAGTACTAGACATATTCCTAAGCAAGCATGCTTTATGGACATGACCAACAACTTAGACCACATCTTTGGCCAATAGAACTGTCTCCCTGCATGTTTCATGCATGTGAGACTTGCATTTACGTGACAGCTCTTAGTCAAAATACTTTGGGTTTTTCACAGCCACTCTTACAGATCTTCTTGGTTTATCGATACTTTCCCCTGTGACACAAACCTTGTCCTCAAGGTTTAAATTGATGAACTTGTCCCATAATTCTTGAGTGTTTTCCCATGTAGCATCATCGAGTGGAAGTCATTTATATTGGACTAAGCTTTCCTCAATAAATTTGGATCCCCGTTTTACCCAATGGGTATCTAATATACACTCTGGCTCATAAGCAATTCCCCATCATCTGCCACCGACAGTAAGTTAGTGTGAGCAATAATTTGTTCTCCCACCTTTATTTAAAAAAAAAGACATGGAAAACTAGGTGAATGCGAGAGTTGTGAGGAAGCTTGAGTTTGTAAGCAACGTTTCCAATTTTTTCTACAACTAGAAATGGCCCATAGAATCTGTTTGCAAGCTTTTGATAGGCTCTTTTAAATACAGAGTGTTGGTGGTAGGGATATAGCTTTAGAAATACCATATCTTCAACTTGGAATTCAATGTCTCGATATTTGGAATTGGCATGTTGCTTCATAAGATTATTAGTTGTGTGTAGATTGCTCTTAAGTTGTTGTAGCAAAGCATCTCGAGAAGCCAAGTTTTTGTCGACTTCGTGAACTAGACAAAACCCTTCATGGTACTGAGGTATTATGGGCGGTGGCCTTCCATAGAGAGCTTGGAAGGGAGTCATTCTTGTAGAGGCATGATAGGTAGTATTATACCAAAACTCAGCCCATGGAAGAAAGGAATGCCACTTACAGGGTTGCTGGTAAGCAAAGCAACGCAGATATTGCTCAATGCAATTGTTGACAACTTCTATTTGCCCATCGATTTGCGGATGGTAAGCGGAGCTCATCTTCAATTTTGTGCCGGACATTTTGAAAAATTCTCGCCAAAAATGACTGATAAACACTGGATCCCGATCGCTGATAATAGACTGAGGCATGCCATAAAGCTTGACAATGCTAGTAATGAATGTTTCAGCCACCAATTTGGCTGTATACGGGTGTGAAAGGGCTAAGAAATGTGATGATCTACTCAACCTATCAATAACAACAAGAATTGAAGTTTTATCAGATAAAGGGGGAAGACCATCAATGAAATCCATAGTGATGACATCCCAAACTTGACATGGGATTAGAAGAGGCTGTAAAAGTCCTGCTAACGACAAAGTGTGGAACATGGATGACCAATATAATTGTTGTGCTAGTCTTTTATATGTACGTAAGACACCTGAATGTCCACCATTAGGAGAATCATGTAATTCATGGAGAAGTTGGGCAATTTATGTTGGAGTGAGGAGGCACCACCACACAATTCTTGTAGCAGACCAACTCGTTACGTCAACTGTAAGGAACACTAGGATTTGCAATTGCTTTGTTGTTGATTGTCAACATGTAGGGATTGGTGGTGGCTTCTGTTTTGATTGTATCCCATAACAAAGTGTGAGAAACAAACAAAGTATCCAAACTAGGACTACCCAATACCCGTGAGAGGGCATCAGCTGCATAGTTATCACGTCTAGGTTTATAGGTGATCTCATAATCATAGCCAAACAGTTTTGTCACCCATTTTTGTTGCTTAGGTGTTACTATACATTGTTCCAACAAGTATTTGAGGTTGCACTGGTCAATTTGGATGTAGAACTTCCTAGCAAAAATAGTCTCCATTTTTGAATTGGATAAATGATGGTTAACATTTCTTTGGCATACACAGACCAAGATTGTTTGGTAGTGCCTAAATTGTGGCTCATGAATGCGATAGTCTGCTCTTGTTGACTTAAAATTGCCCCTATACCGTTGCTAGAGGCATTTGATTTTATGGTAAATGGTTCGTTGAAATTGAACATCGCAAGTGTTGGTGTAATGGTCATAGCTGTTTTGAGCTCTTAAAAAAACACTTTCAGCTGCATCTGGCCAACCAAACTTGCCCTTTTTTAGAAGTTTGGTGAGAGGTTGGGCAATAAGGTTGTAGCTGCGAATAAATTTCTGATAATAAACTGATAATAAATTACATGATAAGAAACCATGTAATTTAGAAACATTAGTAGGGCGAGGCCAATTCATCATAGCTGTAATTTTGTTTTGATCCACCTTGACTCCTTGGGAAGTCATAATATGCCCTAAATATTCCAATTCTTGCAAATCGAAGACACATTTTCTGAATTTGACAAAAAAATGATGTTGTCATAATACTTCAAATGCCTTTTTAACATGTTCAAGATGCATGATCCAATTGGGACTATAAATTAAAATGTCATAAAAAAAACTAGTATAAATTTGCGAAGGTAAGGGCGAAATATGGAATTCATAATGGCTTGAAAAGTAGATGGAGCATTACAAAGGCCAAATGGCATAACTAAGTATTCATAATGACCATTATGAGTATGAAAGGTAGTTTTACCTGGTGGTATCCTACTTGTAAATCAAGTTTGGTAAAATACGTAGCTCTATAAAGCTCATCGAGCATGTCGTCAACTGTGGGAATAAGAAACTTATCTTTGATGGTTATAGAATTAAGAGCTCTATAATCAGTGCAAAACCTCCATGAACCATCCTTTTTCTTTACCAACAAAATAGGAGATGAACAAGGACTGGTACTAAATTTTATTAGATCCAATTTTAACATGTCATGAACTTATTTTTTGATTTTTATCTATTTTAAAAATAGGCATACCTATAAGGTTGCACGTTAATGGTCGTTGTTCCCTCCTATAAAATGTTGTGATGATCTACTTCTCTTGTGGGGGGAAGTTGTGTTGGCTCTTGGAATAAATCTTCAAATTCCTTCAATAGTTGTTTTAATTCCAGATTGACACTCTGTGATGTTGGACTAGTTGAAGATTGAAGCAAATGGAAAACATAGAACTCCTTTGTCGCAAGTTCTTGGCAATAACTCTCATAGATGTGGATTGAATTGATATATCCATCCCTTGTAATTTATGAGTTTGGTTGCGCCACTGGAACTCCATTGCTAATTGCTTCCAGTTACATACCACAGTGCCCAATTGTTCCAACTAATGAACTCCTAAGACCAAATCCAACCCAACTAATGGTAAGGCATATAGAGTGAGGACAAAAGGAATACCTTGGGGGTGCAATATGGACGTTTTCAAATCTTCCTTGACATTTTAATGGCCCTCCATTCGCCACCTTGACATTGAAGGAGTCTGTTGCAACATATTAGCCACCTTTTCACTAATAAAATTATGAGTAGACCCGCCATTAATGAGAACAACAATCTCATAGGGTCTAATTTTTGTCAACACCCGCATGGTATTGTATATTGTCCATTCAGAAAGTGCATGCAGTGGTATTTCAGGTTGGAATTCTGTCAAGCTTTCATTGTCATCTCCATTTGGTTATTCACAACAATCTTATAACAGTAGGAGTTGAGGCCCCTTGCACTTGTGACTAGATGCAAATTTCTCTTCACAGTTAAAACATAGGCCTTGTGCTTGTCTCTTTTGCATTTCATCCCAAAAAAGTCTTTTCATAGTCGGAGTTGTTTTGAATCTTGTTGGTGGAGTGTAGTTTGTCGTAGCTCGATGGTAGTCTGCAGTAGTTTGAGGGATTGATCGTGTACTTCTCCTTTGGTGGTTCAACTGTTTATCTTGCATTCATGCAAGGCTACTAGCTTCTTTTAATGACTTTGGTTTGAACATTCGTATGCCATCTGCTATTTCTTGTTTGAGGCCACCCATGAATGTTCCTCTTAAAGCTTTTTGTGGCCATTCTTGCACCCGATTACCCAATCATTCAAACTCTTTTTGATACTCACGCAAAGATCCTTCCTGTTTTACCTTTGACAAGTTCATCAAAGTCCTCACATTCTGTAGGACCAAACCTTGCCCACAATTCTTCTTGAAAAATGTCCCATGTCACCTCCTTGTCTTTTTCTTTACAAGATCATCTCAACCACTGCCACCATTGATTAGCTTTGCCTTATAGGTGGAAAGAGGCTAGAGACACCTTTTGAGATTCACTGGTGCCTTGAAATTCAAAGAATTGATCCACCCTTGTGAACCATTCAGTACGGTTATCACCAGAAAATCAAGGAAACTCCAAACTAGCTAACTTCAAAGAAATCAATGGTCGTCCTCCTTCTAAAATATCTCGTGATTCTTCTCTTATGGAACGAGAACGTCCATTAGGAGAGCTGGTAGTAGAGTCAGAAGGGTTGGCGCCCACCTTGGGGTTGCTAACTAATGGATTTTGATTGGATAAAAGGACTTTAGAGAGCTTGCTATGTTCATCCTCTATGTGGTGCAACTTGTCGGTAACACCAACCTCCATACGACTAAAATTGTTTTAGAGTCCACCCAAGCCAACTTCTAAACTCTCAATCCTCTCCTTATTTGTTCCCATGACTCCGAAACCAATGATAGGTCCCAATCAGGCTATGAATATGATTATATAAATAGTATTCTACTTCGGGTGAGAGTTAACCGTAAGACTTTTATTTGGAAAATAAGTTGCCCTTTAATAATTCTCAAAGGGTTTAAATTCAAGAAGGAAAATAACAACCACTCCTAATTCTGAGATCATATCCCTAAGAATTAGAACACTATCAGCTCTTGGCAACCAACCAATCCTGCGTTATTGAAAATCAAATAATAACTACTAGACTTATTCTAAGCAAGCATGCTTTGCGGACATTACCAACAACTTAGACCATGTCTTTGGCCAATAAAACCATCTCCCTACATGTTTTCTACACGTGGGAATTGCATTTACGTGACATCTCTTAGTCAAAATACTTTGGGTTTTTCTCGGTCAATCTTACAAATCTTCTTGGTTTATAAATGTTTCTAATTTTGATGTCATTAAATATTAAACCAAAATTACTTCCACCTTTAGCTTTTGTAAGTATTATATGAAAAAAATGATATTCTTGACTTTGGTGTTTATGAATATTTGAGGTGCAAGTAATTCTAATGTTAATAAATATTAAGTATATGCTTAATACTAGTATTGATGAATATAAAATATGTTCACGACTCTAATGTCGTTAAAAATAAATCTTCGTTGAAAATTTGGGAATTTCGTCCCAAATGGTCTTTAAATTTTGACAAAGTCCTAATAAATTTTATAAACTTGTTATAAAATCCTAAGAATGCAGACAAAATACTTTTGTATTTTTTGTTAATAAATACAAAAAAATAATAATGCTAAAACATGCACAGGTTCTTCGATTTTTTTTTCTTCATGAAAAGCAAAGTATTTTTTATATGCAATGTTAGATTATACCACAATGATTTTTTAAAACTAAAACAAAAAAAACTATGCTAGCAATCAACTGGCTAACATGCGTGAGCATGCCATAGTTGCAGTGCAATTAATATTGCGAATGCAACCAATTCTTCAAACATGTATGGATTATAATTCACTCATGCTTGCAACAGTGACGGGGTAATTAAAATTGCAAAACGAGGAAGAAGAGTTTACTTGGTGTTGTGGCTGGAGACGAAGCTGGATGGAGTCTGTATTTGCTAGCTGAGTCCCTTCCCCTCAGTTTCTGTTTTTATTTGCCTCTCTCTCTCTCTAGTCTCTCTCCTCTTCTCCTTTTTTGTTCCTCAGGTTTATCCTTCTTCTTCTTCTTCTAGCAATCTTCTTCTTTTATGGTTTTTTTTCCCATTGATATAGAGACGGACCCCTGGTTATACCCGACAGGTCTGTCTTATCTCTCCCAGGAAGATCCTGAGGATGAGGATAAACATGACTTACCAAGAATCATCTGATATTATGAGATTGTTGGGGGTGAGTTTATCTTTATGTCACAGATGCATCGATGGGGACGAAAACAAGCTGATAGACTTGGGGGTGATGATCTTTGATTATGATTTGTCTTGGGGTTTGATAAGAAGATTTGGGTAGTTGTCTTCGAACTGTTTCCCGGAAAAAGAAGGATGAACAATCCTCTCTAGAACGATGTCGTTTTCGACTTGAACGGTTATTGTTTAATTTGTCCCTTGCAGTTTCAAAGTCTTACAATCGAGTCCAAATTTAATCTTATCCATGTCAGTCCTCAAACCTTTAATATGTGCAAGTATATTTTCAATCCATCTTCCAATATTTCTTTAACAAAACCTTAGCATTCTGAACAATTATGCATGACTGATTGATCCAGATTATTTTTTTTATCTCTTTTTTAGTCTTTTATTTTAAAATATTTTACATAAAAAAATTATGGAAAATTCAAAATTGGGTTATTACAGTAATAATATAATTTCTACTTATTATGTTGTGAAAAATCATCTTATTATTTTATAATCTAACTAATTATGTAAAATTATTATATCTATTCGGTATAATTTCAACAAAATATCTTATGTTTTTTTTTTAAAAAAACAACTATTTATTTAACAAAAATCAAAATGATTTACAAATAAGCGTCTATTCTTTATTTCATTGTCATTTTCATTATCATAATCTAAATGTTTTCATATGCTTGTCATTTTCATTATCATAATCTAAATGTTTTCATATGCTTACTTAATAGGTTTCTTATAAAAAACATATAACTCAGACACAACTCTTTAAAAAGAAGAAAAACAAAAGAATTCACCTTCCAATTCAACCATGGAAGACAATGTTATGCCATAACAAGTAAGGTTAATCTTGTTTTGTTTCGGCTGAAATGACCAAAACGTTTCGTATTAGTAAAAAAAACAAGACAAAACGGCGTTATTTTTATCACGGTTTAAATTCCGGTCCATACCAGATATTTCAACCAAATACCGCCCGAAACATGTAGGGTGCGCCGTTTCGGCCATGAAAAAAAATGTTTATTTTATTTTATTTTATTATAAATCTGTTTTCTAACTATTAATTCAATCAAATCTATAATTAAAAAAAATAATTAAATGAAAAAAAACCCGGAAAAATGAAAGAAGAAAAAACCGTTTAAACCCACAATGGTTTTTCCTTACAAAACATGATACACATTGTTTTCTTTAACTTATTTGGAGGTCATGCAGAGTTGGAAGCTTAGAATCCAACCAGCTCAATTCTTGCATTCACACCAAATGCCAGATAATTTCCTATCACGCATTAAGGTAATAATACCATAATTTCGAAAACAAAATTGATTTAAATTTATTAACAAATAGAAAAATGAGGCCTAAATAGAAAGAATGCCCATGATACTCCAATGGGCTTGAGCCGTCAGAGCCCAATTATTTAACTTCCAAATCAGAGTCAGAGAAACTAGCGGGAAGACAGCATGTAATGCGAGCTGTGACAGTGAGACCAAGCCAAACTTGGCAGCCACCAGCACTAGTCTCCGCCACCCACCTAACACCGCCTCCCTAAACGCTCTTAATTGCACACTGTAATCAGCAGTTACCTCTCTCTCTCGATCAAGACGGCGTTTCATTGGTTCTCTACTTTTGATCTCCATCCAGTAATGTGGCAACTACTCTTAACCGTACTAGTGGCAGGATCCTCTGCTTTTATAGCCAAACACATTTTCACTAATCATTATTCGCAAATTGAAAAATGCGAGGAAGAGGAAAACCTCCAAGAATCCACTCCTGCTGCTACTGCTTTGTTTCACTCTTCGCCGGTGACAGACGAGTTGTGTTTTTGCTTGAAGAAGAGAACAACTGGTGAATTTGTTGCTGCCAGATGTGAATCTTGTTCTTCTGAAGGTCAGTTTTTTTTTATATATATAAATATATCGTCGCTAGAGAAAAAGAAAAATCAATAGTAGAAATGAAATGCTTGTAGATTTAGGGTTTTTACATACCAAAGTTAGAGTTTTTACTGTAAATTTGTTTGAATTGAAGAAAGTTATAGATGGAGCTGTGCTTGTGAACTTCAATTTTCTCATAGTTTCTCTCTCTCTCTCTCTCTCGAATTGGAACTTGCAGTCTTGCAATGCATTAGGTGATGCTTTGTTAAATAGAAATTGCAAGGAAGTGATTTAAGCATAAGAAATACTTCACTTGTAAAGACCAGAAAGGTGATAAGGAATGCGTCTTTTTTGCTATAGGAAATGTGATTGCAGATGGGGTCGTTTGCCTTGTAAAGACAACGATGGGGGTATACTAGTTTAAATGTATAGAGAAATGTGTTAACCCTTTTAATTATTTAACAAAAACTTCAAATCGTTTGTTAAATCATGTTGAAATTCCTTGTTAAAATATTAAAAATTGATTGGTAGGTTGATGAAAAGACAATGATCGGGCCATTGTTTTCCTGACAAACCTACTGCGAGGATGTAATGTCTAATGTTATGATTATAATAATCAAATGTACCGGTTTTGCCTTTTTGCTGGCTTAATCTGCGTCATGGACGCTAACCTTTCCATTTGCTTTGGTCCTTGAGGGACCTTTTATATGAACGATAGCTAGAAATCCAACTACCAATGTTGAAGTTGGTTTTAATTGATTATAATTTTCATTAATAGACAACTAATTGCTGTAAACCATTTTATGTTAGCTTAAGAAATTGCCCCTTTTTTCTCTAGTGGACCTGCATTTGTGCTCATTTTGTTGTCTCACATTACATGGAAGTAATATTCTTTTTACAAGTTTTTGTTTGTTTATGTTCAGCATGGTTGTGGAACAATGATGGCGACATGCCAATTTACATCGTTTAATATGCAGACAGCTGTTTGTTTGGTTGGGGGCTTGGTGTTGGAATCATGTACATGATGTATTCTGGGAAAGCTGAGATTAGTAAGCTAAGCACTTCCATGGAGGAGATGTCATAAGTTGTTCATGAATTAAAAACTGAACTCTACAAAAGAAAATCAGCACATGCTGCTACAAGCTCAGAAGATTTTAGTAGTGAAAAAATGCAACTACTGGTTAATAGAACAAACATGGAGGATAGAGAATCCAGTGGTATGAAATTGTGCGGGCTTCCTATTGCTGATGATGCTGAATACCCGAGTAGTATTCTCACTGAAGAGCGAGAGCCAGGAGTGCTTGAAATGGATCAATTGGAAGCAGAACTCGAATCTGAACTGCAAAAACTTCCCTGGTCCAGCACTGCAGCTTCTGGCCATGATGTAACAAGGCTAAATCTGGGCAAGGTGAGTCGTTCACCACTTTTACCCTTAAATTTACCCAATGCTTGACTGTGAAGGGTTTTTTTTTTTGTTATTTTTAAACTATTTATTTCACCTAAACTTTAATAGGCCATTAGCATAATATAATTCTTCTCAATGCATGACTGACCATATTTCATTTTAATCCTGGCTGAGAAATGAGAAATTATAGAATGAAAATGGAAATCAATTGTTAGGCATGCTAACTTGAAATTAACTTGTTATTATGGAGATGCTAGAGTTTGTTTCATTTGCTACAGCTACTACATCCTTTACCTGGAATTTGTATATTTGTTAGGTAATTGAAGTCGCATCAGTCCTGCGTTCGTAATTCTTCTGTCGATGTTCTATTCTCTATCACGTCTTGGTTTTCAAATCATTCTTACCGGGCACTTGGTTGTGCTATCATTAGAAAGGTCCACTTATTAAGTTTAATTTCCATATTGGAAAAAAGTTCCCATTCATGTGCAGCAACAGTCGGGGTTAACACTTTGCAACCAGATTCATGCAAAGACAATAGAACCTCAGTACACGCCACAGTCACAAGTATGCTGACGTAGGCCCGGGAGATAAAAGAATTAGGTAGGAAACAAGGGAAGAAGAGGATAGAAATAGAGAGGAATAGAAAGGAGAGCAGCCCGAAGAACAAGATAGGACAAGTAAAAACTCGAACTCAGTGATCAATATTCGTGCGTCGACCCTCCAAACAGAATTAATTTCAAGGACATTAATTTTATTTCAGAAATTAAATCCCTAATATGGATTAAGGGCGTCACATAGTTATTAACAATCAGAAACATGTGATGTTTTCGGGCCACATGGTAAGCAGAATTGCCTTATTTTTACGGAGAAACTGTTGTGCAGGCTGAGGTTTCATCTGAAGGATTTTGTGAAGTGGAGTGCCGCGGGGTATTGCCATCTGAATTGGATAATAAACTTTGCCATTTGCTTATTGAACAACAAGAGAACCAAATCATGGGGCTGGAATCGGAACTGCATTTGGCACAATCCCAACTTCATGAGAAGGAGGCTACACTCCAAGCACTGAAGGACCGCGTAAGAAGCTTGACTGAATTCTCTCTGTCAGGTCTATCAGGCTAGTTTTCTCACCTCATTTCTTAATTACTTAGCAGCAAATTGTCTAATTATTTAGCCTTGTTAAAGCAATTTTATGTGAAACTCAAAGCCGCTTCTCCTGAAACTTAGCGTTGTTTCTCAGATGATGAAGTTGAGGTACGATCTGAGCTCGTATTCAACGTTGAATGGGATAAAAAGTTGCAAGACAGGATCTGAGTCAAGAAAATCAATGGTCGGGATGTAAAGAACTATTGACTCAGCGTAGAGCGGTTAGTTTTTAAGATGATATTGTATATGTATGCGGGAAAGATTGTAATTAAGTAACAATCATAGGATGCCGTCCGATTTAGAGCTATTGCCGGACCATATCAGTCAAACTTAGTGTTCTCCTTACATGCGCATTCCCCCACCACTGTATTTAACATGACCTCGCCTTCAAATTATAATGTTTAGGAATTTATTGGTTTTGTTAACTTTGCGTTAAGTTTGCTCATTCATTTATTTCTCTTTTATTATGATACCTTTAATGTTATGCCTAGAGTCTAGAAATCAACTCCTTTCACTAATTGGTGATTCTTGATTGACTTTAGCTAGACTGCCAGCTTGTTGGGCCAATCTCTCTCTCTCTCTGTTTTTTCTTTTTCTCCAGAAAGGAAACCTGGAACTTCAGTTGACTTTTTGTTCTCTTCTTGGGAAAGATCATTGCTCAATAGCTTATTTCACATTGCCGAATTACTTGATTGCACTTAAAGATCCTGATCTTATTTGGGTGCTTTGAGGATAAGACTGGAAGAACATGAGATAAGATAAATTGAAGGTTCAACGGTGGTTGCTTGTGCAGAGACATTACAGATTGGTGGAGCCATGGTGGGGTGTGGATAGCTTGCCTTTGCTGGTCCTATGAAGAAGATGACCCCATTACTACATGTTTTTGGACAGTACCTTTGCGACCTCTCCCTACCTGATTAAATAGCACCTCACTTTTCACTGTGCCCACCACCCTCTTCGTTGAGATGATCCTGTCAAGTTGAAACATGGAAAGCACTGCCACTGACAAGTTGAAAGGCCCCAAGATTTCGAAAATGTCTCAAACCTAGACAAACTTGAATTTTAAGATAAAGTGAACAAGAAAGCCTGGGAAACAAGATTGACGGTGGATAGTAAGGAGATGCTTTACATCACCGACGAGAAAATTACTACTGACCATGTCTTGTCTTAACAGTGATACTAGTCAAACTAGCAATGGAACTATATGAATTGCTATTATATTGTGCAAAAGCCTATAAAAGATTTGATCTTTCTACAATCTTAAATTCGAATTTTATGATTGTTAATATGATAATAATTGAAAACTTACATGATTGTTAACTTTATAGTCTAAGATTGGTCAAAATACGTATAAACTAATCCGAACATTCAAGTTAATAAAAAAAAATTAAAAATCAGGATTTTAAAAAACACATGGCCTGTCGTGTTCCAAAGGCTCATGAAGAAGTATCACCAACCAAGGTTGTAAAATCCGTTCCGGGTACCGTTCCGGTTTTTTGTTTGGAACGGAACGTTCCGGTTTCGGTGCATTCCGGCGTTCCGTTCCGGTTTTGTACTGTTCATATTTATTTAATTATATATATGAAAAAAATAAAATATTAATTTAACAAGTATAATTTAAATTCAAGATAAATGAAATTTAAATTATACAATACAAACATAATCTTAAAATTAGAAACATCTAGTGTAATTATTTGTATGTAGTTTAATTATGCAATTAATTATACAATTAATTAGATTAAGTTATATAATTAAATAATTGCTTTTGAAAAACCCTTTAACAATAAAATTATTATTATTTTAATTATATTTAAATTAAAAAAAATAAATTTAAATATAATTAAAAGACCCGCAATATTTAAAATTTGAAATTTAAGCAATTTGTAAAAATTCCCGTAAAAACCCTACTCTATTATTATTATTATTATAACCAAAGTTATTGATCCCGTCCCGTTCCGGCCGGAACGGCCCGTCCCGTTGCAAAATCCGGGACAAAACGGCGACGTTTTTGTCCCGGTAAAAATCCCGGCCAGTTCCGGAAAATCCGGCCGAATTCCGGCCGGAACGCCCCGGTTCCGTACCGGGCGTTCCGTTCCGGGTCCAGGCTCGTAATGCGGTAGAGTTATCTCAGCTCATTTGCATTTGTAGCCAAGCCATAATCTCATGCTGCTCCAACAAACTCCAGAAACAGGAAGAAGAAAAAAAAGGGAGGGGGAGGGGAGGGCACGTACCCCAAGGAGGGTTAGAGTCGATGCAGTATTCAAGGTCTTGGAGTTGATCCATGGGAGGGTGGCTAATAATGTCTGCCATTCTCGAAACCAGAACAAAAACCACGGAGATAAAAGATAAAGCGAGAAGAGAAGAGAAGAGAAGTAGAGAGACGATCAAGAAGAAGAGGAAGGAAGAACAAAGTAAAAGTAAAGATATAAAGTGAGGAAAAGTGAAGCAGCAGCAGCAGAAATATAAATAAATTATAAACCCAAAAACACTCGGCCAAAAACACTCGAGCAGAGGGGTTGAAGCCTGAAGGAATAAAAAAGATTGGGTTTTTAGCGAGGGCGGCGGCGGCCTGAAGAGAAAAAGATAGGGTTTTTTAGTTTGAAATGAAAGTGAAGGGGACAAAAACGGGGTGGGTGGGTTTTTACTTTTTAGTTTTTATAGTAAATATTATTATATTATAATTATTATTATTATATAATAATAGTTATTAATTATAATAATAATATGTAGAAGATGTTTGATGTATTTTTCTTTTATTTTAGAACATTTTACTTTCATAATATTTTGGAATTTCAAAGATGTTTCTAATTTTGAGATTATGTTTGTATTGTATAATTTAAATTTCATTTATCTTGAATTTAAATTATACTTGTTAAATTAATATTTTATTTTTTTCATATATATAATTAAATAAAAATGAACAGTACAAAACCGGAACGGTACCCGGAACGGTACCGAAACCGGAACGTTCCGTTCCAAACACAAAACCGGAACGGTACCCGGGACGGGATCAATAACTATGATTATAACCCCTGTATAAACTATATATAGACGGTCGTTTGGTTAATTGTTTGTAGTTCAAGAAAGTGGGAAAATTAATCATAAAAGAAAAGGTGAGAAAATTAGACATCCACGTCACTTTAATGGGCATCAAAAGTATAAACCCTTCTTTATTATTATTATTATTATTATTATTATTATAAAAACCCACAAACCCTACTGCCCCCCTTTTATTATTATTAGTATAAAAAGTTTAAAACCCAGTAACCCTATCCCCTCCTCACTTTCTCTTTGCTTGCTGCGCCGTCCCCCCACTTTCCCTTGCTTCCCTTTGCTTGCTACTGCCCCCCATATAAAAACCCAGTAACCGAATGAATCGGGCATATATATCTTCAGTACTGTGCATGAACAACAAATGAATCGTGCATCAGTTTCTGACTATGTTCTTCTTCTTTCTCAATTTGGTTAATTGATGTATAATTATAATAATGGCCAAGAAACTGAGCCAGGGATGGAGGAGAGCTGAGCCTGGGATGCAAATGAATATTTTTACTTATTTTATGTTTTAGCTTTTTGGTTTGAAGATAGCTTTTTAGCCTTTTGCTTTCTCTTTCTTTTTCTCTTTCGGCGTCATTTTGATTTTGAACCCGGAACGGCATGGCCGGAACAGAACCGAGACGTTCCGGCCGGAATTTCCGAATCTGACCGGAATTAAAACCGGGACAGAAACGACACCGTTTTGTCCCGATTTTATGAATGGAACGGCATGTTCCGGCCGGAACGGAACGGATTTTACATCTTTGTCACCAACTGCTCGGACACCCGGTGATCAAACATCAGCGTGCAGTACGGTCAAAGAAAAGAATGACAATCTAGTGACGTAGAATTGAGTGAGGCCCTCACCATATCAAGCAAATATAAAGTATCACCATGACGTGAAGCATGAGGAGAATCAGGTCAGGCAGTCATGGTTTTATTCAGAGAAGAATGAGGACAAAAATGTCGAAAGGGATCGGCCACAAATCAAAATTTCCAGAGAAACCAGAAACCTTAATCAAGTTTTAAACCTCAGCAAGAATGGTTGCGGAGTGGAAATGGCAACAATCCAGGTTGAAGGCTTGAAGCTAGTATCATTTGTAACGACCCTATTTTCTTGAATGCCACTGGATTAAAGTGAAAGAATCGTGTTTGTTTGAGTAATAAATAAATAAAGTAATTGATTTATTAATCACCAACCAATCATGGAGGGACTACCCTTCACTCACTCTCCCAACATTCGCTTGTCCAATCCCAACAATAGAGCTTAACTAAAACCACTCGTCTTCAGCTTTACTAACCAGCCGGGAACTAGACACTTAGATATATAATACAATTAGATATGGAAAGTTTGTTTTTTTTTCAAAAAAAACAAAACAAAAATAGAATAACTCCGGTTACAATATTCATTGACCAATTAGCCAACACTCGTTGATTTTTACTTTAAAAATCTTAGTATGAATAAACAAATTGGATTAAATTGGTAAACAAAAATGACATATCCATGAATGTTATTATGAAAATGGATAAAAGACAGGGTTTACGACAGACCTCTAAGAGTAGTGGGTTGTAAGCAGATGAACGAGAATGCCGTGTCGTCCAGCGGAGCCTAGAAGAAGGTGAGTGAATGATTGGTAATTATAAATGATTGGGTGTTGACTTAAATATCTTTTTGAATATTAAAAGGGGCATCCAAAATGGGACCTATTAACTATTATAGGAAGAGCTCACATAGTAGGAGCATCAGGTGTACATCCACCACCATATATCATGTTGTTAAAGAAATGTTTTGTATATTTATTTATATATAAATCCAACGCAAACCTGAAGAAACTCTTAAGTTGACATGTTGAGACTTAATAAAATTTAAATCTTGATCAATAAAATTTTAGAGGCGATCTTTACAATTTTTACAAAATAAAAAAAGTTATTATTTAAAAAATTATGAGATTAGAAATAGATAATAAGTATTAGTTTTAAAAACTATCATTATTAATATTATAACCCCAAATAGCTTTTCAACACAACATAGACTTTCACTCTCTTAGATGATTTCTTAGCTTTTATTTTATACTTTTGAATACATGAGAAAAAAATCTGTTTTTATCTTAATGAAGTAAGTTGAACAAAATTGCCATATAAAGATTTCTTCATTCACTGGTTTGTTCATGAAATTTATAATTTGTTTGATGACATGTTTAAAAAGGATATGTGTTCATGAAATGTTTTTTATTTGGTATTATGGATGATATTATTGTAATTATGAATAATAATATGATTGTTTTGAGGTTTCGAGAGCTTTTTAGTTATTAAAATAAATATAATGATAAACTTATAAATATTCAGAATTTTTTATATTAAAAATGTAAACATTTATTTAATAGATAAACTTCTATATAGTATTTAAAATAAAGAGAGAAAATATGACCAAATAATACCATTAAGAGTGTATATATAAGGTAACTCAATTGGTCAAGTCTTGAATTTGCTATTCAATAATCATGAGTTTAAGTTCCCTTAGATCGCTAGAAGTTTATATAGTTATTAATTTTAAAATTTGTAGGATTAATTGAGATATACACAAGCTGACCCGAATACCGATATTAATAATAAAATAATAAATAATACATATACTTTGCAATTACTCTAATGATGTTGATAATAAATAAATAATTTTATCAATTAACAATGACTAACTGGCTGACCTCGAAGGACAAAACCACACAGAAGCCTTCCATCCTCGAAATTGAGAAATCTTACAGACACATTCACCCATCCATGCTGAGATAAAAAATAAAAAATAATATAAAAACAACCCCCAACACAGAATCAAAGGGTAGCAGGAAACTCCAAAAAGGTGACCACTGTCTTCTCCTCTCCTCTCCTCCTCATTTCTCAGCTCCAACAACCAGCCCAAAGCAATAACTCTCTCCACGAACCTTCTTCTTCCCTACCTCAAAAAGCCATAGCAAACCAGACAAGCCCCTAAAACTCAAACTAGACAAAATTAGACACACGCACACACAAAATATAGTTAAGAACATGAAGCTCTCTACAAAACCCTTATCGAGCCCGGGTCGGACAGAAAAGTACTACCCACCACCATTGATGAAGTTCTTGAGAAGCAATGTTGGTTGCAGAAGTAGACGAAGGACACGTTCAAGTCCAATGTTTGTTAGAAAGAAAAGTACAACTATCGAAACTCAAGAACCCTCCTCTCCAAAAGTCACCTGCATGGGTCAAGTCCGGGTCAGGCGGTTCAAACAAGCCAATATCCGGCCGGGAAAGCCCAAAAAACGCCTGTGCAAATGGATCCAAAATACCCTACTTTGTCATCAACATGTCAGTAGAAGAAAACGCAAGCTCAAGTCTTTCACACATTCTTGGCCTAAATGGGCTCCTTTCTTTCGTGTCGGGTTTAAGAGAAAAGAAAAAATTAGCGAGGATTGTAATTCTTCAAAGACTGAACCAAAATATGGTGTCAGAAATGAAGATTTTGAGAAAGAAGAAGAAATGGAACCTAAAGTTGATGTATCTACGGCTATTACACCACCAAGTAATGCTTTTCTACTGACTAGATGCAGATCTGCACCGTACGGTTCTTCTTCTTTAGCGGGCAGAGTTTGGGGGTCACCATCGGAGAGTGGAGAAAAAGAGGAGAAACAGAGAAGCACACCGGAAAACATAGAAAATGGAAGTCCCACGTCGAGAAGAGAGTCTGCTTCGAAAGAATCTGATAAAGAAGCAAGTTTGCATCCAGAAACGGAAGTAAAGATCAGTTTTCTCAAACAACTTGAGGGCTCTATCACTTCAATCAGAGAAGGAATTGCAATTTCTGCAAATGTTGAAGAGTCAAACACAGAGGTGGTTTCCACTGTACGGCCTTTGATACTCAGAAGATGTAAATCTGAACCGGCGAGAACTGGCGAGAAGCTTGATCCGGAAATGAGTTTCTGGAAGAAGAGAAGGTTGGGTTTCACGTAGTTAATTAACTGTTAGTTACCACCACAATGAATATTTTAATTACTACTCTTTGTTTATTTTTAATTTGGCAAATGAAATGAATATAGTTTTTGGAAACTCGTAAGCTATAAGTTATGGCTAGTTTTATAAATTCAGACATCTGGGGCTGTACGAGAGAATCCCTATTAGAGAATCCCCAACTTGGCAAGACAATGAAAAAAGTGAAGAAATTTGTAGTAGTTTCTTTGATTATGGTCAGGTATGGATTGGCTGTCCTTTTAAAAGTGTCATAAACATAGCTTTTTTATGTTTCTTTTTTCTTTCTTTTTTTGGATGCTGCTTCTGATTTATGGAACACAAGAAGTTACGGAGATTTTTGTTTAGCCAATCGATGATTTGTGATTGGGAACCTAATTAGGCTCTATGTTTGTATCAAATGAGGTAAACATTTATCAAACATTTGAGTTAGCTACGTGACATTTTGCTGATCATTTATGGAATGTCTGCGAGGAGAGTAATGATTATTTTTTAAATATTTTTTTTATTTAAAAATATATTATTATTATTATTATTATTATTTTAAATATTTTTGAATAATGATCAATTTTTCTCTTATAGCCTTTGCTCTACATCTTGCATCTGTAAATGCTTGTTGTTTTATGTTTCAGAGTTCGAACAACCAATTGATAATTATTCAGGATTTAATTCAGGTGTTGCAAGTAACCTAACCATTTCATGTCCAAAATAACAAGATGCAAGCCAATTGTCACATTATTGAGGATAAAATTAAATGATTATCAGATAAAATTGTATAAAATAAAGTCTTTAGGATTTGAAATTACCTAACTAGCCATATATCTCCTTCTTAAGCGACCACCATGAGCATCCATTAGCACTGGAGGCGCCACTAACAACAACCCAACCCTCCACCAAAGGCCAGGTAACATTCTTCTCTTGTTTTTCTTTCATGTTAGTGTCACAATCTTGCTAATAAAACCATCTTCCATGAATGAAACAATAATGGTAAGTAACTTGTCATTTGGAAAGAAAAAAAATAGGATCATGACCCATTTCAGCCCGGTCTATAAGGATGAGCCGAGTCTAACCCATACCTAAAAAAAAAAAAACTTTGTTAGGTTGACTTTTAGCCCAACAAAAGCAAGGTTGGGATGAGCTTCAACCTCACTCAGGTTATAAAAAATATCAAAGTTATAAAAAACTTTTTGACATTAAAATAGATTAACCTTGAAATCCGACAACACGCCTCCTTGCTAACCAAGGTTTGAATAGAATTTGTCATAACATGACCCATTCAATTTGGTATATTCAAAAATAACTTAATTGCCGGTAAAAAAACATGATTTGAGTTTAAAAAAATTCAAGATGAATTTGTTTTATTAATGACGAGACAACTACAACATATTAAATTGACTCAAACTTCATAACTTGTCAGAGTCATGACTCTAGTCATGAATTCTACTGAGTTTAATAATTTTTAAACTATTTTATATATATATATATATATATATATATATAAATATATAAATATATAACTATATGATAATAAAAATAAATACTCACACAAGATTGAGTACAAAGTAAAGTATGTTTGAGATTATAATAATATTATAGAAAACAAATCAAAATAAATAATAAGGGATAAAAATCTTTTTTTTTTATTTAAGGAGATAAAAGATATATATATATATAAAGAAATAAAAAACAAGAGATAAAAAAAAACAAAACCAAAAAAGGGATCTCCATTCCTCTTAATATAAAGTGTGCTAGAGATAAGTCATAGCCCACTTCTTATAATATAATAGTCCCCGCTTGTTTTAGTATATAGTAGAATTAATGATAAAAGTGGTGAAAATACACTCCTCTCATATCATAAGTTGTATAACTTTATTTGGTGGACAAGACCTAAATTCTCTTAAGCTTCTTTTCTTCTTCTCATTATAGTATTTTTTTTGCTTAGAATTGATCAAGCGGGATTTGAAAAGGAAGTGATGATGAATTCGATTCCTTTTATTATGTCCTCGCTTGCAAATATTGTGCTTTTGATGTTTAGAGATCAAGTTGAAAAAACCCAATTTGAGAATGTATGTCTTACATGGTGAAAACGACTTTATGATAGAGAAAAAGTAATATGGTATTCCTATCTACTTTCTTGAATTATGTAGTTCCTTTTAATGAATAATTTTTTATGGGTGGTGGGTAAGTTGGGTTTCGGGGTGACTAATTGCACTATACATTACAAAAATGAAATGGTTTTGAGCTATCTTGAGTAGCTAGAATTACCCTAGTAATCATTTTCATTTATCGGACTACTTGGTTAAGGTTTATAAGGGATGATATACTTATAGTATGGAGGTCAATTAACCTTTGATGTCATAACATTTCTATTTTGTCAGCCATAAAGAACCTTAGAATTGTCCATAAAAGACATAAACTAAACTTTATTCAGTTTCTCAAAGACATCGTCACAAACAAAGTCATTAAAAATTTAGATGTATTTTGGAGTTCCACAACTAGTTATGACCTTATATGTTTGAGTTTGGGTTTTCCCATTAAAAATAAGTTATATATAAAAATAAAAAACCTTTTAATGGTTAAGTTAGTAAATTAAAGATAGGGTGTGGAATATGATGAGAGGATAATAAATTATGCAAGAGAGTAAGTTTAGAGATTTTTTTTGTTTGTCACTTTATGTTTCTAAGATAAATCATGCAAAATAATTGTTTCATCATGAAGACCACATAACGAAATAATAAAATGAATTGTAAACTAATTTTATTTTCGCAATCCACAATAATATATGTCTATGTACACAGTAAAACATCGACGCTGTTTTTATATATATATATATATATATATATATATATATATGTTGTTATTATTCCAATGTTGCATCCTTATTCATATCTTTTTGGATTGTTCATTAGTGTGTTTTGTACTAACTATATGGTTATAGGTTCTTGTTGATTTCTTACCATTTAGAGTACGAGTTGCACTTAGTGAGAAAAATCAAGATATAACAAAGGCTGAGAAATAGATAAATTTTAAAATAAAGAGTTTATCTAGAACTCTAAATGCTAAGAAGTAAAATATACATATATGGATAAAAAGTAGAGAAATCAAATCCAAAGGATATAGAAATAAGAACCTCGTATCAATAAGGAAACAAAATAGGACTTTAACAACATTATAAATTAACCAAAATCATAGAATAATAAAAACCTAGTTATTCAATGATGAACAAAAATATGAGAACTCATTAGGTGTTAGAGCTACAACTTCATATATGTAGAGAAATAACAAAGTACTCCAACAACATTACAAATAAACAAAATCACTTAGAATAATAGAAACTTGATCATTCAAATCTAAAAGAAAACTTGAATTTGGAAAAAAAAAAACTCATTTTATCCAAACAATACAAACCTCACTCTTAAAAACTCATTATTTATGTCAACAGGAAGCTTGATGATAGCAAGCTTTCCTATTTTACCATAATTATTTCCCTCTTCAATATATTTCTTATTTTGTATATATGACAACTTATAGTTTACATATATAGGATTAGAATCATGCTGATTTACTTTCCATGTATACATCCTTGTAATCACTATATAAGATACAAAAATCAAAGCCGAACACACATCTTCTCCCCAATCTTGTATTTCATTTTGAATTTCCTTTCGGTTCCTGGTAGTCTCTGTTCACAGGGCTCCATTTTGCTTCTGGGTTGTTTTTTTTTAGAAACAAGGCTCTCGGCATCTCTTCTTCTAATCCTATCTACACCTCTTGACATCTTAGTGTTTCTGGATTTTAGAAACAAGGCTCTCAACATCTTTTTGGTCTCAACTTGGATTTTATTTGCTAATCTATCTTAGCACCTTTCGGCAGTTCTGGATTTGTCAAACAGATTAGCACCTCTCGACAGCTCCTTGCTATCTCAACACCTCTTGGCAGTCTCTAGATCTGTGAAAACAGATCAGCGCCTTTTGGCAACCCCTTGCTAATTTGGATTGGCATCTCTCGGCAATCTCACAACACCACTCTATAGGTCTCTTAGCGTCTCGGCACCACTCCACTATTCTTGGACTTCTTTGGTTCCTGTTCTTGTTCTCGGCAGCCCCCTGCTGATCTTGTTCTCAGCAGCAAAAAAAACAGGTTCTCCATTCCTTTTCTTCAGTTTCCTTATAATTTTTCTGGTATGTGTTATTTGTTTGGATACATTATTTGTGATAGATAATTTGTGTTAATGAAATCCTAATACATCTTATCCATATGCAGGAGGGGTCCAATAGAACCTTATTTAGACATGAATTGAGGGCAGCAAAGGAGACAAAAGAATCCTATTAAAACTTGGAAACAACATGGGTGACTACCTTTTCCTTTTGTTTCTAGGATTAAGGGGCTGGATGAAAAGCTATAAATAAGCCTTATGGACTTTATTTAATTTTGTTAGCTACAACCCAAGGCTTGTTTGGGCTTAATTAAGATTTTGTTTTCAGCTATGGTCTAAGGCTTGTTTGGATTAAGTCATGGGCTTTCCAATTTAGGGTTTTGGGTCAGTTTTGAGTGAACCTCTTTTAAATCCACGTAAGGGGTCCATTAGGGTTACTTTTTCAAGAACTATTTAAACTCATGTAACCTAAATTTCGACAGCCATTGATGAATATTAATTCTAAACTTTTCAGTTTTATGTGTGAGAGTGATTCTTCTTTAGTTCTTGAACGAACTGAATCCCACTTATCGAAGATTATCTGGCTTTGTGGTGTCATTCTACTAATTCCAATAGTGCTGGTGCCCTGGGCAGGTTTTCATTGTGTCACACTCCTATCAGACCTATTTCGACTTTCCAGGATCAAATCTTATTCTTGGTTGTGGGTTGCATGGCCACGTGATCACGAGGTTTGCATCAAGTTAGATATTGGAGTGATGGAAGATGATCTTATCAACTTCCATCAAGCCATTGGAAGTTCTTATTATTAAAAGTGGATTGATGCTATGAATGAGGAGATTAAATCCATGAAAGAAATAATGTGGGATCTTGTCCCATTACCTGAAGGTGCAAAACTCATTGATTGCAAATGGATATTTAAGACCAAGAGCGATTCGAAAGGTGATGTGAAGAAGTACAAGGCACATCTTGTAGCAAAGGGCTTTACACAGGAAAAAATGCATCAACTATAAAGACATTTTCTCTCTAATATCTTTAAAAGACTCTTTAATAAATATAATAGCATTAGTGGTGCATTTCAATCTTAAGTTATATCAGATGGATGTGAAGACACAATTTTTCATTGGTAACATTGATAAGATGATCTACATGTTGCAACCAGAAAACTATGTCGAGAGACCTAAAGAATATGGTTTGCAAACTTAAGAAAACCATCTATAAACTCATACAAGCATCTCGACAATGATATTTCAAGTTTCATTAAGTGATCATCTCATTTAGTTTTGAGATGAATTTGGTCGATGATCATATATACCATAAGTTTTGTGGGAGCAAATATATTTTTCTGGTTTTATATGTCGATGAGATCTTTCTTGCCAATAGCGATATAGGTTTATTGCACAAAACCAAGAAGTTTCTAGCTAAGAATTTTGAAATAAAAGATCTTGGTGATGCCTCTTTTGTATTAGGCTTTCAGATACCCTAAGATCGCTCTCAGAGTGTTCTTGAATTGTCACAAAAGAGCTATATGAAAAGGGTTCTCAATAGATATGGTATGCAAGATTGTAGACCATACTCCTGTGGCTAAGGGGATAAATTTAGTTTCAATCAGTGCCCTATGAATGATTTTGAAAAAAAAATGATATACAGAAGATTCCCTATACTTCAGTTATAGAGAGTCTAATGTATGCTCAAGTTTGTATGCATCCTGATATTGCATACATTACTAGGATATTATGGGGTATTTAAGCAATCCAGGAATAGACTACTGGAAAATAGCTAAACAAGTCTTGCGGTACTTATAGAGAATAAAATAATACATGCTCACATCAAAGGTTGGATAACCTTGAGATCATTAGGTATAACGACTTTGATTTTGTTGGATGCCAAGATAGTATGAAATCTACATCTGGCTATATTTACATGGTAATTAGAGGTGTTGTCTCCTGGAAGAGTGTTAAACAATCACTTATAGTCTTTCACCAAGGCAGCAAAGTTCATTGCATGTTATAAGGCATATAATCACGAAGTATGGCTGTGGAATTTGGTCATGAGAGTGCGCATAATGGATTATATCGAAAGACCGTTAAAGTTATTTTATGAAATAAGTCAGTAGTTTTATACTCCAATAACAATAAGAGCTCTTTAATGTTGAAGCACATAGACATAAAGTTCATGTTAAAGAAAGAGTTCAGAATGGACAATTATCTATAGAGCATATCGGTACAAACTCCATTGTTGCGAATCCATTTACTAAGAGATTGCCACCTAAAATATTTCATGAGCACACTGCTCGTATGGGTGTTTTGGCAATTGATGATATCTGATTTTAAACGGAGTTTGTAATTTTAGATGCTTTTATAATATAGACTTATTTTTAGTTAATGGAAATTTATAAGGTTATTTTCTACAGAAATAAAAACATTTTTGGTTTATTTACACTATGATTTTAGTATGGTTTGATCTCATTACAATTTAAGGGTGAACTAGTTGGAAATAGGCATGTTAAGATCATATTACATGAAATTTCCATGCTACATATCCAAATTATGATCCTTATTATTTATTTGTATTGGCATACATGTTCTTTGATAGGTTGAGTTCTGGTAATTATAATGAAGACCACTTTAAACCTATGCTGGTATGATTACCGGACCAGATTAGTTATAGATATATTTGTTAATGACAACAAAGATTGAACTCATTTTGGTTATTTTTGCGAAGCATAATTTTAAGATTTTACATATAGCCCAAGTGGGATATTGTTGGATCATTAATCCAATGTTGGGCTTATGTAGGAATAATTGTGTTTGAGAACTATCAAATAAAGTGAAAGACTAATTAAAAATAATTTGCTAAGTATTTTTTAGGCGATTGAGTTTTGGTGTATATAATAGGATGTAGACTTTTAATATGTAGAGACTAAAGAGTTATTTATATTTTAATGATAGGCTAAAATATGAATATCAAAGGGTAGGAATGTCAAATGGTAGAAATAGCAAAAGGCATGAATACCAAATTATAGCATTCTAGTTACCTATATATATGGTCATGATCCTCAGATTACACATTATACTTCATTTTCATTCTGACATCCCATCATCAGAGAGAAAATAAGGTTATAATAAAGAGAATCAAAAGGCTCACAAATGAGAATGTGTTAATCTGAATGGTTATCCGCATGACTCTAGAGAGCGTCTTTTGGATATGGATTCAAGTATGCTTTCACTTAATTGTTTATGTATTCTTGATAATTCGACATGAATAATTTCTATGTTATGAAATTTCTAATACTAACAAAAAAACACTTTGAAAAGCAACCCCAACCACACTCTCAAACAGACCCTTAAACCATTACTATATCAGTCATATTAAGGGCATGTTTAAGAGTGTGATTTCGGTTACTTTTCAAAGTGTTGTTTGTTTAAAAATATATTAAAATGATATTTTTTATTTTGTAAAATTTATTTTTAATATTAGCATATCAAAATATAAAAAATAAATTAAAAATAAATATTTTCAACACGCTGCAAAATAAATAAATAAAATGTTGTTAAAAGCAGCGTTGTCAATTCAGTTCTGTTCCATTTGAAATGGTCAGTATATCTCATTTCAGTTCAAAAAACAAAACAAACTAAAATAGATTTTATCTCGCTCAGAATCTCGATTCCTTCTAGAAATTCCACCTAAATTTCGCTGGAATATTCTGGTTTTGTTCCGCCCATTCCTTCTGATTAATAGTGTTTTTTAAATAATGAATAATTTTACAATATCAATCATATCTCTTAATCCAACCGTTAGATTGAGATGAAATTTAATGAGGAGTCTCTTGATATATTTATATATATTAGGTTAAAATTTAATATCAATTAGAGAATATAATGACCTTGCGAGATTGATGATGATACTCTCATAATATTATCTAGATTTATAATTTTATTCAGAAAAATCGTTTTATTATGTCTTTTTTAGATTAATTTTTTCTCAATTTTATTATTCAACAACGAGTTTATTAGGAATTGAACTTTATAATTTGCTTTGATTTGCTTGATTTAAGGTTTTCATGATCTTATAACGCAGGTCACACATTTGAAAGGTTAACCTAGGTTGACCCGAGTTGATCTAATATATAGTCGTTTCAATTTATTTTTTTAAGATTTCAACTTTATTTTTGTAGTTAAAATATATTTTTATCAATTCTCCATGTTATCTTTGGACTCATCAAGTCGACCGAGTTATATCAGTTCAACTCTCATTTTTTTACTTATATTTGAAATTTAAATTGCACAATTTTAAATAATTTTATATTTGAATTTGAACTAAAATTTTATTTGTTGAATTAATATATTTAATTATATATAAACATAAACAGTTCAACCTCAAAACAGAACACCGAAACATTTCAAAACCAAAACATTTCATTCCAATTAAAAAAAATAAAAAACCAACCAAAACAAAATTCCTAAACTTAGTTAAAAGGCTCACAATTCTTCATTAAATCAGACACGGAACAGGTGTACTTCGGGGCAAATACATCTGTAGTTGTTTTTATTGGCAAGCCGTAGCTTGTTGCAAACATATACAAGTATATATATATATAGAGAGAGAGATTAGCCTATTCTTTTTTCACTTCCATGTGATTTCCACGATAGGGGATCCATGTAGATGGAATGACAGCTGAAATGAAGGCCCGGTTTAGTGGAATCCACGTATACTCTTTGACTGATTAATTCTTAGGACTGCCCAAAAAAAAAAAAAAAAAAAAAGCTCAATCATTGCAAACTCACCATATGATTCTTACATTTAGCCTTTTTATCTTCGTCAATAAATATTGATGATGTCCATCCAACTAACGTCACAGCACATTAGGCCCACTAATAATACCCATGAAAATGATTCCTACGACCAGATTAATTGATCACCTAATTTCTTGGCTAAAAGGGTTCTTAATTAAATTAAGTGTTGCAAGTCCTTAAAATAAAAAACTTGAAACTATTAGTCCCCGGACTATTATTTTTAATCAACAGTTCTCGCTCAATTTCTTCTATAAGTTATTGACTGAATAATTGTTTTGCCTAAATTCCCAGAGGGGCTAAAAACTTTTGGTGTTCTTCTGATATTTTCTGTGTAAGGTCTAAATGTTTCCTTTAATTTTCTCATTTTAGTTGAGGAGAGAAGAGTCAAACACATTATCATAGATGAAATGTTTTATCATGATAGGTAGCTGAGCAGTGGGGAGAGAGGTCCCCCAGAGACATCATCATGGAAGAAGAAAATGGGTGTAAAGCCTTGGTAAGCTCGATAATAGACATCCCGCAAACAGCAAGTGTGAGACTAAACAAATTCTAAAAAGATACTAAAAATGCAACCCGCGACCTCAAGACAAGAGCCATCCCGCCTCATTTGTACAGCGTCACTGTCAAAAGAAGCAGAATGGTAGAGAGGCAGTTCCAGCACCCGAGTCAACATGCATACTATTCTCTTACGATCGAGGCAAGTGTGTAGATTTGTGGGTGCATGGTGAAAGAGACGCCTGTATCTCCAAGTTCTATTTGTGGAATCTATTGTAAAAGCAGTACATCATCTGAGATCGACGTTATCTTACCGAATCAAACTTCATGGGAAAACTGAAGTAATTACATAAATACTCATGTGTTGTGCTGGCTGGAGAATAACATAAATTATATTCTGGGTTTTTTTTTTTTTTAATTATTAGAGTCTTTTTTACCCAGTAATCACGAATTCGAATCTCATTATCCCATTCTATTTGATAAAAATCAAGCATAAGATAATGTGGGTCTGTGCAAGTTTCAAGTCCAAAAGACTTTCATTAAAAGGGATATGTTAGAGAATAAAGGCTTTACCTCATAATTTAAGTTTTTAGATGAGATAGTTTCTTGACAGATGGATCATCCATTACGGTGTTTAAGAAGGATCTTTGGGTTTAGATTAAGGTGAGTTTCCCATTAGAACAGCTAGCAAAGTTCTCTTCGAAGTAAATGCTTCATGTTTGAGAAAGGTGAAGCACTTGTTATTTATTGTTAATGGGTTCTCCTGACCTCCATTCTCTGCTTTCTGCACCTTATTTTATCAATCTCTAACACGAACTGGCATGGTTTTCAAGAGCTTAACACTGTCCACCAACTCCTTCCCTGCCCCTTCTGCTGATTAACAGAAGGGCTTGTCGGCTGATGTACGTTTCACACTTTCGAGGCTTAGTTTCAGGGTTCAAGAAGCTGTGGCAGATCATTTTGTTCCCAACCACGAACAACCTACAAGCATGATTTTAAAGATTTGATAGCTTTTAGTGCTTGATAAACATGAAGAAACACAAATAGCAAAAGTCGGTGCGAGTAAAGTGAAATCCAGCCAATTGAGCTCGATGGGATGTCCCTCAACAGGACAGTACAATAATACACACATGGAGCTGTCTACTCCATTTAAAAAAAAAACATAAAATAGAGGAATTGTTTTAAAGATTGAAGTTTAGGTATATGGTATGGTTACAGGAACATTAATGTTCCAACCCACCACATCTACATCGTTACCTTGCAACTCATTGCTGTGTCGATTGTGACGGTTTCAATTTGCCAAAAAGCTGAAAGAAAATACAACCTCGACTCCCTACCTGGTGCTTCTTCCGCGACCCTCCTATTACTTCAATTATATATCCCTTCTCCAACAGTATACAAGGCCATCTTGTCTACCCTATGACACCTTTTAGCTCCCACAAATAGTTTATTTTAATTTGGATTTCCATGGAGTTTAAGTCTACCATCACCGCGGTCTTTCTTCTATTCCTCCTCCTTGCCACACCTCACGTTTCTAGAGGTTTGTAATTATATATATATATATATATATATATTGTTTTCTCAAATTTATTACTGGAGTTTTTCAATGTGTAGCCCCAGAACTTGGGTTGCTTGTGTGTATTATCAAGCGCAAACTTGGTGATGTTTTTTTTTTTATATATATAGGAGGATCTGAAGTGGCAGATTCAGAAGAAGTTTATGGAATTGATTATAGAGGACCAGAGACTCACTCGTCAGTTAAGCCTCCTCCTGGCCATTTTCATGGCAGGCCTTGGATTCATCAAGATGCTGTCAAGACATCTCATAAACCCCAGGGTTCCAGAGGTGGTGATAACGGAGAACAAGTAAGATCAAGTGTACTGTGAAATTAAAAACTAACCATTCAAGTTATCAAGTACCTAGTCAGATGCAAAGTGAAAAGTAACATGAATGATAGACCTATTTCAAAAGGAAATAATAACGAGGATGTTACGAGGGTTACCATATACAGAACTCGCCCTTTTCTCCAAATTGATGGCGGGTTTTAAATTTAGATTGCAGCTGGTGTGTGGATGACTATCTGTTGTGTTTCGACTAACCGTTTTGTCTTGTCTCTGGTTGTGTTTCGCAGGCTAAAAAAATTCATGGATGAGAGTAATATATAGAGGAAGTATTAGTTTTGCTTCAAGTTATTACACTTAGTTCCTTCGATCTCTTAGGTACGGACAGAACATTCTCAGGTTGAGAAATGATTATAGATGACAATCTTTTGTCATTTTCCAGCTTTCTGCAATGTCTGTAAATGTTGTCTGTGTGATCTAAGCTGCTGAGTTTGTGATTACTGTTCCATATCTTCAAGTCTTATGAAGGGTTGTTTCGTGGAGATCTAGATGCGCTGTCAGGTTTTTTCAATCCAGACATAGATTTAAACTGACGGCTTCTAAATTGTACTTTTTTGAAGGTAAAAATCTGTAGACGTGGGTGCTGTGGCTTGGGAAATACATTCCATTGTTTTCATTTTTTATTATGAATAACTCTCAGTGATCCTTAACTGAAAAATAGTAAATCTTTCATTATATTATTGCAAATCGAAAGTTGATTCATCTAATCTATAATCTGGAATGCTATTTATTAAGCTGCTAGAACTAACTGCAAGATTTAATTCTGCAACAAGTGATCATATGAAAATGATTAGGTTAATCGTATTACTGTCAAAACGATCTCAAGGAAAAACCAACCATAGCTGCTAATTAATCTCCTAGCTTTCTGCATGCCAACCATAAAAATATGAACAGCATGCACCTGTCATTGAATGGGAATTTGAACGCAAGCCTCAGACTCCACACCAGTTACTTGTAGTGATCTTTGAAGTTTGATGGTGCAGGCTTTGCTTGTTTTTCAGAAATTAGAAGTTGGTATCTACTCTGCTGTCTCCATTTTCTTTTCCAGTTCATCGGGAGACCCCATGGCTCATGGGGTTTGACTCCCCAATGGAATTGTCTACAAATCCTTAATCGCAATCTTACCATGGGATTTCCTTCTGTTTTTATTCTGTAAGCTTGCACCAAGAAACAACCTGTCCTCCTATATCTCAATCCTGTGCAAAAAACAGAAGATCATGACTCCACAAGGTCAACTATTCATTCAAACCTTCCTCGGTCGATCAATTTTCCTCTATTTATTCATTAGACACCAATGGATCAGCAAAAAAAGAGGAATTTGTTAAGACAAACTGGAACCTCTGCATTCTAAATGGAAACGAAAGCTAAATGAAGAATCTTAGAATTATCTTTGAAAAGTAATTTTCCTAGGTTATTCTACTATTATAATGAGAAATCTCTGTTCTTCATATACTTTTAACGATTCTATCAATGAATTTATATTTCATAACCCCTCTGAATGAAAACCACCTTATTTTCATCTTAAGAAACATAAGTGCTCTTGATTTACTTGTATAATTTGTAATAAAAATATTCCTTTAATTTGGTCATTAAACTATCAATATAAGTCCTCATGGAGGAGAAACAAAGACAAGTTGTATTGTGAAAAATAGCCTAATTAAGATTAGTACATGATATTTAATGTTAAACGAAAAACAACTTAGAGTTGTTCTTTTATTTTCTAAACAAACTTGTTTTTTTATATGTAATTGTACCTATAAATAAATCTGAGTTCTTGATTACAGGAAAAACAAAAATTTAAGTTGAAGACTCATGATATTTATATGTTAATAAGTTATTTAGTGAATGAAGTATCATCTAATTGAAATCCTTTAACTCTGCTAGCATGATTGACTGATGATTTAAATAGTCCAACTTACACTACACAACCTTTCTTATGTTTGTACTTCGAGCTTTATTATAATTCAATTTTTGCCGCTATAAAAAAAAGATTGACATGAAAGGTACCCTCCGTAAACATAAATTGGATAAAGCATGATTGACATGAAAGATGTGTACAGAGGGGAAAGAGATTTTTATTACTGAACTGAAAGCCACATTTCCCCCCACGATGTTATCATAGTTGCACTGCCATGATTCAGAACCAAACATTGTACTCGCTCCCTCAATATGCAAACCCCACCCCCCATCTCTGTTCTGCAAATTACACACATCTCTGCATTATAAAAAAATCATCCTAAATTCCAATAAAGCTAGTATTTTTTTATATAAAAAAATAAATAAAACATGCCTGGTGATTGTAGAGATATACCGGATCATCTCCTTTTTATGTTCATCCGATAAAACTGCATTCAGTGCTCCCGTAATTGACAAAGTAATCACCTAACAACCAGTCCACTAACAAACAAGTAAACAAACCCCCCAAACTCTGCTAAAAAAGTTCATATAAAATTCAAATGAAAGTCACAGATTACCAAGCCAGGCAAGAGAAACATAGGACCGCCATAATCACCAGGCCAGTGTCCATCATGAGCTTGTATACTCGAATAAAAATTCAAAGCTCTCTTCACCGTAGCAGTAACCGCCTCCTCCGTAACCTCCTCGCTCTCCTTCACCTTCCTCCGTAACCTCCTCGCTCTCCTTCACCTTCACTTGCGGCAAAACTTCCGGCACTGGATTCTCCTTCTCAAACTTCACAGCAGCAAATATCACCATAATGTCACTCACTGTGAAAAAAAAAAAAAAAATTGAATTTTTTTTCTCTAAATTAAACTAATTTACCTGCATGCGCATGATTAGATCTGCACTATGCTTGATTCGGAACCTATTTTCCGTAAAATTTTGACGCGCATTTTCGATCTCTCGAGGAGATGGAGTTTGTTTAGGATCGAATTCCCAAACCTGTCTTCCGATATGATTATTCGTCGTTCTTAGCCATGGATTTCCTCCTGCTGCTATCTTTAACCTCCACATTTCCTATCTATCTCTAATTTATCTTTCAGAAGAGGAAGAGGCAGTTGTTAGCGTTCTCTTTTCAGAAATCAGTAGAGGAAGAGAAAAGCGATACGGTTCTGTAGAGATACAGGAAGTTAAGTGAGCGAGTGAGACACGGAAGTGTGTTGGTGCTGTAGATTCCGTTTGGTTCTCGTGAAAAGTAAGCGAGAAAGAGAAAACGATTAGCTTTTTCGGAAAAGCACGGGAAAGGAGACAGAGAGTGTGTGCATGTGGCGCCGTTTTTATGGCCATTTTCGTGGACGTTCTACATGTTCTTCTCACTTATATTAATTTTTCTTGTATTTTTTCTAGGGCGTAAAACCAGATAACAGCATGATAGAAAGTAGAACTCATGATAGAACTCATAGAAGCCATTTATTTATGGAGTGCATTTCTTTTTGTTCCTTCATACTATTTAACTGCTCTATTTTTGTCATTGGTTTCTCAAAATCATTTCAATCTCTCCTCCTTGTCATTATTCATTTATTTGTTTTACACATTAAATTACATATGAATATTATATATTTCAATTTCTAAACTTATTTCCTTAATTATTAAATGAAAGCCATAAAGTAGTAGAAACTAGAAAGAGTCTTATCTGCCGACAATATTTTCATGGGTGTGTATTTTTTCCAAATATTATTTAAAAAAGAAATAATTCATTATATTTGAAACTCCCAGGAGCTCCAAGTATTCTTTGTTATTTCACAGAAACAAAGAAGACGGAGAAAATTAATTATCAAATTTCACCTATGCTCTCTCTATTCACTCCCCATGTTCCCAATGTTCTAACGCTCCATAATATTTTATCTTAAAATCATTAAGATCATAGGAGATTTCTAAAGCACCTCACCATTCCAATGATAGCATTTGTATTCTTTTGACTCGCCAATAGTGTAAGTCATGCAAGGACCTCTTGGAAGTATTCTCCAAGTGCAGTTGCCACATCGAAAAGAATCCCTTCTAGCAACGAAGATATCAAACCAATGGAGTTTACCTGACCATGTCATGCCGCAGAAGTATTGTGTAGTTCCCCAAGCATTGGAGCAGAAATCCATCGTGTAATCTCCATCAAAATGGACTACATGCACGCCTAGGTCTTCCTCTTTCGATTTACAGTGGATGGTAAGGTCTAAGCCCGAACCCAACTGGTTTGTGATCTTCAAATGCACACTTGTTCGAAGATAACAAAATGCATCACAAGCAGTAAAGATCAGCGACAAGAATGACATCAGCAGAATGAAATGCCTCGTGACAAAGGGATAATTCATGCTTGTATAGCTAAGAATTTTTCTTTTGTATTTTGATTTTTTTTTATAAGGCGTGCCTCTTATTTATAAACTGCCTACGTACACGCATGGTGAATATGTAAGACCCTTTCCCCCCTGTATTTCCCAGCTGTAATCTGGGATCTGATCCGTGTTAGCAACATCTAAGAACAACGTAGTGACATTTAAATTTTATGTTTTTCTATGTATTACTTCTTACCATATATATGCATGCATGCAAGCTTTGATGATATTCCCTATAAGGATGATATACACGGCAATTTACAGCATGTACGCGTTTTGGATTGAAGACCTTAATTCCATAATCAAGAAAGGATGATTAAATCTATGTATTAATTTGTGTGGTTAAGGTTTAATACTAGATACAGCTGTCCTTTTCCTAGTTTAAATCTATGTATTACACACCTCGCACATGAAATTTTGGTTCCTTGAATTTGAAAACAAATGGATGCATGGTATTTTGTATTCATTGTAAAATCTCTTCATTTTCCTTTTCTTTTCCGCGTTACAGCATCATCGTAGTTGTCATGAATAATCATCGTAGTTGCCAATTTGGGAAACATTGTTGTCTTTTCCTAATAGCGGAGTCTGCTGTCCTTCATCAAACAATTCGCAAACCCCCCTTATTAAAATAATATTATTTTATCTTTGTTTTAAAAAAATTCTTGTTATTAACTTGATAAAGTTTATTCGAGTTACTAAATATCCAGTAAGGCTTATAATGTTTTACTGAATCAATATTGTTTAATCAACTAAAATCTCGACGCTGGTTCGCTTTGAAACGGAGTACAGAGATCAACCCACATAGTTAAAATGAGTTATAATAATAACACTTAGGAGTATTAAGTATTGTCATGTCCATCTATCTTTTTAGGGTTGGCACATATGGTCGGTCGCTTAACTAAGATTCATGATTAATTTTCCGACTCATGAAAGATTTGATTGTTAGGGATGCGAGTGGGCTGTGCTAAATTCTTGTTTATGGTTTTCTGATTTCTAAAAGAGTTCGTGGAGGATGAATATTGTAGCTTTTATTTTAATGGCAACGACTATTACCATAAATGGTTATCTTGCGCGTTCATGAGTATAGATATTGTAATAAATCTGGTATGCTATTAATATTATAACTATAATTAATGATTAATCATAAAGACATGCATGAATTTAACAAACAAATTGCGTGAATTTATTTGGTATTATACAAAAAAAAATTAGGCTGTAAAATATACAAGAAAAGTGCTACTATAATATGGAATTCTATAGCAGAACTAAAAGGAAAAAGATTTTTCATAAAAAGAAAACTCAAGATAACAGGCCCTTTATACTATTATATATGAGAATCCTTTCAGTATTTTTCTTGCAAAAGGTATACGACTTAATTATTACCAACTCAAATAAATTGTTTTAACATAGAAATTACTCCGGTACAAGCACGATACACAACTACGTACGTTAATCCCTGGAAAAAAAAAATGTAAATCAAGAAAAGAAAACACTCCTATGTATTGAGTGGATTAATAAATGGTGCACTTATTTTTTTGTGGTCCCGTTTTGTGCAGCTTGCAAATTGAATACAGGGTGAGATAGAGCGAGCGAGCGGTTTACTGAAGAGATGCCTTGTCATTCCAAGGATAACACACGAATTCCTTGGTATAATAATTATAATAATCCATGCATGGCCCAGTTGCTTGTACTGTCCAATTGCAATTACCGCAACGACTAGAATCCCTGGAAGCATCGTAGAGATCCATCCAATGGGCTTCTCTTGACCATGACATGCCGCAGAAGAACAGTGTGGTTCCCCAGAAGTTGGGGCAAAAATCAATCGTATATTCGCCGCCAAAAGGGACTACATGCTGCCCGAGATCGTCATTTCTGGATTTGCAATGGATTGTAAGGTCCAAGCCTGGACCTAACTCATTAGTGATATGTAAACGCGTTGGTTTCCATAGACAACCTGCGTCACACGTTGTTATGATCAGCAGCAGCAGCAGCAGAGATAATATTCTCAGTAGGACGAAATGGCTGGTGCGAGAAATCATGACGTCTGTAAAAAGTTTTTGATCTGTGTAGTTTGGATTAATTTTCAGTATTCATGCAAATCCAACCTACTTATAGGCTTGGTACATGGCGCGTCTTCGTATTATATAGCAAATGGTTGTGCCGTTTCAAGGGTTTTTTCCTTGTATATTTAGCCAAACTGCACTTGGTTACAATGAATTAGTTCTAATTACTACTCGATCGGTTCAATATCTGGCTAGCTGTTTTGGCAGGATAATATATACTGAGTGATGCTAATTTTATAGAAAATTATCTTTCCAAAAATAAAAAGATTGTTTTGGCAGGATCATGTTTCCAAAAATAAAACTTAGGGAGTGGTGAAGCTGATAAAGTGTCCCATTAGAAATGAATTCATAGACCAACAATGGAACTTCAGTCTCCAAGCAAAAGTTGAACCACATTTCTATGGTAAATTTGCGAAAGAATGAATTCCCTTCATCAAGAATTTTGAATTTCTTTAACAGCAATGATCTTTCCATCTGTATGATATTGTTTCTGCTTCTTCTCATACTTGCTGCCAAATGAAAGAACTTGGAGCTCTTATCACCTAGCCTTCACCATTTGCCAGCAATTATTATTATTGTCCGTCTTATCACATTTCTATGGTGCAGGCTTTGCTTGTTTTTCAGAAATTAGAAGTTGGTATTTACTCTGCTGTCTCCATTTTCTTTTCCAGTTCATCGGGAGACCCCATGGCTCATGGGGATTGACTCCCCAATGGAATTGTCTACAAATCCTTAATCGCAATCTTACCATGGGATTTCCTTCTGCTTTTATTCTGTAAGCTTGCACCAAGAAACAACCTGTCCTCCTATATCTCAATCCTGTGCAAAAAACAGAAGATCAAGACTCCACAAGGTCAACTATTCATTCAAACTTCCTTGGTCGATCACTTTTCCTCTATTTATTCATTAGACACCAATGGATCAACAAAAAAAAAGAGGAATTTGTTAAGACAAACTGGAACCTTTGGATTCTAAATGGAAACGAAAGCTAAATGAAGAATCTTAGAATTATCTTTGAAAAGTAATTTTCCTAGGATATTCTACTATTATAATGAGAAATCTCTGTTCTTTTTATACTTTTAACGATTCTAACAATGAATTTATATTTCATAACCCCTCTGAATGAAAACCACCTTATTTTCATCTTAAGAAACATAAGTGCTCTTGATTTACTTGTATAATTTGTAATAAAAATATTCCTTTAATTTGGTCATTAAACTATCAATATAAGTCCTCATGGAGGAGAAACAAAGACAAGTTGTATTGTGAAAAATAGCCTAATTAAGATTAATACATGATATTTAATGTTAAACGAAAAACAACTTAGAGTTGTTCTTTTATTTTCTAAACAAACTTGTTTTTTTATATGTAATCGTACCTATAAATAAATCTGAGTTCTTGATTACAGGAAAAACAAAAATTTAAGTTGAAGACTCATGATATTTATATGTTAATAAGTTATTTAGTGAATGAAGTATCATCTCATTGAAATCCTTTAACTCTACTAGCATGATTGACTGATGATTTAAATAGTCCAACTTACATACACTACACAACCTTTCTAAGTGATTGTACTTCGAGCTTTATTATAATTCAATTTTTGCCGCTATAAAAAAAAGAAAAAAATATTTTTCAAAAAATATCATTTTTTAGAATAAATAAGAAACAAAATAATTTTCAAAAAAAATTAATTTCAAAGAAAAAAGATTAAAAAAATAAATATAGTTTGGGTAAGAATTTAATTTATAGGTGGTCAAAAATAACATGGGAATTCAATTCAGGGTTTAGTATAAGACATATTAGGGGGGGAAGATTTTAAATTGGTTTTGATCGAAGTAATTGGAAGACAAATGATCAAAATAGAAAAATATGGCAAAGTTTAAAAGTGCAATTCATTCATATAAAGGGCTAATTGAAGAGAGAGAAAATGAAATTCAAGGCAAAGTTGCACAAATTGGATGGTCAAGAACCAAAATGGAAAGAAAAAACTAAAGCTAAAGATAAAAAAAAAATCAAAGGATATCAGGGATTAAATTGTAGGAAATTTGAATTTAAAAGAGCTATTAAGAGCCTAAGTGAGAATTCTTTAAACCAAAGACTATAACTAAAAATATACAAAAAGTGAACTAAATGAAATTAAACAAATAACATCATTCCATTTAAAATAAAGAGGTATGATTTAACTAAAAGGTTGAATGATGTGTCATCTTCTTTATCGTTTAACACCATGTTTCTACAAAGTTGGTTTTATCATCATAGCTAAGATAAGAAATTTCAATTACACATTCAGAGAGAGAGAAATAAGAGCTGAAAACAAAGAGAGGAGAAACTTGAAAGCTAGATTGATTGGGAAAGGGGGGTAACAGGAAAGTTAGGAGGGAAGAGCCCGTTGTAAAGGTTTATAGAGGTTAAGGTTTATAAAAAAGAAAAGATTGGAGGCAAGGATTAGGGTTTGATAGAGATTTGGTTTCCAATTGTATCCCAAATCTTATGGCTAATTACAAATGCAAATTCCGTCGAGTTGGGTAATGTACAGGTGGTGCTTGGAATATCATCAACAAAATAATATTAAAATAAAAGGCATGATAACCAAACAAATGAAACTGTTTTTCATTAAACCTCAAACTCAACCATAGTTTTAACCAAACACTTCAATTTCAGTTATGAACCGCAACTAAAAGTGTTTTTCATGAAACTACTTTTTTTTTAACCTCGACCATAACAGCAACCACAATACCAAACAGGCCCTAAATTATGGTGGTATTCATAACCCTTTTCTTCTTATCTTTTACTATGAAAGCCTATCAAACTAGCTAACAAACCCCTAAAACAAGTTTTGCTAACATATCTTAGGTTGATGTGGTTCAATGATTGAGAGTGATCTCCGATTGATTAATGGTCGTGATGGAATCCTCATACGAGCTCTAGAATGTTATTAAAGGTCTATAAAACTTTAAAAAATAAGAATACAATAAATAAAAAATATTAAAAAGAATAGAGAGAAAGTAAATGAGAGAAATGAAACAAAAAAAATAGAAATTGTACTAGGGTGAATAATAGTTTAGAGTTAAGGAGCTAAAAATAACTCTTGAGAATGGGTCATGATTTTTACAAGAAACAAACCATACAAAAAGCTTGTCCTAGAGTTAGGGCAAGTCCAACGGGACTAGCCATCAGAGGAGGCAAAGGCATATTTTAAAAAAAATAGTTCTTTTTGTTAAATTTGTCACTCCAACGGGGAGAGCCAAATGAAAAGGCAAAATGCCTCTTCCATTTTCAGGAGCCATCCCCACAGGTTTTGGCCGGGGAGGCAAAACCCAAAATCTGACCGTTGGGAATTTTGTTACCGTTGGCATTTTAGCAATAAAAACTGCTCTGAACACAGAAAACCAACACAGCCAAGCAAAATCAACACAGCCAAGCAAAATCAACACAAAAAAAAAAATTAATTGAAAAATTGCAAAAACACATATTTTACATCATCTTAAAATCAACACAGCCAAGCAAAATCAACACAAAAAAAAAAAATTAATTGAAAAGGTGCTCACAGAGCTTAAACAAAATCAACAATGGCAACGACCATAACCTGTATTTCTACATCATCTTTCTTCATGCTAATGTGCGCCATCTCCACAGTGCTAACCCCTTCTCTCCCTTCTCTTAAAGCCCTAAAATCTTCTCTGTAGGATCAACTTTCATGGCCAAACAGAGGCAAAATCTAGAATTTGCAGTGATTGTTAATGGACGGGTGTGGGTGTGGGTGTGGGTGTGGGTGTGGGTGGGGTGTGGGTTGGTGGGTGTGGGGGTGGGGGTGGCGGCAGGGAGAAGATAAGAATAAGGTAGGGATTTTAGGTTTGAGATTGAGGAGAGCGGGTGGGGTGGGGTGGGGTTTTATCTTAATTATTAATATATTATAATAATAATTATTAATTATAATAATAATTAATAATTATTATATTATAATAATGATTATTATTAATAATTAATATAATAATAGTTAGCACAAAATAATAGGGGTATCAATTTGTAATTAATTTGTTTGAATTATTTGTAATGGAATGTATTTTAATTAATTATGTTTGAATTTATTGGTTATTTATTGATGTGTTCATTTTATTTTTTTAAGTTTTTCTAACACTTAAAGACAATATTACGGGTCTTTTAATTATATTTAAATTTAAAAATATAATTAAAAAAATAATTTTATTATTGGACGGTTTTTCAAAAGTAATTATTTAATTATATAACTTACTCCTATTAATTGTATAATTAATTGCATAATTAAATTACATATAAAATAATTGCACTATATTTAAAATAATATAAAAAAATGGCTCTTCAAAATGACTCCTACCATTGGAGCACACATCAACAAAAAAACCATATAAACACTATTCAAGAAGCTATTTTACAGATTTGGCTCTTAAAAATGGCTCTTACCATTGGACTTGCTCTTACAGGCTTCTTGAACTTCCTAGTCTCACAAAAAGAAAGGTTAAGTGATAATCTCTAGGCTAGAAAGGCATATAACAACTACAACAATAAGACATCATTCAAATAACCTTCTCTTTATCATGATGTGTAAATACTTAACATGTTCTATAAAAGTTTTGAATAGGAATCTAGATATATTCTCATTTCTTATATGAAAAAAAAAAAGAGATATTTTTGAAGTTTTGAGGTATTGATGTGGAGTTGGTCAAGACTTTAAAATCATGCTGCGAAGTCTTTGGTCATATAGGAATGTTTCCTTTTTTGCTTTTGAACTACATCTTGTACGAATTTGGAAGTCAACTTAATAAACCAAGGTCATGTAATTATTTTTATATATGTTAATGAATAATATAAGAAAGAATGATTTGGCTTTTGGATATGTTGATTTTCTCTTTTCATTTTCATGACACTTCTTTGGAAGAATAGCTTCTAGATTAGTGTCTAAGTTCTACATCAAGTAAGTTTCTTCTTCCCTTACTTGATTATTGGTTTATTTATTTATTAAAGTTTAATTAATTAGGGCTTGTTTTTCATAATATCTTTACTATTTGACTTTATCATTTGTCTTATATTATCTTAAAAAGTTAGAAAATCATGTGATTATTTTTTGATATGTGGGTTACCTTTTTTCTCAAGTATTAAGGATTATGGTGGTGCCTATATATAGTTTATAAACCCATTTGTTTTACTTTTTGTTTTTGTTTTTTTTCTTATATTTTTCAAACAATAAGATTTCTTTACTTTTTGGAATGGGTTGAAACTACTAAAATAAAGTTGCTTATTTCTTTTATCAGAAAGAGGTTTTATTAATTGATTCAAAACTTGTCCTTATTTTGGAAGAACATTATGAACTAAACTCAAGATCTAGGCTAGTCAATTCCTATTGTCACATGCCTACTAGCAAGGTTAACCAAAATTTCTTGAATTTTGTATTGTTTTAAATTTTAAGCGTATGTTCAAATGAGACAACAATTTATTTTTAGTTATACTAATTTTTTTTATATAGGATTAGGAGCAATCCTAGATAGATATAGTCTGAATTTCATCAATGTGCTCCAATCCCCAACTCAAGCTTTCAAGTGCTTTAACAATCCGAAGTTGTATCAATAGTTTATAATTCGGTGAAATAAAAATTCTTGCAATAATGTATATGAATCATGTTGTTCATGTTAATTGAAAAAAAAACTAAATGTTTATAAAGACGTGTTTGAAAGTGTAATAACAATTGATTTTAAAAATGTGTTTTGCTTAGAATTACATTAGAAAATCTTTTTTTATTGTTTTAAAATTACATTTAATATCATCACATCAAAATGATCTAAAAACACTAGAAATAATTAATTTGAAATAAATAAAAACTTTAGAAATATTTTTAAAATACATAAACAAATAAGATATAAAAATATATATGATGACCCGTTAGTATTTATGATTTTCCATGAAAAACTTGGTATTCGTGTTGTCTCATTTATGATACCAGCAGAAATCAAGAGATTGTATTATAAACTTAAGAACATAAATGAATAAACTATAATGAATTTTAAATCTTAGGGACTAAGAATAATTTAGTGTATGAAAAACCAAAGGGTCTGTCATCATTAACCATTTGTAAGGACTTTAATGGTTAAATTATTTGTAAGGACAACGATAGACGCGGCTTTGGACATAGTAAGCAACGACATTAACTGAGCGAGACTTTGACTTCATTTCTTTATGTTACCTCTCCTGTCTTTGTTAGAAACTTCTAGCTTGTTAGCTGTGTTCTATTAAAAAATTATTTTTTAAAATTTATATCATCATTTCAAATAATCTAAAAATATATATTTAAAAAAAAAACAAAAAAAAACAAACTCTAAAATAATATTTTTATTAATTTCATTAAGTTATCTCAAGTGATATAATTTTAATTAAAAAAATATATCAGAAAATAAATATTTTATTAAACTCCAAAATAAAATAAAAATAAAAATGTTATATCTCAAGTGGTATCATTTTAAGTTAAAAAAATATATTATTTTTCCAAAAATAAATATTTTTATTAAAATTCAGATTAACTCACCAAATATATCAACAACAACAATAATAATAATAATAATAATAATAATAATAATAATAAGTTAATAAGTACAAGTAATTGACTTTCGGTCTGGTTTATACATAGCATCATTTCCTTCAGATTTTCGATCCAATTTCCTCTGCCATTGCACTCTTTCCAATTGTCACCTTCTCTGTAGAAATTTAATCCAATATCAGGGTTTGCTTTGCTTTTCGATTCCGTTCTCTCAAAAAATGACTGACAACAACAACCCAAGCTTCAACAGCTATGATCGAGAGGAATATGGTTGTACCGTTAATGGGCTTCCGTTGAGTCATGCGAGCGTGATGGGTGAGCCTATGGGACGGTGATGTAGAACATGTTGCGTAATCATACATGCTGAAGAAGGATCACTCGAAATTCAAAGGCAACTGAATTTCAGCAACTGAATTTCAGCAACCGGGTCGTCGAAGTCGGAATGACGTGAAACTCACCCAGTCAATGCGTTTCGTCGTTTGCGGAAGAAATCAGAGCTTGGTTGCTGACCTCGATCGGTTTTTGGCCAAATTCCATCGTTTCGACCCCGAAATCGTCGTTTTTGCTAGTTTAGGAAAGTTTTGTTTTTGCAATAACTTTTGATTTAAGAGTCCGAATTAACTTTGGTCAATTGGTACTCTCTCAGAATTCATAGGCTTTTCACATTCTGCATTTATCTCAAATTTTCCATTTATGGCAAATTTAATGTTTTATGTCCTTTCCTTTTCTGTATTGAATTAGGCTAGGGTTTTTACTTTAAGTATCATTGTAAAACCTGCAGCCGACTCAACTATCATTTTATTGAATAAACACTGAGTTTTATTGAGATTTATTCTCGTTTTTGTTGATTTACGGAATATTGACGTTGGTCATATTCCCTTGTGATTTTCTGCTGCGTCAGACGGACTCAGTGGGACTCCAGTTGGGGTTGTTCTTGTTATTAATGACTGATTCTTTTTGTAATCCCCGCCCCCGAGAATTGCAAAGTAATGGATCATATGTCTTTGGTCGATGATCGTCTAATCTGCAAATTGTATCATGATTGTCATAATCTAATTTTTAGGTTATTCCCTAAAATCTACCAAAAAAATAACAAAAATAAAATAAAAGGGGTCGGCGTGGGTAGAAAAATCAATGTGGAAATTTTGGTTGTTTTCGCGAGTCCAATCATATCTCTTTGGTTCCAAAAATAGAGAAAAATACAGATTTAAGGCAAAAATAATTTATCATTAGATGAATCTGTGTAAAAACTAAATTAAATGACATAATTATATTTTTTATGGGTTGATTCGATTTAATCGTCGACAAATTTAAAGTTTAATTATGATCAGGAATTAATTTAAGGTCCAATTTAAGGATTTGATTAAGTGCAAGGACTTAATTATACTTTAAATTGGTCAAATTAATTTTATTAAGGGCTTAGTCAATGAGAAATCAATTTCTTGAATTTAATTCGGGCTCAATTGATGAGAATGGAATTTTCGGAGACCGATTTGAATTTTTAAGTCAATTATGCGAAATCAGGGACCGAATTGAACGAATTGAGAATCTAAAGGTCAATTGAGGGTTATATCGTGCAAATCGGAAACCAAAGACCAAAATAAAAAAGGGCGCGCACATTTAAGGTTGTTGTTGAAATTTTGATGGGGATACAATTGCATAAAATTAAAAGTTTAAAACTAATTAAGGGTGCGATTGAACCAATCGAACAATGAGGGACCAAATTGTATTTTTTAAACACAAATTTGTCATGTCCCTGCACTGTTCCGACACTTGAACAGTGCAGGAACATGCCCTACATTCCCTCAGGCCTCTGCATTTTTGCAAAGGCCACAGCACACCCCTCAGCCCTCTGCAAAATGCAGAGGGCAACAATCTCATACATTGTGCATGACGAACGGTTGCATTTTTTCCTATAAATGCAACCGTTCGCGGCATGAACCAGGGGGGAAAAAAGGGAGAAGAAAAGAAAAGGAAAAAAAAGAAAACGGAGAGAAGAAATTAAACAGAGAAGGAGAGTTTACGTAGAGAGAACGAGAAAAAACAAAGAAAAATTTACGCAAAGAGAGGGAGACGACAGAACGTGAAATCTCTTCATCTTCCTCGTCTCCGACGGCCATCTCTCTCTCTCGGCTATTTTCTCACCAGCCCTCTCTCTCTCCCGTCAACCCCGACGGTGCAACAGCCCCTTCTCTCTCGCCAACCAACTGTCAGCCCTCTCTCTTTCATTGCAGGCAACCCTTTCCCTCTCCTTCCTCAGCCCGTTGCAGCTCTCTCTCTCGGTTGACAGCACTCTCTCTCTAAAACCAGTGGCAACTGGCCCTCTCTCTCCTCCAGCAGCAGCTGCCGGTGAGCACAGCGGCTGCTTCCTTGGCACCGGCGGTTCCTCCCCCACGCCAGCATCTCCCTAGCAAGATCTTCTTCTCCATCACCGGCGACGCAGAGCTGATAAAATCCTTGAAGTTCCAATTTTATTCAATTGAATCCCACACTGGCAATATGCATTATGGTCCCTTTATATACAACTTCAGTTCAGTATCTCAACTAACTGAACTTACAATTAAACTGAATTCAACTAACTATAACAGAAATGCAACAACCTTTAATAGCAACTAACTAACTGATTAGCAACTAATTTTATCTCAACATACCCTCCCTTAAACTAAATCAGTTTACAAGTTTAGGTACGTCACATACTCCCAATTGCTTTCTCAGATTCACAAAAGTTTCCAGCTTTAAAGGTTTGGTCATGATGTCTGCCACTTGCTCTTGTGAGCTGCAATACTTCAGCTCTATCTCTCCATCCTTTGCCAAGTCACGAAGAAAGTGATACCTGACAGCTATATGCTTGCTCCTCCCATGCATTACTGGATTCTTTGACAGCTTGATTGTCGAAGAATTATCACAATATATCACGCAACCATTTTGATTCCACTTTAGTTGCCCAAGTAACCTTTGCATCCAAATGGCTTGGCATGCGCATGCTGCTGCAGAAATGAACTCAGCTTCAGTGGTCGAGAGAGTGACTATAGCTTGCTTCTTCGAACTCCATGTGACTGTCCCATAACTCATCATGAACACATATCCTGAGGTGCTTCTGCGGTCATCTACATCACCTGCATAATCACTGTCAGAATAAGCAATTAATCCATCTGTCCATCCTCTCTTCTGGTAACATATGCCCATGTCAGCAGTGCCTCTCAAGTATCTCAATACTCTTTTCACCGCCAGCATATGAAGTTCAGTTGGCTTCTCCATATATCGGCTCACCAAGCTCATCACATACATGAGATCAGGTCTCAACACAGTCAAGTACATCAAGCTCCCAATCATCTGTTTATACTTGGTCGAGTCAACCTTAATTCCATCCTCATCTTTTGTCAACTTACAGCCAGGTACTATAGGAGTTTTGGTGGGGTTACTGTTTTCCATACCAAATCTCGGAAGGATTTCTTCAGCATATTTCCTTTGGCTCATGTAGATACCCTTGCTGTTTTGTACTACTTCCACTCCCAGGAAGTACTTCATTTTGCCCAAGTCTGTCATGTCAAACTCATTCTTCATTGACACCTTGAATTCACTGATCATCTCCTTATCATTACCAGTGAATATCAAGTCATCTACATATATACTGACAACCAACACCTTCCCTCCTTCAGTCTTAGTGAATAATGTGTGTTCACTAGGACATTTTTCAAACCCACATCCAACAAAATATGCTTCTATACAGCTATACCAAGCCCTTGGTGCTTGCTTTAAACCATATAGAGCTTTGTGAAGTTTGAATACCTTCCCTTCTTCCCCTTTTCTCACAAACCCCTTAGGTTGCTCAATGTACACCGTCTCCTTCAACTCTCCATGCAGGAAAGCACTCTTCACATCTAACTGATATATGCTCCAATCATGATAGGCTGCCACTGCCATAATCAACCTTATGGTGTCCCATCTTGCTACGGGAGCAAATACTTCTGTGTAGTTGATTCCATACTTTTGAGCATACCCTAACACAACAAACCTGGCCTTGTGTTTGTCCACCTCTCCCTTTTCATTCAACTTGGTTTTGAAAATCCACTTCACCCCAATGGCTTTGGTGTGACTTGGTAATTCTGTCAAAGCCCAAGTTTTGTTCTTCTCTATGGCTTGCATTTCAGCCACCATAGCTTGCTCCCATATAGGATTTCCCGCTGCTTCTTCATATGACTTTGGATCCCCAGCTTCTGTGTACATAACCTTGTTTTGTTCCTCCTCACTATCAGTCAATCCCTCTCCTGAAACATAGTCTCTCATCCATCTCGGCTCTCTGCTCACTCTACCCAGTGACCTGCCAGCAGTGTTCAAATTCCTGCCCTCACTCACTTCTTCAATCTCATTTCTGCCCTCACTTACTTCAATCATATTTCTGCCCTCACTCACTTCTTCAAAAGATTCATCTTGAACCTCTTCTTCTACCCCAGTTGCTGTGTCATTTGCCCCTGCTGCATCAGCTTGGTTTTCCTGTATATTTTCCACATTTCCCCCCAAATCAGCCTCCAATTCATCCTCATCAGCACACACACTAGACCTGTCATCACCCTCAGAATCATCTCCCCACTTCAATGTGCTGCTGCCAATTTCATTTTTAGTGGTTTCTCCTCATTTCCAGCTCTCCATTTCATCAAAACCACATCTCTACTTATGACAATCTTTTTGGTTATGGGATTATACATCCTATACCCCTTGGTCTCCTTACTCACCCCCATATACACACACACTTAATGCTTTTATCATCTAATTTCTTTCTTTTTTGATCCATATTATGCACATATCCTATGCATCCAAATACCCTAAGATATTCTACAGAAGGTGTCACATTTCTCCATGCTTCCTCAGGGGTTTTATCTTTCAAAGCCAAGGTTGGACTTCTATTCAACAAGTAGACAGTCCAATTTACTGCCTCAGGCCAAAACACTCTCGGCACATTCCTCTCAATCAACACACTCCTAGCCATGTTCATTATAGCCCTATTTTTCCTCTCGGCCACCCCATTCTGCTGGGGTGTATAGGCAGCCGTAAGTTGTCTACTTATACCATTTAATTCACAAAATGAATTGAATTCCTCAGAACAAAACTCTCCCCCCTATCAGTCCTAAGGCTGCCAATGTTCTCACCAATTTCTCCCTCAATCAACACCTTAAACTTCTTAAAAGTCACAAATGCTTCAGATTTTTCAATGATGAATTGTACCCATATTTTCCTCGAATAATCATCAATGAAAGTAATCAAATACCTCCTATTGCTGAGGGATATTGGGGTTATTGGCCCACATATATCAGCATGTATCAGTTGCAGCCTCCTAGAGGCTCTCCACTGACTTTGTTTTGGGAATGGATCCCTATGGTGTTTTCCCAACATACTTCCCTCACACAATTTGGTAGGGGCTGTTATCAGTGGCAGCCCCCTCACCATTTTCTTATTATACAAAGTTTTCAGCCCTTTGTAACTCAAATGGCCATATCTACAATGCCACAATTGTGCCTCATCCTCAGCAACCAATTTAAAGCAATTTTGTTCTCTAGCAGCAGGTTCTTTAATAGCTAAAGAGGCTATTACTACAAACATTTTGTTCACTGACATTTCACTAGTCATAATTAGCCCCCTAGACATGTGAAACAGTTTGCACATATTGTTTTTGATCAGTATAGTCAACCTTTTTTCTTGTAATTGACCTATACTTAAAAGATTGTTTCTCAATTCGGGAATATAGTATACTTGGGTAATAACTTGTGTTACCCCCTCCACTGTCATCCTAATACTACCTATTCCCATTACCCCCATTCTGGAATTATTTCCTAGTTTCACAGATTGCCTAAATCCTTCATCAATATCAATAAACCATAATCTATTTCCAGTCATATGATTGGAACAACCAGAGTCTAGGAACCATATCTCCTCTCGGCTTGCATGATTTAGCTCCACATGTGTCATCAAGAGCATTTCTTCCTCTTCCTCTAGCTCGGCATAGTGTGCTCCTCTTTCCCATTCTGGGCACTCAAACTGAAAGTGCCCCAACTTGTGGCACTTATAGCATTCGGTGAGTTCCTTGTTGTACTGGAACCTCCCTCTGCCTCTTCCCCTACCTCGGGTCCCCCTGGGAAAATTGAAGCCACCACCTCTTACTGGATTGTAACCCCCTCTACCCCTGCCTCTAGTTGTTCTGTCATCATAAACAACTTTGAGGGCTTGATCCTCTTCTCGGTGCTCACTCATTCGTTGCTCATGGACCAACAAGCTCCCATGAAGCTCATCGATACTCAGTGTATCCAAGTCATTCGACTCCTCCACAGAACACACTACGTAGTTAAATTTTGAGGTTAATGTTCTCAAAATCTTACCTACTTCCACATTCTGCTCCATTTTTTCTCCATTGGTACGCATCTTATTCACCACTACCAAGGTTTGTGATATGTATTTGTCAATTTTTTCCCCTTCCTTCATGCTCAGTAGTTCGAACTCTCTTCTCAGGGCTTGCAACTGTGCCCTACGAACCTTGGTTGAACCTTGATACTTCTGCCGCATTGATTCCCAAATGGCCTTTGACGAAGTTTTATCAAGGATCGTCTCCATTATTTCTCGATCAATTGCCTGGAATAGACAATTTTTTATCTTCAAATCTTTGAGCTTTATTTCTTCTAAGCTCTTTCGCTGAGCTTCACTCACTGCTGTACCTCGAGCCACGGTTGGGATGCCATCTTCCACCAACGTCCACAGCTCCTTGCTCCTCAAGAAATTCTCCATCATCATCGACCAGTGGTCATAATACCCGTCGAATCTTGGAATGGCAGCTTGTACAAATTTTTCAGCGTTATTGAGCATTTTCTCAGCACACAGTGGACGATTTGCACAATAATTTTTCACTCTCACTCACTCTCGGTGTTTCTCTCTTTCTCTCGTGTTTCACTCGCTCGCACCTCTCAGTGTTTCACTCTCACTCACTTTGCCTTCACTCTCTCTCTCACCAATCAACTGTGGTGGTCTTCGGTGGTGGTGGATTTTTCCATCTTCTGCACCAATCAAGGATTTTAATAGATCGTTACTCTCAATTTCTTCACAAATCAAGAGTTGCTTCTTCTTCTTCTCCTCTATTTCCACAGAAATCACTGATTCTAGGCTCGATTTGAGCTCTTCGAACCGATTTTTGTTCAGCCAGAGCCGATCTCCCTCTCACTCTTCTCTTCGTTTATCACGAAGCTTCCGAGAGAAGCTTTCTTTCTCTCTCTTCCTTTATACGGGCTCTGATACCATTTGATAAAATCCATGAAGTTCCAATTTTATTCAATTGAATCCCACACTGGCAATATGCATTATGGTCCCTTTATATACAACTTCAGCACAGACCGGTAGCTTCCAGCGCCTCCTCCGGCCACCACAGGCCGCCATTTTCAACGCCACCACCGCAGGGACAACCACCTCGGCATCCTCTACCCGGCGGCTGTAGCAGGTAAACCTCTCGTCGTGGTCGACCGACCAAGTTACTGTGCACGTTCACTGCACTGTGTTCACGTGTTTTGCGTTTTTATTTTATTATTTTTTTGGCCTTGGGCCAGCCTCTCTCGGTCCAGCTAGTTGGCTGGGTCGGGCCCAAGTCCAGCAAACTTGGGCCCTTGGCCAGCCTCAGCTGGGCCGGCCCATTTGGCTGGCCAGGCCCGGCTCAGATATGTTTTTTAATTTTTATTTAAAAAAAAATGCATTTAAAAAAAATAAAAAATATATTGTTTTCGTGCATACGACCGGATTCCATAAATTTTCCATCATATTTTTTCGTAAAAACAATATGTTGAATCTTTCTCATATTTTTTAAATGAAAATTGGATATTGTAACCGGTTTATGATTATCCGTTGGAATTTGGCTAAAATATCAAAAATAATTATAAATATTTTTGTTTCATCTGTCAGGGTGTAAATTTACATTGTAAAGTACACCGCAGATAAAAAAAAATTTACTACGGTGTAAAATTACATTGCAAAGTACACCCGTAGATAAAAAAAGATTTTTACTACGGTGTAAAATTACATTGTAAAGTACATCCGTAGATAAAAAAAAACTTATAACTGCGGTGTAAAATTACATTGTAAAATACACCCGCAGACAAAAAAAATGTTTTTTTTAAAATGCAGTGTAAAAATTTTAGCTTAGAAAAACAATCAAACAACAATGCAGCTTACCCTAGGTAGGGTGCACTGGGGGGATGCGTTTTCCCCTTGCACAACAAGTCCCCTTACCCAAGACTCTCGCAGACCAATAGGTTTCCTAGTGACTGTAATACTAGGTGGCGACTCCTAATAATTATAGTCGTGAATTTTACGGCTATAAACAACCCCATTTTCACCGCGCGCCGTTGTCTCTCCAGATAGAGATGGCGGGGCGTGAAGCACGTAAAAAAATCGTCGTCGCGGCAGATGGCGACTCCACTGGGGACATTGCTGGACTGAGCTTTGCTTGTTTGATTGTTTATTTCTCAATTTGTTTTTTGCACTCATTTTAACTGCTTTAGCATGCATTTTTTACTGCTTTAGCATGCATTTTACTTTCAATTCATGCATAACATTAAATTTAAATTAATGTCATCATACATTTTAATTTTCTGAGTAAACCCAATTTTAAGTTAGGTGGGGATTAGCGCTCTGCCCCATGACTTTCAGTTGGGGTTCAGATTCGTGAAACATCCAACTATAAACTGAGTGTTTACTTGATAATGGCGGTCATACTGTGCCCCAACCATTTCTTGTAAACCCCTACACTACCTTCACGTGAGGTGGTCACTGGGCAGTTCATAGACCTTCTGAGACCAGATAGAAAACTTAACCCTCATGTAATGGCTTAGAACTTGCTTTTGGGTACACCTTTCTTGATAATTTACCTGTTATGTATGTATATACATTTGCATTTACATGCATTCATCACTGCATAACATATCATCAGCAGGCGGAAACATAGGTCCCCGAAGAGCTTTTGTCCATGACACTCAACTATGTCAAAGAATTATGGACACAGAAGAATGTGCTCACCGCAATGTCCACTTTCGAGAAAACTAGTTTGTCTGAAAGCTAGGGTGACTTAACGGCGTATTCAAGCAAGCACTAAGATGATCTCTTCAAGAGTCTTCGAGAAAGAAATGCACCGGAGTTGAAAAATTAAGCCCGCTTCTATAATTGCTCTTTGTTTGGTCATGTCCACATGTCATGTCTCAGTTTCAACCTTTTATGACTTGTTGGCAATTTTGCATGCAAACACCACAAATACCTTTTTGTTGTCAAGCAAACCTTTCTTTCAATGATTATGTATTTTCTTGTGTTTATGATGTGTTCTTGCTTTTCTATCTAAATAACACAAGCACTCCATATATCTTTCATCCAAAGTATACTTGATCCCATGATTTCATAAAGATTTTTGGCAAATTAAAGTCTAGTATGAAAATGAATGTCAATTTGATGTTTATTTAACAAATGTGTTCTGGGAATTCAAATGATTTCTTTGAAAGGTAATCTCATACCACCAAAACCCACATAATAAAGCTAATCTCTTAGCCAAACAAATAATCCAAAAAAATCAAAAACTTGTTTTGCATGGAAAAGCAAAGCTTATTGATTCAGATTGCATGTTTTTGAAATGAGGAAAGGCCATCTTTGATATGTCTTCACAAAGTCTCAAATATCCCTTGAAGTCCCTATTTGAGCCTAATAATTTTTTCTTGATAATTAACCCTGACAAGAATCACACCCTACACTGGAGGGCAAGTGCAAAAAAAAAAAATCTACAAAACAGTCCTCAATAACAAGTGACGCCCGAACAAAGCTGGGGGGCATAAACATAAAAAGGGTTTTAGTACACTATAGCAAATTAATTCAACATTTTGGTAGTACTAAAAACCCAGCATAGAAATCCCAAACAAAATACTAGGGGGCATGTCGCGATAAAAGCACAAACAAAATACCTTGGGGGACATGTCAAGTCAACATGATGTTAGTGCCAAAAACCATGAAAAAGCCCGAACAAAATACTTGGGGGCATGTCAAGTCAGCATAATGTTAGTGCCAAAAACCAATAAAAAAGCCCTAACAAAATACTTGGGGGGCATGTCAAGTCAGCACAGCGTTAGTGCCAAATACCAATGAAAAAACCCAAACAAATACTGAGGGGGCATGTCAAGATGAAAGCCCAAACAAACACTGGGGGGCATGCTAGGTCAATATGAAAATCAATCATGAGGACTAAATGATGTTCTAAGAGTAAGCACTAAGTGATCCACTAAGTGATCCTTAGTCTAAAAAACCCTTAAACACTTTTTGAGCCTACAAATATCTTTTTTTTCGTAGCCAGTAACCTAAGCCTACGTTACAAGCCTAATAAAGCCCTTTCTGATCAAATACGAGTTATCTGAATCGATAAGCAATGCTTTTCCATTTAAAACAAACCTTACAAATGCTTTACACGACCTGATCGAAACCTTCCTGACATACGAGACTTGCAAATATCATTTCACATTCTTGTCAAAGTCAACATAAAACCTGACAATGAGATCACTTTAATTCTTTCGAGAACAAGTTTGTTAAACAAATATCAAAATGGTTTTTGTGCTTGGAATGACTTTGAAATTCCAAAAGTTTTACATGAAAATGATTTTTGCAAATAGCCATCCATTTCTTGCAAATACTCAAAGCTTAAAACACTCGTGTGACATGACCCGACTGGGCAATCAAAATGATTTTTGTGCTTGGAATAACTTTGCAAATAACCAATCCTTTCCTGAAAACACTTAGAGTCTAAAACACTTGTGGGGCATGACCTGACTGAGGGCAATATACAAATGCAATTGAAGCTGGCTCCATCATAATATTTTTTTAAAGTGTTTAATTAATATTTTTTAAAAAACAATTATTGTATATATCCACGTTAAAATGACTCGAAAACATCAAAATAATAATCAATTTATTTTTAAATATGCTACCTTAAATATTATTTTTAATTATAAATTTATTTCAATAATGTTTGAATAATTATTCAATTATGCTATTATTTTTAAATATTATTAGAATCTTTATTAACAATTGCTTTTTGAATGATTAAACATTTCAATGATGCTTCACATTACATCCTTGATAAATTTTGCATTTTTTCTACACATTTACTTTAATTTGAGATACTTATGATTCTAATTTTGAGGGATCACGTGAGGACCTATTAATTATTTAGTAAGAAAAATCCTATTCATGATTTGAGCTCTTATTTTATAAGGATTTATTTGGAGGGGAAATCTAACTATTCTTGGTGTTTGGAAAAGGTTTCAATACCATCATCAATAGCAAATGGTTTATTTTTAAATCATTTTGATGTGCTGATATAAAAAAAATTAATTTTTGTTTTTAAAAAAAATCATTTTGATGCATTTCTTAAAAAAAAAAACACTTTTAAAAACAACTATGACCTCTCTCCCAAACAATCACTTTATTTATTTTAATTATATCATATTTTACATCTCACGTTATGATCTAAACTGGTATTTTTTTTTATAATGCTTCCATTGCATTTGGAGTAGTGAAAACATATTTGCAGAATAATGAACGTAAAGGTATTGTTAAAATGTTTTTTGATACCGAGAATTTTTTTTAACTATAAATTAAAAAGTTGATGCAGATATTACTATAATCCAATAGCTATGGCCCTTTCCCTGGAGAATGTTTACTGCTTATCTAGACTCGGTTTACTATAGATTGCTATAGTGAAATGACGATTTTACTCCTAGGATCGAAAAATTTTAACCCCCGGGACTGGGGGTATTTTTGAATTTTTCAGGGAACATGGATGATATTTCCGGATGTATTGCACAGTAAAACAACGCAAATAGCCCCCAAAAATGGATTTGCCATTCAGGTTACCCGTGCGCCTCAGTACAACGGTTAGAAACTGACTTCCTTCGTGTCACATGGGGCGCTGACATGTCCTCTTCCTCCCGGTGTGGCGTGTGTCCGGTTATGGTGGCCAGTTTTAAATTTTTTCTACCTTTTCTTCTCTCTCCTGCCGCCTGGAAATACACGTCGGTCATTGATGTTTGCGAAATGTTTATTTGGTCCCTAGTCTTTAGATTTCGCTTTTATTACTGTTTTTTTCAATATATTTTTTTTTTTTTTTTTGCAATTGTGCCTTTCAATTAAAATTGATTATATATGTTGGGTTTCAATTTAGTCCTTATTCTTTAGATTTTTGATTTGCTTTTGGTTATTTTAATTATTTTGGTATGCAGGTTTTAATTGCTTCTGATTTGGTCCTATAATTGAAATTTGTCATATATTTTATCTTTCATTTCAGTCCTTATTCTTTTAATTTTGTAAAAACATTACATTTTTTTTAAAATGTCTTTATTTATTTCGGTCCCAAGGTTTTATTTATTTCAATTTTTTTCATTCAATTGAAATTAATTATATAGTTTGTTTTAATTTGTTTTGATTCTGTCCTCCAATTGAAATTAGTCATGTATGTTGCTTTTTATTTCAATCCTTATTCTTTTATTTTTTTTAACAAAATTACACTGTATTTTTTTTAAATATATTTATATTGTTTCGGTCCCAATGTTTTTATTTGTTTCAATTTTGTTGTTCGATTTGAATTAATTATATATTTTATTTTTCATTTTGGTCCTTATTGTTTGAATTTTTTTATTTGCTATTAATTTCTTTGGTTTTTTCTTTCATTTTTGGACACCGTTTATTTTTTATCAGTATTTATAGATCTATACTTTTATTTTTATTTTTAATTTTGTCGTTTTATTTTTTATTAGGGATTAATTTTAATTTAGTTCAGTCCTGAAATTTTAATTTATGTTGGTGATCATTTTCAAATTAATATTGCTCCCTTTTTCTATTTGTTCTATTTTTGTGTTTTCTGTTATTTTTATTTATTCCTCATATCAGATGATTTTATTGTTTGCGCCATAATAATGATAATTTTAGTGATTATTTTTTGTTGTTTTTTTGTAAAAATATTTTGCTTTTTTTATTTTAACAAAAATTCTGCACAGATTTATTATTTGATCTAAATTTATATTATAATAAAAAAACCTCACATATTTAATTTTTTGTGTTGAAAAAATTACGGTGCCGCCCGCGATGAGGCGTAGGGACATTGACTAGTGTAATATATATCGTGTAAATAACATCATTATATAACATAATAAAATTCAAAATGGGTAACTTTTAAATCACCAAGTCGTGCAAGCTGAAGAAAGTAAAGAATAATATTTAAAGTGGCGTGAAAAATCATGCCTTAATTTGAATGGTGTTGGCAAATTAGAAAAAAAAAGATTAAGATGGACAGGGATTTGCAGTGTGTGATGGGCATGTGAGACCATTGCTATCTGTGTTTTTTCTACGAGATTGAGGCAAATCTATTTGTGCCGCCAATATATATTTTAATAACGTGTGAAAAATCCTGCCTTAATTTTAATGGTGTGTTGGCAAAATAAAAAAAGTATAGTTGATAATATTTCTAATAAGTCTATATATTTTTTTTTGACTCGATCAACAAGTAAGATGGACAGGGGTTTGCAGTGTGAGACGGGCATGTGAGACCATTGCTATCAAGCGTTTTTTCTACAAGATTGAGACAAATTTATTTGTGCCAATATATATTTTAATAAGTGTGGAAAATCCTGCCTTAATTTTAATGGTGTGTTGGCACAATCAAAAGGTATCGCTCTAAAATGAACCACCAATTAATGATGATAAAAAGTATTTGTCTTGAAATACTAATAAGTCTATATATTTCACATGGATAGGGATTTGCAGTGTGATATGGGTCTGTGAGCCTATAAAATTCATCTGCTTGTTTTCCATGATATGGGATTGTGGAATTAATGGTCTGTGAGAGCAGCATCATTGCTATCAAGCATTCTTTCCACAAGAATCTATTTGCAAGAGTACTTTAATTTAATCAATATTTATCCTCAATTAGTTGAAAGAATTAATTTAATATTAGTATTGTGAAATATTTTTAATGTAATAGTATGAAGAATAAATTTTATAAAATAAAAAAATAATTTAATTGACTGACTCGGTCAAGTCTGGCTGCTTAATTGTTTGTGGGGTTCTAAAGACTTTGGTTTTGAACTTTGTACTCATGGAAGGCGAAAGGCATTAAACAGAGAAAGAAAATAGTGGTAGAAAGAAGGAGGAGATTTTGGATAACCTGCCAAGTAAGAGCCCGTTTTATACCTTCTCTCTTCTAAAAGGCTACTGTCTGAAAGAAGAAGAAAAGGAATAATCATGATAATAATTTAGAAATTTTATTTTAAAATATATAAACAAATAAGATATAAAAATATGTATGATGACCCGTTAGTATTTATGATTTTCCATGAAAAACTTGCAATCTTCTAGTTTTTGTGTGTGTGTGTGGGGTGTGGTATTCGTGTTGTCTATACCAGCAGAAATCAAGAGATTGTATTATAAACTTAAAAACATAAATGAATAAACTATAATGAAATTTAAATCTTAGGGACTAAGAATAATTTAGTCTATGAAAAAACAAAGGGCCTGTCATCATTAACCATTTGTAAGGACTTTAATGGTTAAATTGTTTGTAAGGACAACGATAGACGCGGCTTTGGACATAGTAAGCAACGACATTAACTGAGCGAGACTTTGACTTCATTAATTTATAGTCAAAGTCTATCAAAGCAACGAAACTTGTAGCTTGTTAGCTGTGTTCTATTAAAAAAATATTTTATATAATTTATATTTTATATCATCATTTCAAATAATCTAAAAACATATATTTTAAACAAACAGAAATAAACAAACTCTAAAATAAAATAAAAACAATATTTTTATTAATAATAATAAGTTAATAACTACAAGTAATTGACTTTCGGTCTGGTTTATACATAGCATCATTTCCTTGAGATTTTGAGATCCAATTTCCGCTGCCATTGCACTCTTTCCAGTTGTCACCTTCTCTGTAGAAATATAATCCAATATCAGGGCTTGCTTTGCTTTTCGATTCCGTTCTCTCAAAAAATGACTGATAACAACAACCCAAGCTTCAACAGCTATGATCGAGAGGAATCAAGCCCTTTATTGAAGAAGAACCTTGAAGACAACGACAAGGTTTCTTCTGATGCAAAGACTGACACCGCTACCCCGGGATCGGCTGGGCCTGAATATGGCTGTACCGTTAATGGGCTTCCGTTGACTCATGGGAGCGTGATGGGTGAGCCTATGGGACGGACTCAGTGGGACTCCAGCCTTTTCGCTTGCCTCGGTCGCAACGATGACTTCTGTAGCAGCGATCTTGAAGTCTGTAAGTCCTTAATTTCTGTGCGTTGGTAGATTAATTTATCATTTTTTGAAATTACTTGTTCATTCTTTCAATTGGGGTTGTTCTTGTTATTAATGATTGATTCGTTTTGTAATCCCCCCCTCCCCGAGAATTGCTATCATGATTATTCTAAATTATTGAAATTTCTAGATGTTTATAATTGATTAAAGTGCAGCAAAGTAATGGATCATAAGTCTTTGGTCGATGATCGTCTAATCTGCAAATTGTATCATGATAATGATGATAACAATTGGTAATTATTTATTTCTTAGTCAATTGGAGATTTGCATGATGGTTTCGGTTTTTCTATTGGTAAACTTCTGGTATTATGTGTTCTTTATGAGCACGGTAGTAGCTGGATATCAAATTCATTGTTGTCTATTTTTTTTACGTTGTTGTTTCTCTGTGTGATATGATCATATGTGTGCCCATTTTTCTGAAAGTTGGGCATTTTTCTGGGTAACTTCAATCTAGCTTGGTACATATTTCAGAAAGTAGATGCAGGCTTGGTTTAGCTCAATAGCTATGTTGGTTGTGTTTCCTTATGTTATAACTTAGATGCACCCACTTTGTTCTCATCAAATCCAACGCAATAGAAAACACTAGATTAGTTTTCCAAGTGGAATTTAAGCAAAATTTTCATTTCAACTGGCCATTAATTTGCATAAGCAATTTGAAGGTATTTTTATAGGTGTATGATCTGTAAAGAACATGGTATAACATTGTTAAAGGAGGAGGGTTGGCCTTTAACTTATTTGGAAGCCTTTATTTGATTTGGAAGCATTTAGCATGCAATGAAGTCCAGATTCTGGAATCCATTTACCGTAACAGTTCCTTCAGTGTGCCCGTAAGCAGTTTGTTCAAGAACCCCACCTATCATTGTGGGCAATCCCTTCATTTTCTTTATGTCAATTGTGCAAGGTCTTCTTGGAAGTATGGCCCCTTGCGTGCTGTATGGAAGCAATGCTGAGAGACTTGGATCTAGTCCTGGAACATTTGCAAACCACTGTTTGCCATACACTTGTTTGTACCTGATTGGCAAATCATTTTTTGGTGGGAACTGCATTGCACCATTGTTTTCATATCCTAGCCGGACAGCTATCCGCCGGAAGTTTAACCTAGAGGCAAGTTCTTCCCCTAAGACTTTCTCCCATTTATCTGCAATTTAAACATCATTTTGAATTCTGATTCCTGGTGTAGCTTTATTAACATCTCTGCTGTAATCATTAGTTATGTTTTGCATATTTTCTTACAGTTGCACTCCTTTTCAAGGAGCAGGGTCCTTCTATGAGTTCCAATTCGATTAATTTAGACTTGCTCCAAGAAATGGTCTACATTTGCATTTCTATATTGATGCAGTATTTATTTATTTGGCTATGAGTGCACAATTACATGTTGAAAAAAGCTCTTTTTCCCTATTTATACCTGGTGGCAGGGCTTGAGGACTCTTGAAATTTCCTTTTTTGTAAGGAAATAAGTTGGCAATCTGCTTTTGTGACTCGAGGAAATTTAGAAGGATTTCCTTTCGAGCACTAATATCTGTGGCTGTTTATGTTAAACAGGGTAGCTGTGAGGCACTTAATAGATCATGTGGTTGCTGTGGAAGCTTTGTGGAAGATGATCTGAAACGTGAGCAGTGCGAATCGGCATGTGATTTTGCAACTCATGTTTTCTGTCACACGTGCGCTCTTTGCCAGGAAGGTCGGGAGATTCGTCGGAGGGTACTCCATCCTGGATTCAATGCTCAACCAGTCTTGGTTATGATCCCTCCTGGGGAGCAATCCATGGGTCGTGGGGCTTGAATGCTTCCTTCCCGGCGTTACAAGCTTCTCCCCTGTTTATACCTATCTGGGCGTGATATTATAGTCATGTTTATAGTTTCTGGATACCATGTGGCTTTGTTGGATATTCCAAGCATAAATAAATAAGGACACTTTTGATGGTTTTATTATCCCAAAAACAATATTCGTGAACTAGCTGTTGGAGGCAATAAAGTGTTTTCATCATCTATTAATTATTATTATTATTATATTGATTGAGGATAAATAATTATTTTTATATTTTTAAAGTACATTAAAAATATATAGGGCCTGTTTGGCACAGCTGTTGCTGTTGTGGTTGAGGTTGAAAAAAAATAGTTTCATTAAAAGCGATTTTAGTTGCGGTTCGTAACTGAAATTTAAGTGTTTGGTTAAAACTGTGGTTGAGATTGAGTTTAATGAAAAACAGTTTTGTGTGTTTGGTTATCATGTTTTTCATGTTACTGTCAACTTGTGAAATTAATTAAAAATACACATGTATACACACATATACATAAATACATATATATAAATATTTTATTGGAATAATTTTGTATATTTATTACTAATTATAATAACAAAATATTTGAAATAATTGAAGTATATTTTTACTTGCTTATTAATAAAAATATCCACACCACGCTACTAGACATTGATTTATTTACTTAAATATACATTTGTTCATTTACTTCTATAAAAACAAACCTATTTTTATGCGAATATGGAGTAGCAATACATCGAAAGTATCTAGTTATTATTTAAATTTATTTACCGAGACATAGTCTTGGATATGAGCTTAACATCTTGTCTTTTCTTTTGAAATGGGTCGTGATGAAATCTTCACACTTTTGTGACACTATTTTCAGCAATAAAATAGAGCACCGCCATTCTTTATGAGATGATATTATCTTATTGCTTGAATTACGTATTAATCTTTGTTTTGGTTTTTAATATCAATCCATTAGAATAAGTTAGTTAAATATATCAAAGGATATTATCTTAATACCTGAATTACATATTAAAAATAAGTTAGCTAAATAATCTATAATTATTATTGTGAAAACCAAAAGGTCCTTTTGTATATAAGAACACCCACTAGTTTAATTTGTCTGCACTTGTTTACTTATTTTTTTTAAATGAAGAAGAAAATAACGGAATATTGCAGCAAGTAGTGGAAAAACAAACTTGATTACTAAAGAAAACAAACGTGAGTAACTTATGTCTTTCCATTACTGCTTCGCTTCCATCTTCCTTGCTCTCTCTCTCTCCAAAAGAGCCTTAATCTCTAAAGAAACCATCCATTTCAGACCCACCCCAACAGTACTCTCCACTTCCTGCAATTACTCTCATGGTTCCTGGATCTACGACCCAAATTGGATACCCAACAACTATGACAGTTCATGTAAAGAAATATTCAAAGGTTGGAATTGCATTTCTGGAAACAAATCAAATGCTAAAGAAATAATCAAGTGGCGATGGCAACCTAATGGGTGTGATCTCCTTGTTGGGGACTCCTTGAACAAGAATATGTTTGTTTCTCTCTTTTGCTCTCTAAAAAGGGTGTCAAGTGATGTGAAGAAATGGAGACCAGCTGGGGCTGATCGTTGCTTTACTTTTTGTGTTTCGATTTTGGGTTTAGGGTTCAATCTCATCTGTGATTGAGAAGAGGGAGTGACAAATTTTTAGAGTGGAGGTCAGCTGCATTTACACGTGGGCCGCAGATGCAAAAGCATCTCTCCGATGCTTTTGCATCTGCGGCTGAATTGTTGTAAAAGTGGTGGGATCCACTGTCAAAATATGTTGTGGCTGTTTGGTATTATTGAGTTTGGCTCCGCGTTTTGCTTAAACCACAGGTAAAAACGCGGAGCCAAACACCCACATAAACTTGTGCCCATAACCTTCGCTGTATTTTATACTAGTTTTAATTGATATTATTAGGTTAGAACAAAGAAATTTTCATTATTAGGTTCTCTCCTCAAAATTGCATGAATCATTCAAAATTTCTTATTTGTCCTCTTATTTGTTGAGATGTCGACTTTGACCCTTCTTTAATTTCTAGTTTTAATTTTTTTTGTTCTTTTATGATTTTTTTTCTTCAATTTCATAATTTAATCTCAATATGTGATATATTATTTTTTTCAATTTTATTTTTATTTCATATTTTTCCTTATATTAAATTAATTGTTATTTTTAATTTCTCCCTTCAATAATAAAATTTATAACTATCCTTTAATTTAGTTTTATTATTATTTTGACTTTCATTCTCTTAATCACTTTTTGTAACAGTCACCGACCCCAAATCCAGCGCCGAAGCAAAAGCCAAACCTCTTTCCATTCACTTTTAGACTACAATGTACTTCTCTACCTTCGACGCTAGAAAGAATTGAAATGTTTCTTTCTGTCCAGATTCTCTCTGCAATTCTGAACTGTAATTTATACATTTTATCTGCAATTGTTTACATCGTTACTGCACAAATCCTTCCATGAGCTTTTCCTTCATTACTATCATAAATTAAAAAAAAAACAAATAAGATTAGAAATTACCTTTTTCCTTGATAAATTCAGTGGTTTATTGGCTTTTCAAATGCCTCCAAGGCATAGAGCAGGCGGCAACAACGCAAATGATGACTCGCATAACAGCAGCCGCATTTTAAAGACAATCATCATTTTTAAACTCCTTTTCTACCCAAATATAGAGTATCCACTTCTAATTATATGGTTTTAATTTCTAAAATTATGAAAGCCGTATACATATCTGACACAGCTCTCGCGACATCAAAGAAGGGAAAATTCGGAACACCAAAGCTCAACACAGATAGGACTAGGACTAACACCTAACAAGTCTGAAATGCTCACTCTCCTGGTGCAGATACACCTTGCTTCAGCCTCTCCTTCTTCATCTTCTTCTTAGAGATTGGCTTCTTCTTTTTCGGAGGAAGGGTCTTCTGCGCGTACATGTAAAGTACATAGTTTCCAACTAGGAATGACAAAAGTAACCCCCCAATAACCAGCAGCACTATCAATCCCGGGTTTAACCCTTTAGGCTCAGCATCCTTGATCACATCCCCCTGTTCACCATCAAATTTAATTGTATTCTAGTGAGAAAATAACATACAGAAAACAAGAAGAAACCAGGAAGCAAGAACAAGCACGTCACACAAGTAAATATTCCAAGTAAAAACAACTTCTATCATACGAGACAATCTATACATGATACAGAAATCGTAGCCCAAAAAAATTTACCTTAATTTTTTTCCTTAAGAGGACTCATCCTGATACTTTCATAAAAAGGATGATTCACTAAATAGTGGTGCAATTCAATGGAGCCCTAATGCCATTTCAGATTAATAGGTGCCTAGGTTAAACATGTTCAAGCATAACCCATCATCTTGCAGAGGGTATCAGAATGCTCAAACACCCATATTTAGATGTATAAATATATCCATACACCAAATGTTTGATTCCAAAATTAATAATCATGGATGTAGAATAGGTTGCATAGACGAGGTGGGAGTTTAATGCAAAGGGAACATGGTATCTCCGCACATCTTTACAACCATCTCCCCTCGCAATTCCATCAAGTTATTGAGAACAATAACAGAACAAACAATCACACAAAGTTCACAACAAGTGACTACAATAACAAAACAAGAATGGCAAAAGAAATGGTTATATGAAAAAGAAATTGAATCGAAAAAAGTGTGACAGGTAGATGACAATAGGTAATTCTGGTCAGGAATCAAACAATCTCGAATGCAGAATATTGAATTGGATTGTAGAGTGGCTTAAATTGACTTACAAAACAAGATCTTGTCGTCTTTATAAGCGAAGCACTAACAAATTTTACAAATCCGTCATACTTACATTTAGGCTATGCCTACCAACAGTTTCGAATCAAACAGCATGAGCACAACTACATTCAGAGAAAATCTTCCATCTTCAACCGAAGCATATAAACCCAGGACCTCAAGGACCTTTTTTTTAATCAAAACACAACCTTGGATTAAAACAATAAAGCCAACTACTCATATTGAATTTTAAACAAACACGACATGACTAGAACAAGAAAACTAAGATTTTTCAAATAAGCTCAAACAGAGCCCTTCGCCTTTACATTTAATTAAAGTAAAAGGCTCTAAGATTAATAGATCAAATAAGCAATAAAAGAAAATCTTAACGAATAAGATGCCAGGAAAAAGCATCTCTGAATTAATATATATATATATATATATATATATGAATCAAAATCCAAAACATTCATTTCTATCAGTACAGATCTCGGATTTGAATTTTAGAGAGAGAAAAATTTTAGTCTGTGAAAGCAAGTAGCAAACCATGTTCTGGAAGGAAGGAGTAGAGTGATCAGAGAACTCGAAATCGTCAGCCGTGGTTGCTAGAGATCAGCACCTCGCTCCTCCAATTGGACTATTCAAAGATTCCACTTTCCAGAGAGAAATAATAAAACGTAAGGAGAGATGCGCAGATCTATAACCCACGAAAATGAAGGAAGCTATGTATTTAATGACTTCATTTTGGCCCTCTAAGTCTTATACCATTTGTTTCAGTCCCCAATTTATGGAGATGACAATTTTACCCCTACGTATATAGAGTTTTCTATTTCTATATTTGTTAAGGTGATTGGTCCTAATAAATTTTATTTTCTCATGTAAAATAAGATGGGAGATTTGGGATATATATTGGGTTATCTCTATTTACTATGGTAAATTTGCTTTATTTTTTAATTTATTGGTTATGGTTAATTTAGTTTATTTTCAAAAAAGGAGATATATTAAGTTCTTTGTTGATGACTTGCTAAGTTGATTTTGGTATTGATCTTAATGTATTTGATTCCCTTGAGATACATGAGGCTTATCCTATTTTGGCTATAATCTTTTGTACAAATAAATTTTATCAATGCAAATTTAATGTATTCTCGAATCACTTGTTTATATCAATGCAAATTTAATTGGGTCGAGTTGACTAGGCATGAATGCTCAATGGATATTCATTAGATAATAGAACCTGATCAAGTTAGGCTTGATGTATACCCAATCTGGTTAGAAAAAATTCATTTAAATTAGGTTCAGATATGGATATTGCGAAACTTGACCCATGGATACCCATAATCATTCCTACCATTTGGTGTCTTTCTTAATTTAGTTTTAACTCAATATGCCTCTTTCTTTTAACATTTCACTCACTATGTTTGTAACCATATTACAACATTATTGATATTAATTTTAAAAAAAGTTATTGAAAATAAACTAAATATATTCCAAGAATGTTGTTATTAGTATATTTTTATATATATTAGTAAAGTTATTCTTTCAAGACGTATCACTCCTAATGAACCCTATCTATGATAAACTATTTTGTTGTTTATTTAAATCATGTTTTTATTTATTAGTCTATTTAAGGTTTAAAATATGTTCTCCTCAATAAGGAGATTTTTATCATATTAATTCAAAACTTAACATTCTTAAGTACATAAATTTTTAAAAAAGGTTTTTATATGAATTTTTGTTCAAATTCTAATGGATGATCACAAACTTATTGTGATACCCCTTAACCAATTTTTCTTGTGTGTTTTTAAAGTATGATGAATTATTATTTTTTTGTATAATATGCATGAAAAATTTAGAATCTTGTTGCATGCATGAAAACTAAATATTTTTTAATGTTTTCAAAATGAGGGATTGTTCTCGATTGTTTTGGAATTTTTGAAATCTCAAAGAATAGTTTTTAAAAAAATATATATATACCGGGTCTGTATTTTACAATATAAGTGTATGACTCAATTGTTGGAAAAACATGCATGAAACCTATAAATAATTTCAAAATAATCCCTGAATTTTTTAGATTTTTCTAAGATTTTTAAAGAGGTTGTTTTGCTATATATTGAAATAAAGTAAAGTATTAAACTAAGAGAAAGACATAAAGATGTTTTTTTCAAACACACCCTTCGTCTTAGGTCTAGTTTGGTTCGGCCTAAACACACCTTGTTTTTTTTTGTTTTTTTTTTTCAATTTCCGAGTGAGAGGGAACTAATGCAAAAGGGTTCCTTTTTTCTTCAGTTTCCTCCCATTTTTATAAAAGTTCTGGAGGATTCTCATGTGCCTTTTTCAGTCCCACAGCTAAGAATAGTTAGACTGGAAACTTGTTTGTTATAGCATGTACGGTATGTAGCAGCGCGATTACAAGGGATGTAAAGGAGGAGAGTATGTTTTTGTCTTGCTATATTATTTCTCATGAGAGGTTGAAGACAATCCACGATTCTTTTTAAAAAGATGTTATGTTCTCTTTTCTTTTTTTATTAATTCCTTTCCAAGACAACATCGTTTTATACAAAACGTATCTTTTCATTGGTGTCATTTTGACTTTTTAGTTTTTAAAATCTCTTCTCTTTCAATTTCAATCCTCTTTTTTTTTTTATTCAATCAAATTCTTTTTCTATTATTTCCTTTCCAAAACAACATTGTTTTACACAAAACATGTATTTTCATTTAAGTAAAATGGCCCTTGATTTATTTTATTATTTGATCTCATTTATTTTTAATTTTATCTCTAACTGTCCTTTAAACTTCAATTTTTTTTAATTCCACTCCTGCTTTCAGTTAATTTCAGACTTTGAATGCGCTACCTCTTTCAATTTGATTCTTGGTTTTGAAATCCTTCGATATTTTCCTTGATTGACCATCAAACTTTTATTTTCTTGCAATTATATCCTTGATTTCAAGCAATCAAGCTTACTAACAAAAAAAGCAATAGTCCTCTAAAATTATAATCCTGTTAATCAAGTCCATATTAAGTTTTCAAACTTACTTTTTCACTACTAAAGGTAGTTTTAAAAATAAAACATAAATATTAATTCTTATGAATACACATAGCAACAATTATATAGTATAACCATACTAAAATAAATTCAAATAAGCTAAAATAAAATAAGTTCATGCCTAATTTAAACTTCTAATAATATTTTTTTTTGATTTTAAATATAAAATAAAATAAGGATTAATTTAACTACAATAACAAAATGAGACTTCAAAATTATACATAATAATTATTAACATATTGTTTTCGTACATACGGTCGAATTCCAAAGTTTTTCCAAGCATATTTTTTCAAAAACACAAATATAGCATATTTCTCATCTTTTGAAATGGAAATTAGATATCATAACCACTTTACAATTATCTATTGGAATTTGACCAAAATATCAAAAAAAAATTAACAATTATTTCGTTTCAGCTATCGCGATGTAAAAATACATTGTAAAGTACACTGTAAATTTTTTTAAAGTTTAGAATGATCAGGTTTTCGACTCCCAATAAGGTAGAGACTCTTACAAAGGGAGATATACCTCAAGTTTAGGAAAGACCAACGAATAAAATATAGCTTAGAAAAACAATCAAACAACAATGCAACTTATATTAGGTAGGGTGCATTAGGGGTGATGAGTCTTTCCATTTCACAACAAGTCCCCTTACCCAGACTCTCACAAACTAAAAGATTTCCTAGTGACCTTAATACTAGGTGGCGATTTCTAAGAATTATAGTTGTAATTTTACGACTATAAACCCCTTTTTTACCGCAGGTCATCTCCCCTCCAGGGATGGTGGGGCGCGAAGCATGAAAAAACATTGTCTCAACAACCGCGTGCTCAAGAGATTCACATTATTTGTATTGGAGTTTGGCTTTATTAATCAAGTTATATCCTTCTTGTTTTCTTTATCTTATTTATTTCCTGTAAGTTTCTCTTTGTCGATCTTTTTTTGGGTTAGTATTCATTTCTTTCTTGTGTTTATTGTGTTCTATTTAGAGTAAAATAATAAAAAAAAGGTATTAGTTAGAAAATGTTATTTGGGTGAAAACAAGTTTTTAACACATTGTATCGCATTAGCATTTCAAAACTTATCGTAATTAATTCCAAGCTGATATTTTGGCTAGTAAGTATGAAATCACACTAAATCTAAAGTTTCAATTCAATTTGATATTGTTTGGTATAGGTTCCAAATTAGAGTTTTAAAAAGATTATTTTGAGTCAATTTTGTATCCATATTATCAAATCAACTCAAAATTTATAATTTAATTATTGCAGTCCCAATAAAAACACATACTAAATATGATGTCATTTGTGTATCTTTTCTTTAGGTTCCAAAATCGGGCTTTGTCTTGCCATAACAAGTCGGTTTTGTGCAAGTTTTCAAAACTTGTTTTGTTTCTATTGATTTTGTTTTTGTCATTATATTATTATCATATTTGAGATATTTGGTTATTGTTTGAGTTATTTTCATATCTTATTGTTTTCGATCAGTTATGGTCCTAACAAAAGTTAGATTTGCAATTTCAAGTCTAAATCACTATTCTTCTTACCATAAACTCTATTCTTGTGTCTTCATTTTTTTTTTTATGAGTCATGTATTTAGAAATAGAGAGGGAATGTAGGAGGATTCAAAATCAAGAATGCAGAAAACTAAGTCATGGTGTAAGGGTTTTAGAATGAGAAGTTGACAAGTATAAAAGAATATTTTATAAACTTCAAGATTCATGGATAAATGAAATACAAAGGAGAGACATTGTGCTTATCATTCAAAAATATAAGTGCAAGTGATTATTACAACGTGCTTATTTGAAACTTTTATCAGTCGCTACTTCGATACAGTGTTGTTTGAGAAAGTTGTTTACAACAAGGGAATTTCGAAGGCTTAAAAAGAGGCTAATAAGGTTGCTAATTATCTTATTCAAGATTTTGAGGGCGAATCTTCTTGAAGAGGAAGGAAATGATACGATCCAGACATGGTCAATTTCAGACTTTGACGTAAAGTTTCATACTGTTTAGTTATACACTACTGAGCATATCTGTATATCTAACTATTGGATTGTGCTGAAACTTTACCAAACAATTCTAGAGCTATGGCGCTATGGGGGGTGGGGGTGGAATTCAGATCAATCAGTGTCCGGGAAGACCTTATGATATAGGTCATAATAGGCTTTATGAATTTTGTTATTCACACCGTTTGGGCAATAAAGCTTAGCTGGAGTGTATGTTGGGTCTTATTTGGTTCATTTAATAAATATGAGTTTAGGCCATATGGAATCCAAAGTTTGCTTAGGTTAATTAAGATGGTTGGATCAAATCAAATTTCCTAGTCTATTTATGACTTCTTAAGGGTGACAAATGTGATACTAGCATATCTAGGATATTAATTTCAGATTTTTGTTCTTTTTATTATTTTGTTATTAGTTTTTGGATTATTATTATATATTTTGGTTTGATTTTAACTAGGCTTTGTAGAATGTGTCATATTTGTTACTCTAACGGATTGAAAACGACTTCTCAAGGTTCAACTGACTTTGTGGCATCAATCCATACTTATCGTTCATGAATTGCTATTCATTGGGTGAGAGTTCGAATACAATAGTGATAGTGTCTAGGTATAAGTTATTTTTATGTCACACTCCTATCAAACATGATGTACTTGGCTTTGTAGTTATTAATATCTTTGTGTATAAATTTTTGACCGCATGTTGAAGTGGTTTACATCACTTCTTTATTTTTCTTTCTTTTAAAACCTGAGACCTGGTCGGGCCTCTCTTTTCTCTTTCTTTTCTAGGCTAAAATAAACTTTTCTCTTTTTTCTCTCTCCTTGTTGGCTCAGTTGAGCCCCTCTCCTCTTTCTCGTCTTCCCTCTCCTTCCCATTAAAGTCGGTTATAGTGGCTAATTTGTTTTTGGCCCGATCAATAATCTTACCATTATTCCAGCAACTCAGACACCAAATAATACAAATAAGAAACAAGACAAATATGTTTGTCGATACACCAAGGTGAAAAAGCTATCCTCGTGGTGAATCAGGTCATGGGATATCACAGGGTCATTGTCGTGTAGGAGGATTCTGAGCTACAACTGCATCAATGGAAGATGGTGCTGTATGATCTGGCTGCACTCCCAGATTTTGGAATCAGTCGTCGCATTGATATTAGAAAAGTAGCCAGTACTCGGCCGTTCATTTCTGCTCATATATGACAAGGCGCGTTGCTGGACCTGGTTCACAAAGACAATTTGGGGAGGGGTGCTCCTTTTTCCACAGAAGAATTATCCAGTTCCGAGCAAATTTGCTTGCTAGCTCGTGCGATGGGCAAATACCCAACAAGTTATTTAACTTATTAGCCAATGCCCCCCTGCCTCATCGCGGGCGGCTCTATATTTTTTTCAACGTAAAAAAATATTAATTGTGTGAATATTTTTATTATAATATTAATTTGGCAAAATAATAAATCATGTGAAGTGCAAGTTTTCTATAACATATATGAATTTTAAATGGATATAAATTTATCTGCTTAGTAAGTTTCAATGAAATAACCAGTATAAAAGTATTATCATTAAAAAAACAAGAAGATTTAGATATCTAAATTATTGAATTTATTGTATTAAGCTTATTTCATATTATAATTCAATTTAAATTGAACACAAAAAATAAAATATAAATTGTGAAAACACCTGCAATAATCAAATAAAAAAATAAAAAGTTAATTTTCATTCTCCAAAAAGAAGAAAACATAAATTAAAAATTCATCCCTACATTACCGTCATTATCATTATTATAACAGTTAAAATTATTATCAACATCAATGCCCAAATAGTTAAAATCATTAAATTAGCCCGAAGAATTAAAAAAAAAAAGCAAAATATTTTTACAAAAAACAATAAAAAAATAATCACTAAAATTATCATTATCATTGCGCAAACAATAAAATCATCTGATCCGAAAAACAGATAAAAATAATAGAAAACACAAAAAAAAAAGAACAAAGAGAAAAAAAAAAAAGCAATATTAATTTTTAAATGATCACCAATATAAATAAAAATTTCAAAACTGAACCAAGTAAAAATAAAACCCCAATAAAAAATAAAATGATAAAATTTTAAAAAATAAAATGAAAGTATAAATGAATAAATACAGAAAAAAATAACTATTATTAAGAAGGACCGAAAAAACCAAAAGAATCAACATTAAATAAAAAATTAAAAGAATAAGTGCCAAAATGAAAAACAATTAATATAATTGATTCCAATTGAATGACATAATGCAACAAATCAAAATCCTAGGACCGAAAAACAATAAATAAATTTTTAAAAACAAAATGCATAATTTTTTAAAAAATGCGTAAATTTTTAACCAACATAAAATTAAAATTTCATAATGGAACTGAATAAAAACCCAAAAATAAAAAATAAAAATACAAAAATTAAAAACAAAAACTAATAACATAATTACATAAATATGGATGAAAAATAAACACGGTCCAAGAAGGACAAAAAAAACCAAAGGAATTATATCAAGTAAAAAATTAAGAGAATAAGTGCCAAAATAAAAAACAAGATATATAATTAATTCTAATTGAAGGATAAAAATGAAACAAATCAAAACTTTGGGACCAAACATAATAAAGGGATTTTAAAAAAATACAATTTTTTAAATAATTAAAAGAATAAAGACTGAAATGAAAAATAGCATATATGACCAATTTCAATTGGAGGACCCAATTAGAGCAAATTAAAACTTGCATACCAAAATTAATAAAGTAAGCAAAAACAAATAAAAAACAAAAGAGTAAGGACTGAAATGAAACATATCATATATAATCAATTTCAATTGAATGATACAATTGAAAATAATCAAAATTTCCATTGAAAAATCAGTAAGAAAAACGAATTCAAAAGATAAGGGACTAAAATGAAACTCATATAAATGTCAAGGACTTACCCGTACTTCCAGTAGTAGGAGAGAGAAGCAAGCATGGGGGGGGGGGGGGGGAAATCATCCACCGACGATTATGCAACCATATTAAGAGGCCACACGTCACTCCGGGAGACATATGACATGTAGGCGCACCCGATGACAGGGCAGACGACTAGTTTTCATGGAGGAAAGAAGTTGCACGTGCCTCTCGAAGGGCGCATGCGGGCGGAACACGACAGACGCGTCCGTACGAAGCGTCTAGAGTGTCTTGGGAAAAGTAATAATAAAAAAATTGGACAATTACCTATACACCCCTAAATCCAACAATATCTACGAAAAAACCTGGGGTGCAAGTACTGGAATACCCTCGGTCCCAAGCGGCGTGTTTTGTTGTTTAGAGGGGATAAAATCGTTATTTAACTGTGCAACAAATCCGGAAATACCATTCAGGTCTCCTGAAAAATTCAAAAATACCCCCGGTCCTGGTGGTGAAAAATTTTCGCCCCTGGGATAAAATGATAATTTTATAGTAGCAATGAATAGTGAACTAAGTCTGTGTGAATAGTAAAAAAATCTACAAGAAAAGTGGCACGCAATTTATTGTTTAGTTAATTTCTGAACTAGCTTTTAATTTAACCCGTGGAGCTAGGCTTACCACCCTTTAGCGATTAGTGACCTTGAAAAGAAATGACAAATTATTCTATCTCCTTGTATTTTTCCTTTATTTGTTTATGACTCTTGAATTTCACTTTTTTGTAAATACACCCCTAATAACTTTCTACTTTTGACTCGAAACTTACTTGTGAAAGCAACAACTCCCTTCCACGAAAGAACATTAATCCAATGAAAGCAAGAAAATGACTCCCCACCATTTTTCTTTGTCCCAGTAACACTAGTTAAAGCCCGCACACTACCCATTTTATTCTCCCAAAAAGGCACATTAATTTAAAACTAAAAAAAATGTCCCAAAAAACCTTGTGATTACAATGGATGTTATTGTGTTGTTATACATACATAAACGGACATATATATTAAGAAACAAACCAATACCTTCTGTTTAGTTTACTCATAATTTCAGAATTTGATGTAAAGTTTCATATTGTTTAGTTATACACTATTGAGCATATTTGTATATCTAATTGTTGGATTGTGTTGACACATTATCAAACCATTCTAGAGCTATGGTGTTATGTGGGGGTGAAATTTTAGATCAATCAGAGTTCAGGAAAACCTTGCGATATATGTCATAATAAGCTTTATGAATTTTATTATCTAGTCCGTTTGGGCAAGAAAGCTTATTAATTTTCTAAAGTTAGCTTCAATTAATTAAGATGATTGGATCAGATCAGATTTCCTAGTCTATTTCGGACTTCTTAAGGGTGACAAATCTGATACTAGTATATCTAGGATATTAATTTTTTATTTTTATTCTTTTTATTTTTTCCTTACTAGTTTTTGGATTATTATTACATATTTGGATATAATTGTAAGTGGACTTTATACAAGTCCATATCTTTGGGTATTCTAGGGTTTAATTTAGGTTAAAAAAACATATATAACCTAAGTTTCAGATTATGTTTATGTTTAATGATATTCAGATTACAACCACAACTTTGTGTGGTTGTAAGAGTGAGAATTCTCTCTTCTTTAGCTCTTTGGAGGACTGAAAAACTACTTATCAAGGTTCAATTGATTTTATGGCATCAATTCATACTTATCATTCACGAATTGTTATTCGTTGGGTGAGAGTTCGAATCCAATAGTGCTGGTGTTTAGATATAAGTTAATTTTGTATCACACTCCTATCAAGTATGATTTACTTAACTTTTCAAAAATTAATATCTTTACATATAAATTGTTTGACGGTATGTTCAAGAAGTTTGTATCCTTCTCTATTTTTCTTTCTTTCCTTACCTAGACCTGGATGGGCCTCTCTTTTCTCTGTTTTTTTTTTCTTTCTTCTCTCTCCTTGTTGGGCTGAGTTGAGCCCCTCTCCTCTTTCTTGTCTTCCCTCTCCTTCCCATTAAAATCGGTTATGTTGGCTAATGTGTTCTTGGCCCAATCAATAATCTTACCATTGTTCCAGCAACTCAGACACCAAATAATACAAATAAGAAACAGGACAAATATGTTTGTCGATACACCAAGGTAAAGAAGCTATCCTCGTGGTGAGTCAGGTCATGGGATATCACAGGGTGATTGTCGTGTAGGAGGATTCTGAGCTACAACTGCATCAATGGAAGACGGTGCTGTAGAATCTGGCTGCACTCCCAGATTTTGGAATCAATCGTCGCATTGATATTAGAAAAGTAGCCAATGCTCGGCCGCTCATTTCTGCTCATATCTGACAAGGTGCGTTGCTGGACCTGGTAGCAATTAGGGGAGGGGTGCTCCTCTCTCCGCAGAAGAATTATCAAGTTCCGAGCAAATTTGTATGCTAGCCAGTGAGATGGGAAAATACCCACCCGTGGATCTAGGCTTACCCTTTAGCGATCAGTGACCTTGAAAACAAAAGAAGAAAATTGACAAATTATTCTATCTCCTTGAATTTTTTCCGTTACTTGTTCACGGCGTTTGGACACGACTCTTGAATTTTTCTGGCTAAACCCGTCGTCACTCAACGAAATTATTTTTGAAATCAATTTGAATATGGGTGATAGAGCCGAAGATCTCAACACTATGGCATATTGTCCTCCACCTTAATAATACATATTGTCGTCCAGAGGATTCAAAGCATTGGCATGTTGTAACACGTCCCAAAGAAAAGCAATTTTACTAGGTTTTCTTTTTATATATATATAAATAATTTCACTTTCTTTTATTTATGTTCTTTTTAATTTCACTTTTTTGTAACTACATCCCTAATAACTTTCTACTTTTGACTCCACTAAGCTTACTTGTGAAAGCAACTACCCCCCCCCCCCTTCCACGAAAGAACATTCATCCATCCAATGAAAGCAAGAAAATGACTCCCCACCATTTTTCTGTCCCAATAACACTAGTTAAAGCCCGCACACTACCCATTTTATTCTCCCAAAAAAGGCACATTAATTTAAAACAAAAAAAAAATAAAAAAATGTCCCCAAAAACCTTGTGATTACAATGGATGTTATTGTGTTGTTATACATACATAAACGAATATATATATATCAAGAAACAGATCACAACCTTCTGTTTAGTTTACTCATAATTTATATTTTTATATATATAAATATATTACGAGTAAAATAAACAGAAGGTTGTGGTCTGTTTCTTAACTTTGATCAAACAAGGTGGCCGCCGATGAAGCTGTTCTCCGACGAGGAACTGCAAATGGTGATCATGCCGTTACAGTCAGACACACTATCTTGCAAGCTCAACAAGAGATGTGAAGTGCTAAAACTCATCGCGGGTCTTGCTCTCGGGACAAGAGGGACCTCAGCCTCCCCCACGAGCATCTGGACCGCACCCCTCATGGTGGGTCTAGCCATCGGGTCAGGGTGAGAACAGGCTAACCCAACCAGCAAAACCCTCCTCATCTCGTTCTCATCGAATTGACCCTCAAGCCTATCATCAGCTGCCGCTAGCAATCTGCCTTCTCTGTGTAAATTCCAAACCCACTCCACCAAATTCCCATTCACCGCCACTTTCCCAACCCTGCTAGTCTCCTTTTCGATGGGTCTTCTCCCGCTAGCCACCTCAAGAACCACGGCTCCATAACTAAAGACATCGGTTTTCTCAGTTGCTCTTCCTGTTAGTAGATACTCGGGAGCTAAATACCCCATTGTGCCGGCGGCTACTGTCGCATCCGGCGATTTATCATGCTCGACTTGCCTCGCCAATCCAAAATCTCCTAATCTTGCATTGAACCCCTCATCCAACATAATATTGCTGGCCTTGATATCTCTATGAATCACCTGGTTTTCACATTCTTGATGCAAATAAGCTAGAGCGGAAGCCACGCCAAGTAAGACCTTACGCCTCTGTGGCCATGGCAGAGGCGTTCTTGCCTCGAACAGAGCTTTATCAAGACTCCCATTGGGCATCAAGTCATAAACGAGCAAAATCTCACCCTTTTCATGACACCAACCTTGAAGCCGAACAAGATTTCGATGCCTTAGAGTCCCGATTATCGACAATTCGGATAAAAACTCGTTCTTTCCTTGACTGTTATGACTACACCGCTTCACCGCCACAATGTCACCATTCTCCGGCAATATGCCCTTGTAAACAATACCGAATGCTCCGTGGCCAATAATTCTATTCTCATGAAAGCATTTAGTCGCTGATTTGAGCTCTCTATAGCTAAACTCCTTGGGCATTTTGATAACCTCTGATGCAAAAGACTCCGACTGCTTTACACGCTTGGATCTCTTAAAGAAAACCCAGATAAGAGCACCGGAGAAGATAACAAAAAAAGCACTAGCAGTCACCACCCCTGCAACAGCCCCTGCACCCTGCTTGCAGAGCTGATTATGACACGAATCAGACTTGGCACTCTTACCACTAACTGACTCTAGGCCACTGGGAGCCAAAGATGGTGGCGGGGACTTCACAGAATTGGCCGTTGGATTCATCAAACTAGCCGTCGGCGGTGGTGGTACAGAAGAAGATGACTCAGAACCCACACTTGACTGAAAAGATGAACTGAAACTCCACCACTCAATACTATGAACCTCTGTACTTCCTTGAGTAGACCCAGAAAACCCAACATACATAAAATCATCAACATACTGGTCTAAATCAAGACTAAAAGACAAAAGTGGTTCTTTGGGCTTGAGATTTGAATATGACACAGAAATGTTAAAGCTTTGGCTGGCACCATCATAATCGATCCAAGCATTAACAAGATCACCACTTTTTAAATCGATATTAATAGCTCCTAGATCAGCAGTCTGTGTAGAAACCATACTATTTAGATCCAGTCCCACATGGTTCCCATTAATGTCCTTGAACTCCACGTCCATTAAAGTATCGAACTCGACCGCCACAAAACCGGAAGCAGACTCTGGCACGTCGTTGGTGCTGAGGAGTCCAAGGAAGCCGCCGGCAGCACCGAGGGTGTCGGATTCCGGCGAGATGACAAAAGCTAGGCCACCGCCGATGGAGGAGGGGTTTAGATTCGTAACAGAAAAGGAGAAGAAAGTAGAGAAGCTAGTGATGTCGTGAGTGGAAGGTTGTCGGAATCTGACGGGTTTAGAGTAGAGAGCTTTGCCGGCCCCAGAATTGGGGACGGCGAGGTCACGCGTGAGACGGACGTTGCCATTGTTTAAGTGAGCGTCGCCTAGGAGTTTAAGACTGCTGAGTGTTAAAGTACCGAAGTCAAAATCAGTCGATGTTGCTTTCGTTCTTAATAGCAGTCCTAAACAGAGGAGGAGAAACAGAGGAGGGCGTAAAGTACCAATGTCCGAAGTTCTGCAAGAGAGAGACATCAAGACATCATAGAATTTTGAGGCTTCTTGCAGAGGTGAAGAGAGGGAGATTGAGAATGCTTCACGGGTTTTCTCGAGGAAAGATTGGAAGCGGAACAAAGACGGAAGCAAGAAAGGAAACTATGGAATGGTGGGCTTGAGGGAATCCTAAGAGAGCTGAAGAAGACAGATGGAAGCCTGGTGCTGACACGTGGCCATATGTAACGGTAATTTTTGTCGGTGAATAAGAACCCTTTTTGGTTTTCATTGCTTGGTTCACACAGCACAGTTATATGGTCGCACGTAGTGGTAAAAGTCATGAATGGCCGCCCTTTATGGAAATTGGAGATGGTAATTAGACTACAGTAGAAAAAAAAAAGAAAAAAGATTCATCCAAAGTGTGCATGCTTTGCATTATTGATGCGAGTAAAAAAAGAAAAAAAAAAGGAAAGAAAGAAAAGCAGAGAAAACCTTAACTTTTGTCATTGCTGTGAAATATTGCTTTTCAAGATTTTTATTTTAAATTAATATTTTTTTCTAATTATTTTTTATGGGCAGGTGTTAGAAATAAAAAATATATATTTTATTTTATTTAAAAAAGAAGACAAAGCAATAAGTAATTTAGTTAAAACTGAGATGCTTACGGTCTAATCAAACATGAAGATAGCTTCGTTTAATTTTTGTCTTTGAATTGAAGCTCACAGTCTCTATTCAACATCGACGTGCATGGTTTTTTTTTTTTTTTTTATATCTTTCATGTTGATATCCATTAAGAATATGTTACATGACCTTTTTAATTTCTTTGCGGTAGATTTTTCAATGAATGAATGCTAATCATTTACTGTGTTTTTCCACTTAAAATGTAAAAGGTCAATTAGCATGTGTTTTTATAAATTACTTTTTTATTTAAAAATATATAAATTAATGTTCTCTTAAATAATCTTGATTCCCTCGTATCAAAACCATTAAAAACACATCAAAATTATTTTGAAAATATCTATTTAACATTGTTTTGAAATAAAAAAAAAAAAAAAACTTCAATTTAGTTATCTTTTATTCAGGCATCGTACTTATGAGGTGGGTTTTCTTTCTCGAAGATGTTAGACACTATCAATGAAAAAAGATGCCGTCATACGGCGTCGGTCATGGAAAGCAAAGTTGAGCAGGAGAAGTCATTCTTTGACCCAACAATGGGCGATGCCTACGCCATGCTTTGCCCCTCCACATTTCCGTTCACGGGAGCGCGTCCAGACGCGCTGCTCTAGAGAACGCGTGTATTTCTACAAGAAGTAAAAATGACGCGAGTTTGCGGAGCAGAAGTCGTGTCTCTTGAGGGACCTCACAAAGCTGCACAGGGGTGCGTACGTTCGACCCAAGTCACGTCACTCCTCTTTAATTCCCACGTACGCACGTGAAATGACGAGAGTTTTCGACTTACGAGTTTGATATCTTGTGCATGATTGTTCAGTGGACTGACGCTCTGATATTCATTAATATATGCGGTGTACAATGAGATCCCACCGTTAGGTGGACTGCATGAGACATCTAATCATTGCCGCTCGCCTGATCAATATCATCTAACGGTCCATGACGAGCGATGGATGGAAGTGGACTTGCTCGGTAGCTTGAGTGAACTGTACGTGAGAATTGTTTCCACTCCAAGCAAGAAATATTATTGGATGCAGAGCCTGTCGTCGATGTTTTTGTAGATATATAAGAAAATAAAGTCTGGTAAACGACCTGTAAATGTTGAAAACAAGGATCAAAAGCGTGAAGTAATGAGCCATGCGGTGGGTAAGACAAGCTGGATGTATGAACAGTACTCCATAGATAATAAAATATTGTTTTAAGAAAACCAGAAGGACGAACCTCTAGTAGAGATTTCTTTCGATGAAGACAAGCGTGAAGGATTGAAAAGCACCTCTAATAAAAATAATATAAGAAAAATTAGAAGAGGCCAAAGAGGAGTATTCGTTGCTATCTTTACTTGGAAAACTTGTGAGAAGGGCTTTATAATTTAATCACCCGTACGTGTATTGATTCCAAAAATATATTCTTTTTTAATACAAGATGCTATGATTTTTTTTTGATAACCGGGGTCTCCGGGCCAGCTTGCGCGCACCACAATTAAATCCTCGGGCTCACTGAACATCCTAAAAGTCCAATTAGCAGGTAAGGTACCGCGGGGGTGACAGGCGTGCCTAACAAGGTTTGAACCTGGGGTGTGAGGAAGACAAGCCTCCTCTCTGACCACCAGGCCAAGACCTTGTTGGCAAGATGCTATGATTTTTAATTTCTGTTGACTCGGTGATTAGGAAAAAAGAGTATTTTTTTCTTACATTTATGAGTAAGAGATAACTTCATTCACTAATCCAAAATGTCAAGAATTCAATTGTGAGTTTTAGAAGTTGAACATGACAAAATTAAAAACAAACACACACACTTATAAAATTTATGTTTAGTGAAGTCAATTTAAAATTTTGAAACTTTTTATTATTGAAATTCTTGTGAATAATTCCATAAACATGCAAGCAAGTATATGAAAATGATTTGTTGTAATATATTTGAAATGATATCATATTGTTGCGTTAGTCATGCATATTCCATTAGCATTTCTTAATGATTATTTTTATTCTAGAAATTCAAATAATATAACCAATTGTTGGAATTAATAATTCTATAAGCAAGTTTGAACACAATCCTTGAAAGCCAAAAATCACATTTAAGATAGAAAACATGCCAAATCGTTGCCTTGAATTGAAACACTAACATTATTGAAATCTGAACTCTCGGCCAATGATTAGTGAATCGTGAACAAAAAAGTACAAGGAATGTCACACATCTTATGCAACATCGGGAGGCCATTAGATTCACAACCTAGTTATTTGGTTCAGGATCGCTAGAAAAAAAATAGAATGTATTGGTCTTGTCAGAGTTTCAAGAGAAGAGATGTATTGCATAAAGAAAAGATATTAACATCCTTAATATGTCTTAAATGAGGTAAACTGCATTATTTAATTTGATATGATTTAAAGGTTTTAATAATTAAAATTTATCCGTGCACACAAATTTGGCCTTTTGAGGCTCATGTGCCCAAAATAATTTCTAGGAAAATAAATCCAATTGTACCCTTGAGTTCCCTTGTAGAAAATGGCAACTCTCAAAATATTTTGTCAAAATATTCTTGTAATGTTAGGATTGGTTATTACCACTTATCTTTCCTTGCAGGGCATGAAAAGTTGTTCAAACAGGACTACCTACTTATACCGCTAACTCTAAGCCCAATTTAATGTTGAGTCCATCTTACACACAAATTATTTTGATTATAGGCGATCCCATACATGTTAAAGTCTTTTTGAAGTTAGCCTTGTCCTAAATTTTTGGAACAAGCCCATTCAATTTTCTTTTTAGCTTTAGGCCTTTAACCTCATAGTGGGTTGATTCTTATCAACCATCTCTTTCAATATTTGTCCCTTTATAAGACTCATCCTATAATATTTGGAAAGTTAGTTTTTTTCACAAAGTCAATATAATTTTGAATATCATATATTGGTGGCGATCTATCTAGCGATAATTGGTTTGACATAGAGGATGTTTGGCATGCTTATTTCTATTTTTCTTCTTAGAGCCTTATCAAGTCTAGTAATATCTTCTATAGTAAAAGATTTTTAAACTACATTTCCCTTATCAACAATAATGAATCTACTTGTTATATTGTTTTGGCCTCATAGAATGATCAAATTAACTACTACCGATAACCTTTTCTCTTAGTAATATCTTAACCTCAATATTTATATTCCTCGCCTCTATGAGCATAACTAAAATCTATACTCCAATCTTTTCTCTAATTATTGACCTCATTCCCCATATAAATTGTAGGATAAATTGTAGGAGCTATGAGTTGATGAGCTTTAATCTCATATAGTTGGCCATATCTTGCTAACCTTTGAGACTAAACAATCGTTGACACACACACACACACACTTGTGATCAATCTTGATATCACTAAAATAAATATTATTCATAATTTGGAGGAAGGAATCAATCATGCAACATTTATTTCATACTTGTCCATGATATAATTTGAAACTATTACTTAGTAGAAGCTCCACTTTTCAACTTATATACAATCACTTTTACCATATTCTTTTTTTATACTCAATTAATTCCTAAGCTTATCACATTCAATAATCTAATCAAACAAATCTTTTATGTCTAGATCTCTATTAAAGCTAGAGGTTTCTACTCTTATTTGGAATTCATTCACCTCAGGTTAAAATTGAGTTTTGAATTATGGTATGCTATAATATATTAAAACCCTACAACCTCACTCAATTTTGCTCTCACTTAAATTATCAACACGGAAAAATTATTGTCTATATGAGATTGCAGATATAGGTCTAAGACTAGGTCTACATTGATGTTAGTCTCTTGTTCTCACTAAATGTATCAACACGGATAAAATGGTTGTCTATATGAGATTGCAGATATAAGTCTAAAGTTAGGTCTACCTTGAGGTTAGTCTCTAAACACATCCATCCCTCTTCATAGTTCATGTTCATGCCTCTTAGTTGTATTACATGCTCTAAGCAATGTTTGATATCCACTGTTGATTCCTATATACGATAGAGTTCTTTATGCTTCCTTCTAAGTCTTTTGTGAATTTTTAAGCTATCACAACATTTTAGATGACCTCACTCTTACATTAGAGGATGAAATGATGATGCCTACATCTTTATCCATTAAAAATGCTAGCCAACTCTAAAATCAATTTGTGTAGCGCATAAAGTTCTTAAGACTTCAAATTGTTCTTAAGACTTAAAATTATAATCCTAAATTATAGTGAAAATCTTTGAACTTTAAGTTCTATGTAAATTAATATTAATTTTTTTTTAAATAACATACACAGTTTTGTAAATAAGAGCCTAAAGCAATATAGTAGGAAGATCTAAATGAAATAAAACTTTGAAACCTATTTAGAAAAGAATTCTAAAACAAGGAAAAATAAAATAAAAAACAATCAACATTTCAATAACTCCATGGCATGATCACCTTAATCAATCATAATCAATTGCTAATATATGGTCGGTTTTGATATCATTATAAATTCTTTTTAACCCAACAAAAATTCGTTTTGAGTTTCTCTGTCCATGTGGTCCAAAAATGTTTTTTTTTTCTTTAATTTTTTTTTATGGAGGAATCTGATCTTTTAAAAAATATATTTTATAGACCTAGATAAATGAATAAAATTTTGATTATCGTAAATCTTCTGTAATCACATCTAGACCATTAGAGATTATTTTTTCTTTAAACGCTACAAATCGGAAATTGGCAATATTATCATTCCTAAAAGAGCATTTATTTATTCCTTCATCGTCGATGCCAATGGATTGAGAGCGAGAAATTAACAACGAAATGCTATCATTGTGATTAGGTATGAAGTCTTGAACCACTGCTCCGTAGCTTTCCTTGCTGTCTCCCTGCCCTTTTTCCATGATCCTCCTAGTAGCATGTCCACAGGTTCTAAAATTTGCCACTTTTTGCTCGTTATACCTTGATTTACAAAAGTATTATTAATGACAATAATTTTTCATTAAAAGAAAAAGAAAAGAAATATTACACATTGCCATTTGTAGCCGAAAAAGAAACTCTACCAGCACAAGAGACTGATTCACTCTCGACGGCGTCGTATATGGTGTTTACATATTTTAAAAAATCTTATTCCAAAGCTTCTTTGTGATGCTTTCTCTGATTCAATCCCATTCATGGTGTCCAGCAAGAAGAAGCAAGCAATTCCCTGCTGATTAGTGCTCGCTGGCTAGCTACCCTGTTAATTTAAGGTCAGTAATGGCAGATGGAAGAGATTCCTGGGCCATGAAATAGCTGTGTTTCCATGTTTATAGTGAAGCGAAAAGCATGTGATCTAAATATTTATTTTGTTACAACATATTTATTTTTTTCTTAATTCCAAAATAATGCTGTCTATTCTGACATAAACCTTAAGGACTGCGTTTAAGTGCTGGCAGAACATTAGTTAATTAATTGACGTGGCTCGCACTACTCCGCAAGTTTGTTCAAGATTGTTTTTATAAAAAGAAATATTTATAAAATAAATATCTACATGTTGGGTTATAAATTCATTTGAGTTAAATAAATTTGTTTTATTTTAATGACATGATAAGAAAATCAACAAAAATAGAAAACCAACTAAATTAAGAAAAAAACAATCACGATAACTTGAAGATTTTTTTTATAAGAGAGAAAACAATGTATTTTAATTTTTAGCTAAGTAAAAATAGAAAGATGAATTTGGATTAAAAAAAGAACAAAAATTCAACTCTAGTTAACCTTGGTAATAAGGATGAGCCGACTAGTTTAAACTTGTTAAATTTGTTACCCAAAACATGAGATTAAGATAACCGAGTAAAAAATAAAATATATTAAAAAAAACCTTTAAATAAAAAAAGTTAATATTGAATGATAAAATCAGAAAAGAAAATAAGTAAAAAAAGAAAATGATATGTCAACTTATGATAACTTCTTAAACTTGTCACTTGGGTTATTAGACTAGAAGCATCATTCATGGAAAAAGAAGAAGTCCAATCGCTAACCAATAAAATGTTGAAGAATGAATTCAAGAAAAAAAATCATTTATTAAAAAGATCCAAAACAAAAAATAGCAATGAAAAAATAAGGATCAAAATTAAAATAAATTAAAGGACAAAATTGAAAAGAAAATGACTTTAATAAATAGACAAAAACTAAAGAATGAGAAACAAATAGAAAACAAATATATCACAAATTGAGATTAAAGAATGAAATTTATAACAAATATATTATTTATTAAAGGGTCATGAAGAAATAAATAAAAATTCAAAGAATAATATATAATCAAAGTCGAAATGTGAACAACTAATAGGAGGACAAAGAAAGTTATAATGGTCAACATGATTGTTGTGGGGAGGAGAGAGATAAGAAGGGGGAAAATAAATCCTTGCCAATGATACTTAGAGCTTATTTGGTATTGTGGTTGTTGTTGTAGTGGAGATTTAAAAAAAACAGTTTCATGAAAAATATTTTTAGCTTCAGTTCATAACTGAAATTGAAGTGTTTAGTTAAAAATGTGGTTGAGTTTAAGGTTTAATGAAAAGCAGTTTCGTGTGTTTGGTTACCATACTTTTCATATTATTGTCAACTTGTGAAATTACTTTAAAAGGCACGCGCACACACAAATATATATATATATATATATATATATATATATATTATTTTTTAAATATTGTAGATTTAATAATCATATATATAAAAAATAATCTCAACTATACTCATAAACAAACATTTAAAAGCGCTTTATACAATAATGCATATCACTTTAATTTGGTTCCCTAATTGCCCGTGCCTTGTAATTCAAAGGAAACCTGGAACCATAACAGGTAAAAAAAAGATTACAGAGCAAAAACAAATATTTTTGTCAGTAATTCACTTTCCTAAGCTATATACAGAGCACCACTTAAAGAAACCCTACCAAAACCTCAGTGACAAGCCATGAGAAGCAGTTAATAGCTGCTTCTCCTCAACTAGTGGTGTAAGCGTTTTTTTGGTCGGCCCTATACAATTATTTCAGTGTTTTATTAAATTACCAAACAACTATTCAACATGTTTTTTTTTTCAAACTGGGTTCAAACCACAATACCAAACACCTTCTTAATCTTACAAATACCACCACACACTACTATACTAGATAAAAAAATATTGCAATGATTCCAACAACATAGTGAAAGGAATATTTGGCCACCGATATACATTTCATAGGCTCCTCCCATGTGTTGGTTGCATACGACAACCTTTTTTATTTTAGTAATGATTTATATTTTTTAAAAGATTGAATTACCTTCATCTAGCTTGATAAGAACAAAAACACTAGGATGAAAGATGGAAAAAAATGCATAAACACAAGTTTTATAAATCTTGATTTTTAAAGTATTAAGTCATGTTATTGTTTTTAGAAAAATTAAATGACATAAAAGCTCTTAGCTGATAGTTTCAAGGATTTTTCTTTTAAGAGAAAGTTAGCAAATCCATTATGCTTAAAATAATGAAAAAGACAACCAATCAATTTGATAATGACCAATGAGCTCTAAAAAAAAGCTAAAATTAGGAATTTTGAAGCAACAAAAAACCAGGATAGAGTTTCCATAAAGGTAATGTCCAGAACAAGTCCTTAAGAAAGTAGTGTTATGACTTTGAATATGAGGTAAAAGTGTAAGGAAAAAACAAGCAAAATGATTGTTCCCTAAGTGCATTTTGGATAATATTATAAATAAACTTAACTTATCAGTGGTTTATGACACAAAATGCATGCACTATAACAAAGACTATTCATCAACATTTATTCAACTTAATTGTTGACATCACGCAGCAATCGACTTCCTCTCTCTCCCCTTTCTCCCGCAACAACTCTCTTGTCCCCTTCAGTAGCTTGCAACAGCCACAACTAGCAGCAGCCACAAGCGGTAACCATTTTGTCCAGCATGACCCGAGGGTGATGGGCTGATATGGCCCACATGACTGTGCTGACCCATTTCGTCAGATTCAATCCAGTTTGATTTTAAAAAAACATATAAAAATTGTATTTTCAGAAAGAAAAAAAAAATATATATATATATATATATATATGTTATTTTAATGCATACAATCAAATTTTAAATTTTTCTAAGCATATTTTTCATTAAAAAAATTGTATATTTTCTCAAATTTGTAAAACAAAAGCGGGATATTGTAACCAGTTTATTATTATCCATTAGATTTCATCAAAAATATTTCAACAATATTTTTGTTCATTTTTAGTAGTAAACTTTAATTATTGGGGTGTAAAATTATATTGTAAAGTATATCATTGATATTAAAGAACAATAAATGCGGTGTGAAAATTCAAACCCTAGAACGGATAGGTTTCGTCCCAATGAGGTAGGGACTCTATCACAAAGAGAGATCTACTTTGAGACTTATAAAAAATCAACGAATAAAAATTGATTTCGAAAAAAACAATCAAATAACAATGCAACTTACCTTAGGTAGGGTGCATTGGGGGTGATGTGTCTTCCCCTTGCACAACAAGCCCCTTACCCAGACTCTCACGTACCAATAGGTTTTCTAGTGACCTTAATACTAGGTGATGACTTCTAAAAAATTATAGTCGTGATTTTACTGCTATAAAACTCCATCCTTTTTACTGTGTTGTTCCTTTATTCGGGATGGCGGAATGCGAAGCACGAAAAAAATACCTTTGTGACAAATATTATCTTTATTAAATATTAATGGTCTTAAATCATCATATCATGTTTTTTAAATGTACGTCGATCATGCATTATAAAATATGCAAATTGGCTTAAAATATGATTAGATATATTAAAACCAAATATTGTTAATTAAACTACAACTAATCATAATAGATGCATAATAAACATTCAAACAAGAATTTGAGAAGCATTAAAAAAGAAAGGGGTATGCCCATTGACTTATACCTTCTCATCAAAGGTAGGACCTTTTAAACTCTATGTTGTTTTCTTCATTATTGATTCCTTTGTTGTTTATTGTCTATTTTCTCCTTGTTTCCAACTTCTAATCTTTATCTTGAATGCCATTCCTCATTCCTTGTCTTTTCCTAACTTTGTACACATTGTACTTGTATTTTTCACTCAAACCTCATGAATATTCTTTGTTTTGTGTTTTTCTTTTTATGTTTATCCTTTCTTTTCTTCCTCACTTACATTTTCTATTGAAAAATGTTGTCCTTTTATAAGTAAATCAAAATTATAAGTTACCAAAACCATGGTGGTTTCACACATGATGGGTGGATGTGGAAGAGTTTTCATTATCCTCCTTTCCCCTAACCTCTAAAGAAAGGTATATTTTGATTCGTTTTGTCTTTTGATGAGCTCAAACATATTAAAAAAAAAGACATCTATAAGGTCTAATCAAACATGGAATTCTTCTTCTTTCATAGCTAACTGAGTGAACTACTTTGGTGACATCATCATGACAAATAGGATATAAATGTTTCATATGTAGAAATGAATTGTGCAAAAGAGATTTAAATCTATCATTAGGAGCAAACCTTATCTAATTTAGAGGCCTAGAACTCCTTATTTAGCTTATGTTTGTTGATGCAAGGAAAATTGACTAAGAATAAGATGTCATCAACATTATTGAAGCAAATGGGATGTAAACATTTGATGAGAGTTGTTGATCTTTATAAAGGAGGTGTTTCTTAGTGGAGTGGTGATGGTTAGAGCCCTTAGGGTGGTTTTAATTGGGATTTTGAGAAATTGCAATTTAGTTTTTATCTTTGAAATTTTTAGCATGTACATCTTAATTGACTTTGAAACTTCTTAATTTTTGCAATCATACCCCGAAAATATTGATTTAAATCCTTAAAATTGAGTACCTTTTATAAATTTGTCACTGCTTTCCAGATTATACAATATGACCCCTACCAACCATCAAACTTTTATTTTTTTCCCCAAATAATCCTTGATTTAATTAACCTTAGTCCCTGAACTCATGAGCTTTAGTCCTTGGCTTTGAAATTCTTTGATTTTAGCCTCAACTAGATTTCAATAATCAATTTTGTTTCAATTTAACCCCTAATTACACCAATTTAGCCTTTTAAAGTTTCAATTGTGTCCTTAATCTTATAATTCTATAAAATTGATTCTGAATTATGCCTTCAAACTTGATTTTTGTTTTCAATTGAATCCTTCCTTGACTCCACAAAAATTTCTAGAAGTTTAATTATCTCTTTAAACTTGATTAATTCTTCCAATTTTTTTAAAGTATGGATTTCAACCTTAGTTTTATTTATTTTCTTTATCCTTTCTTGTCAAAATATTTCAATCTAGCTATTATCTAACATTTTGGTTTTTTGTAACATTTTGGTTTGTTGCATCTCAAAGACTTACCTCTTTGTGTCCTAAAAATATTTTGGATTTTAAATTTATAATTGTTTTAGGTTTTTGAATAACAATTTGTATTTTTTATAAAACAATTTTGGAGGGAAAAAAATGGATAATGACAAATCCAAATCCCGTTTTCAATCTTCTTTTTTTATATTTGTATTTTCGATATTATCCTTAGCTTAAATTGACTTGTAATTGATTTTGATATTTTATTTTGGTTGACTTTATACAAGATGCTTCCAATGTTAAAAATATATTTCAATGTTGAGGTGATGCTAAATTTGAAAAAAATAAAAAATTATTTTTATTGGTAAAAATTTAAGATATTCAATTTCAAATTAAATCAAATATTGAGTCTTTTATTTTATTGATTTTGCTTATTTTTATCTTATACTCAATTTTTAATGGAATCAATATAACATATAATTCTCAGGCGTAATCTTTTTAAAAAATGCTGCATCCTGCAACTAGAATAGACAAACCAGTTGGATCATGGAAATCATTGAAGGGGCTCTCTGCTGATACGAAAAGCCATCTTCACTTTAATCTTTCTTCCGTCCATTATGCAGTTGGGGATCTCTGTTCACTTCGTCATCAACATGCATACCCCTTTTTTGTTGCATGGCTTATATCTGCTCTCTATATAATTTCTCTCCACTTAGATTTATCTATCTTTCTAATAAATACAAGTTGAAACATAGATCAAACCGTACTTCTTCACCCCTTTTTTTATTTATATATCAATCATCAAATATAAGACAAGCTCATTTCTTACAGTTGCAGCTGCAGCTGTCGGTTGGGCTAGCTAGAATAGAATCTAATCTCAAGATTGATGAGTTGTTGATTTTTCTGTCACAATTTTCCTGGTATAATCAGAGTGTTTTCTACCATAACTCCTACAATCTCAGCTGGAAAAACATCTACTACTGGTCAATATTCTTGTTGAATTTCAGATGCTACCGTTCTCGCCCAGAACATCAGGTGTTTCTTCATGTCAGTAGCTGCAGATATTCTTGGCACCCGTAGATTTAATAACGGCGAATTGGGTCTCTTTATTAACCAAGCTTCTGATAAATACGGTCTAATAGCTCCTTTCAATTCTTCTTCCTCCTCTTCTCTAGTCAGTCCATCATGATCTTCAACCACTTCACTGTCTCTTAGATTTGTGTTCTGTTTATTTTTGCAAAGTCCAAGTCTTTGCAAGCCAGGGACTACACACATCATTCTTGGATTCAAGTATTCTTTTTTGAATATGAAACCAGGATCCATGAACCCTTTGACTCTCCCAGACTCCTGCAGCTCATGGACTTCGGCAGATCGCCAATGAACCTGAACGTCCAATTCTTGGGAAGTTTTTGAGTTGCTTGTTTTAAGATTCAATCTCGTTGGCCTTTCTTTCTGGTTAATATCCTTGTCATCCTCTTCTCCTTCTTCGTTGCTGCAGGAGCCACCCTTTTCACAATAACAAAGAAGAAAGGATGCACGGGTTAAAATACAAAGAAGCATGTACCGGTAGAGTGGTTGTAGGTAACCCTGCAGGAGATATTTGCAGGTCTTCCAGCAAAAGGATGGATTCTCTTAGCTCCACATCTTTTACTGGCTGACATGACTGTTATTTCTCAATCATGCGGTGCAAAAGCTACTTCGATTATGATTGATGAAATTGGGTTATTTCTCAATCATGCGGTGCAAAAGCTACTTCGATTATGATTGATGAAATTGGGTTATTTTCCAATCATGTGGTGCCAAAGCTACTGGGACCTTGCAGATAGCTTGGCTGCCGGAGGTCATGTGTTCTCTTTTCATTTGCCTTATGTCGTCCTCGTTGGTTAGCGTACGTTTTAAAGCAAATGATTATGGCTGTTCTATTTGATTGTGTCGCTTTGTAAACGTAACCAAGATGATATAGCAAGTCAGCAGTGCTCGGTACTCGTTTGGTTCATGAGAAGAATCGCATGGAGTCCCATTGGAAAATGAAGTCTAATAAGGCTTTATGAAGAGTCTGAATTAATCCTAATTTTTTGAAAAAATCATAAACTTTTCGTTATTAGAAAGGAGTTCCTAATATATCTATTTTTATTTTGATTTAGATCATAAGACTTATTCTTGGGAGAGCCTCTCCTACATGAGTTATCCCTTGTAATAACCAAATAGAGAAACCCATAGAAAAACAAATCATCCTCTTACTCTCTAAATGTGTTTTAATGTAAAATAGGCTTCAAAATCTTAAAAACTGTAAGTGATTGGTTCAGGTTGGTTAGAAGTTTGTACTATGAGACAGTAACTATGTGTTCAAGGAAATGACTTTTTAGTTATAAAAAAACGAAATGGTGTGTAGTTTTAATGTTCCAAAATCGTTGTTAATCATCTCATATCTCATATATCACTTTAGATTGTAGCTGTATAATTCTCAAATTGATCATTTTTTTTTAGTTTTGATTTATTTTTAATTTAGAACTTCTTGTATTTTTTAAAATATTTTTAAGTTTTCATTTTACTTATATGTGATTTTTTTATTCATTCTCTTTTTAAATACTGACTATTTTTTAATTATATTGGATATAATTAATGTTTGAAGTGATTACTATGATTTTTTTGTATTTTATATATATATATATATATATATATATATATATATATATATATATATATATATATTAATTTCATTTCTATAAATAACAAATATTTTTTATGATATTTTTTATATGAGCAAAGTTTCACAGTATGTTTTTTTATTTAATAAATCATATGTGTGTCAATTTTTATTTTAAATTTATTTTAATAAATGAATTCATTGAGCACAATCAGCTAAATAATCCATATTACAATATTAAATATCTTGATCTATATTTATCTCTAAATTTTTCCAATTTCCTTTTATTTAAAACACAATTATGAAATTATAATCAATCTATAGGTATGTCCTCTTCTTTGTTTAACTTGACTCTTTTAATGATAATTATTTCTCATATAGTAAAAAAACATTTAGGAGAAAAATCATGTTATTAAACTTTATAAGAAGTTTAACTATTTGACTTGATTTGCAAGTCTATGGAGTTTAACTTTTTTTTTCTATTTATCTAATTATTTTTTCAACATAATAATATTGAGTTGATATTTGATTTTACAATTTTTTATTTTTGTTATCATATAGTAAAATAAAAAATAATTTCAGAAAAAAAAACAAATTATAATCCTATTACAGTTCATAACATAGTTCACAAGTTTGATGTGTTAGCGTAGGTTATCCGATTTATAGGTTTGACAAGTTCACCCCTTAACTAATTTTTTTTATCCTTTAATTATTATTTTTAATTTTATCCTTTAATCTTCGATTGGTTAGGAATAAATTGTAATATTTATTTTTGTTTTCTTTCCATTGGGCTATCATTGTCTCAAATAAGTGCTTATTTTTAAGTTAATGTTAATTTTATGACCATATATTTTTATCATATAATAAAACAATTATTTATAATTAAAATTACAAAACTTAATGAAGTCTATGGATATGGGTTGTTAGGGACTAAAATTGATTCAATTTGTTAATGTTTTAATTTGTTTTTTTAAGAAAAATATTCTTATATTTTTAGAGTTAAGTCATGTTTTCACTAGTCATGAAAAAGGAATTTGAACCCATGAAGTTAATCAATTTAATTCATTCTAATAATACCTTATAGTTTTCAGTTTCATCTAGGTTTGGGCATGTTATGACTTGAACTCTATCAAAAGAATGATGCATTTAAGTTCAATTCTCAAGTCACATACTAATAAGAAAAAAAAAGAGTGAAATTTGTGTACAAGGTAAAACCTATAAAGGCTTTTAATCAGAAAAAATAATAATAATTAGATTTAATACATAGTGGTATTTATGATAGTAATAATGTATTGACATATGGTGATAAATACACTTTATTACTTATATTGATGACTTTTAAGATATGTTATGTTTGTTTGACTAGCTATAAAAATAAATTGTTTGCAAAGTTTAGAATTTTTAAAACATTATATGAATTTTAAAAGAGTAAAAACCTTCTTTAAAATATTTTAAACTTTGAGGGTGTTTAATGAAAGTAAGTATTCTGATTATTAAAAAACTAAGGCCATAAATCTATAGATTGTGTATTTATTGGATATTCTTCTAATAGTATTTCTATTTAAAAGTTCTAACCCTTGTAAAATTGTAAAAAAATACAGTTATTAAGTCATATGATGTAATTTTCTTTGAAATTATTTCCCAATAAAAAATAAGTTGCCTATACCTATAAATCAATATCCTTCTTTTAAAAAAGGCATTTTTTTATAGTCATGCTTCTAGTGAAATTAGAAAGAGTAAAAGAATTACAAGTGCAAAGGTTTTTAGTGCTAATTTTTATAACTTTTTACTTGAAAATGGAATTAAAACATATTGTGAAGTATGACATTTATTAAATCCAATGATTCAAAAAGAAATAAAAAGAAAAAGGTAAAAAAAGTGATGGATTCTTTGATTTTCCAATGATTTGTCACAAGGTTATAATACAATTGGTTACAAATGAGTTATTTGAAAGAAATTGAGAAATAACGGATCTATAGAGAATTTAAGGCTAGATTACTGTCTAAGGGGTTTAAACAACAACAAGAAGTAGATTATATATATATATATATATATATATATATATATATATATATATATATATATATATATATATTTCCATTAGTTTCTAAAATCACTACAATTAGATTATTAGTTGCTTTATGTTATTCTTACAACTTAAGAGTTCATCAAATGGATGTTAAAATGATTTTTTAAAATAATAATTTAGAAGAATAAATTTATATGGATCGACCCCAAGGTTTTGTTATGCCTCGTAAAGAAAAGAAAATTTGAAAGCTTGTAAGATCTTTTTATGATTTAAAACAAGTTCCAAAATAATTGCATGAAAAATCTAATTGAGTTATGTTATTTGATGGTTTTAGACAAATTTTGATGAGATATATGTTTATAATAAAAACATAAAAAAATAATTATATAACTATATGTTGATGATATTATGATTTTTATAAATATTACTAAATCTTTCTTGTTTGAATATTTTGATATTAAGTATCTTTGTTCAATTAATGTTATTTCGGGAATTAAAGTATTGAAAAATATGAAAAGTTTTAATTATTTTATATGTATCTCTTCATGTGCCTTTTTTATTCTTCTACTAAATTAAGAAAAAATAATGGTGAAAGTTTGTCTCGTGTAAATACTAATAAATTATTGGATCTTTATTACATGTAATCATCCATGCTAGACTTGATATAACACATGTAGTTGGTAGATTATGTAGATATACATATAATCTAATGCTTCACATTGGAGTACTTCATTATATCTAAAAAAATATTATTGATTATGCACTTCATTATAATGGTTTTCCTGTTGTGATAAAGAGATTCAATGATGCTAATTAGATTGTTAATTCAAAATAAACAAAATCTACTACTATGTATGTTTTTTTTATTATATAGTGATGCATTTTGTTGGAAATATGTTACACAACTATAATTTCTTGCTCCACTATGAAAGCAAAATTGGTTACATTGGATGTTACTAGTTTAGAAGTTGAATGACTTTAAAATATTTTAATTGATATAATTGGTTTCTAACCAATATAACCTATATTCAAAATTTTATAATAGATAAGGCTAAAAGGAAAATTTTAATGAAAAAAAGAAGAAGAAATGTGACTTGTTAGACATAAATTAGTTAGTTAGACATTGGATATCTCATGGTATTGACAACATTGCAACTCCTCTTACTAAAAGTTTGGCACACCAATAAGTTATTTAATCATCAATGAAAATGAGAGTGAAGTCATTAAATTAAAAAAAAATGGAAACCTGTCTTCAAATATATGATGATCTTATTAATGAAGTTTAATAGATAAAAATAAAAATTGTTGGATGATCAGAGAGAGCATAATATATATATATATATATATATATATATATATATATATATATATAGGGGGTTGTGATGATTAGGAAGATTTGATATTTGAATGAATCCCAAGGCAAATATATTTTGCAAGATGTTGGTCATGAAACATCTTTTGATGATTCACTTAAATAAGTGTAATGATAGGGTTGTCACTGTAAATGTTTGAACTTCTTTTTTAAAGATATAATGAGACAAGATACATGCACATAATAAATAAATAAAATGATAGTTAAAATCACTTATATGTTATTGGTGTAATAAATCTAAACTTGGTCCAAAGAATCTAATTCAAAACATCTTAAGTACTAAGGTTTAAACTCTCAGATTACCTAACACCTATTACACAACATTAAATATTTTTTTAATTTATTATATGTATGAAGAATTTTAAATCATGTGGAGGGATGTTAGAATATTGATTTAAAATATAATTAATGATATTTTTTTTGTAAATAGTAAATTTTAATGGTAGTGTATAAAATTTAAATGGTTAGCATTAATATAATTATTGATATGGTGTTTATTATTAAACTAATTTATTATATTTATTTTTTAAGAAATATATTTGGTAATTGATATATTTATTGAGTTTAGATATATAGCATGTGCTTACAATGGTAATATATAACCTTTTCATCATCAAAACTCTTAGAAAATATTTTTCCATTTTAATCTATCATAAGTCTTTACATATAATTTAAGATCTTACTTTTAAATTTTTAAGACTCAATATACTTTCTTTTTATATTTTATTAACTTGAGTGAGTGAAAGGGCAATTTAAAGGTTTTGAGAATGTTTGCGGCTTTTAAAAATTTCGAACGAGTTATTCTATTTTGAAAGAAAAGCATAATGTATCCATGTACAGAGAGTACAAGATTCAAGTTCTCGGGTCCCCCGGATCCATGACCCGCATGTTACAAGTTCCCTGCATGACCCCCGTATTGGAAGAACAAACCTGAGGAAAACCCGGAGAAACCGGACAATATTTGGAGTTCTGCAAGGTACAGACAACTGAAGCGTGGTGTACAACAGTGTTAATGGTAAATGGGGAAATCCTGAGGAAGCTAATGATGACGACGACGACTGCATTGTCAACGCTTTGGGGTGGTAGTGGATTTTTCTGGGGGTGGATATTCTGCTAAAATTCCGCCGCAAAAGCGTTCTTTTCAGAGACAATCTGGCACTGTTCATTGAATTTTATAACGGCTAAAATGTTCTAAAACACAATAAAACGACATTACCTGCCCGCTTTATGTTTTTTTATGTAGGAAATTAATTGATTTTGTGTATTATAATTGGTTGCTTTATTATTCAATTAGTAATATAGTAATCAACAAAATATATTAGAAATGAAATTTATTTTTTTTGCATCAAAGTGATTGAATATTGTTATTGTTCAAACTGTTTTAATAATTATTTAATAGGTATATTGTAATGCAGTAATCAACAAAGTATTTGTTCTTATTTTTTAAGATTTATTCTTTATATTATTATATTTTATGTGATATTAGAACACCAACATTAAATTAATTTGATATTTCTTCTAAAAACAATTAGCTCATATATATATATATATATATATATATATATATATATATATATATATATATTAAGGTATTAATATTAAATAAATATCAAAATATAATTATTCTCATTTTTCCTGGAAAATATATTTAAAATAGCCATTATTTGAAAATAGCTAACATTAATGGTCCAGAAATAGCCATTATATAAGCATATGAAAAAAATATAAAATATATAATGACTGATGAATTATTTCAATTATTATTCTTATTGTTATTATCATGATTGTTAAATTATTACAGTTATTATAACAATCATTATTATTGGCAATATTATTATTGCTAACATTATTATTGTTGTAAAAAGGAATTCAATTTTTTTTTTCGTAAGATTTATTCTTTATATTATTATATTAAAAGTATTTCAGAACATTGAGATTAAATTAATTTGATTAAAAAAAACTTGGCATATTATATATATATATATATATATATATATATATATATATATATATATTTCCAGATGTAAATATCAAAATATATAATTAGTCTCATGTATTTGTAAGAAAAAAACCTTCAAAATAATTGTTATTATTCTTTCAAATGTCTTATCTATAATAAAATGAATATATATAAAAACTAAATAATTAAAAAATTTATAGGTTTATTATTTCGCTCAAATGTATAACATTAAAAAAAATCTAGGACTATTAATATTTTTTCACAAGTTAAAAAAAATTGGTCGTGTTTGTGGCAAAACGCATGGTGAGTGGCTCGTTTAATTTTTTATATATAAATTTTCCAAATATTTCCACCTGTTTTTTTTAACTTTATATTAAATCTAAAATATTATATATAAAATGCTTGCAAAAGTCCATTTGTAATGAAAAGAACATTGATCAATGAATTATTCCTATTATTATCTCATTATTATTATCATAATTGTTAAATTATCACAATTATTATAGCTATCATTATAGTAAATAATCAGTATTATAATTATTATTGGCAGTACAATCGTTGTCACCATCATTATTGTTATAATCGTTGTCATTATTATTATAACAATAAGTATCATGATAATCAACATCGTTATTTTATTAATATAATTGCAATTATAATTAGTATTATGATCATTATTATAAATATTTTTTGATATTATTGATATTTTCTATTACCATCAAAGCCATAATTATTAACAACATAAGCACTATAATCATTATAATAAATTACACTTGCTATTATTATTATGATTAATAATACCACTAGTATTATTACAGTTATAACACATACAATTATCATTAATATTACAACTAAAATAATAAAACTTATCAAATTACGCCGAGAAATATCAAAAACTCTAATTATTATTGGTCATATTATCGCTGACACCATCATTATTATTAAACAAAGAAATTAATTTTTTTTTATTTTATAAAATTTATTTATCATATTATTATATTAAAAGAATATCAAAACATTGACATTAAATTTGATTTGATTTTTTTTGAAAAAAACTTAGGTCATTTATTTATATATATATTTTAAGATGTTAATATTAAATAAATATCAAAATATATAATTAGTCTCATATATTTATAAGAAAGAAAAACTTACAAATATTCATTATCATTATTTTGAATGTCTTATCTATAATAATTAGAAATTTTATAACCTAAAAATATTAACAAAAAAACAATTAAAAAATAAATAAATGACAAAATAAAAAAAAATATTATTATATTAAAAAAAATATTTGACTTGAAAAATAAATACAAATAATTAAAAAAACAAAAAAAATAAAGGAAAAAATAATAAATATCAAGTTTCAAATTATCACCAACACAAATTAAAATTTAAGAACTAATAAAAAAAATACAACCTTAACAAAAGAGGAAATAATAAAAATTAGAAACAAAAACTAAGAGCATATACATATAAACATAAAAAAATAGGATCCATTTAAAAAATATAAAAAAAATAAAGGAATTAAAATAAAATCAAAAATTAAATGTATAAGGACCGAAATGAAAAACAAATATATGATAAATTTAATCCAAAGGAAATTGTTTTTAAAAAATCTAAATTTTGATACCGAAAATATTACAGGATTTAACATCAATCCAGAAATTAAAATATTGAGGACCGAAATGAAACCAAAATATATAATCAATTTAAATTGAAGAACAAAATTAAAATAAATCAAAACTTCTATAACAGAAATAAGGATCATACAAAACAATCAAAAGACTAGGGACTACAATGAAAATCCAATAAACAACGGGGATTGACTTATAATATTGCATGCAACAAAGAGAAGGGGGGGGGATTCAACCGACCATCGTCACATCTTTGGACATTGTGGAACGCCACGTGCTGCACCAGGAGGAAGAAAAAATGACGGCGAATTATTCTAGATGTCAGATGGACATTTTTCCTCGTTAGAAAATGTCGCACACGTCGTCTGTAATGTGTGTGTGCTTGGAAATTGAAGGCGCGCCCGGTAGACAGTACATCAGTAGAAAATATAATTTAAAAATGATAAATTACCACAACACCTCTACAATCAACTCTTAAATTTTATCTTATATGGAGGTATATCCGTATTTGTACATTTTCAAAAAACTGTGCAGTTTCCTTAATATCCCTGGAGGTAACTATTTTGTTTTGTCTTACATGGGTTATATTTGTATTTAGACATGAAAAAAAAGGTGCAATGCCATTAATATCCCCAACGGAAACTGTTAATTTTTGTCGTATTAGATGGTGTTATGGTTATTTTGTTGTGCACAGAAATATAAAAAATCAAAAATACCCCTGATTCCAAGGCTAAAATTGAGGCGAAATTGTTAGAGTATAGTATAAATCATATTCTAGGGCCTCACCTAATAGTTTAAGCTTTTAGGTGAGATGGTTCTTTAACATGATATCAGAACCCTGTTGACTCAGCGGTCACGAGTTCGAATTTCACCATCCTCATTCTATTTGACAAAAATCAAACACAAGGTAATGTGAGCCTATGAGTTTCAAGCCCAAAATTTTTTCACTTGAGGGGGTGTGTTAGAGAATAATGTACATCATATTTTGAGACTTCACTTAATAGCTTAAGTTTTTAAGTGATATCGTTTTTTAACAAAACTGAGAGGTAAAATAATAATTTCACTATTACAATCCACAATAATCCATATCTAGAGCTATAATGATTTTGCTACAGTGATTCCGCGTGTTACTTTAACTGTATGTATATAATATATAATAATTATAAAATAAAGTGAAGTAGATATTAAAACTTCACTCCTTTCACCATTCAATCAACTGCTGCCACATACAAACCTGAGCCACCAAAGCCTTACAAAAATTGTCACCGCCATGTCACGACAACCCCACCCACTGCATCAGCGTCCCTATTATAAAATCCGTTGCCACCATCAAATCCTGATTTATAAAGAATAAAGCCACGTAGCGTGTCACCAGTATAATTATTTGCGGAGAAAACAATATAGTAATCCATAATATTTTATGAGAGTAACTACAATGTTTTCACGACCTGCTGTAGCTTTAGGGTAATGTGTGCGCTATAATTTTGATTGTTTTTATAAACTCTTACTCTTTCTATATTTCCTTTTAGTTGTTATTTTTATTATTGATTTTATTTCCAATTTAAATATATAAAAAAATAAAAATTTTGGTTGCATTTATTTGCCAAATTCTTTCAAATATCTTTAATTTCCCTAACATTAACAATTCTTCTCATATAGGCATGCCGTTTTGTGGTCTGAATAGGAATTACCTCGGTGTCGGCGCTGCTTGTTGTCGGAGGATGAAGGGATCTTGGCCTTTCTCCCCCCTGTGCTTAGGGCTCGCCCGCCCAGTCTAGCACCAAAGCATCCTCTTTCTCACAAGCAGTGCTTCTCCTTCTCCACTACCGTAGCTGTCGCAAATAGCTAATTTTACTTCTTTTCCCCATCTTCCTAATGGTGCTGGCAAAAATCTCTTCGCGAATAGAATGGCGACTCTCTGCCCTCCTGCTAGCCCTCGAGCTCAAGCATGTGAGCTCGGCATTGATCTTGGTGTAATAGCTTTACTTTTGTAAGGATGTTTTTTGATAGTCAAAGAAGATTGTTGTGTTTATGGAACTTGAATCTTTGACTACTCTCGTATAGAAGCATGAGACTTGTTGGTTTGGCTATTTGTATTGGTAATCAATACAGGATTTCACAATCTTTGTAATAACTGTAACACTCATCCAACCTTAAGCCATTGCGAGTAAATTTTGTGGGTGGTTTGTAATGAACCAAATCAAACTTTCTTGTTTCCTTAGAAGACAGTTCACGATCTAATATCGACGGGATTCAAGTTTTGATCAAATTTAGTTGAATCTTGCGGGAATGGGTGTAGACTGCAGTTATGGCAACTAGTCGTCACTGTTGAGTTGTTCTTATATAGAGTCATGCATCTCATGCTCGAATCAGGCCTGTTCATGGTGAACCAGTTCTAGATCGATACTTGGGGGCCGATACAGAAAAGTTTTAGTTTAGGATCCGACAAAGGGTTGGTGAATAGGTTCGGGAATAATTTGAGATTCCCAGAGAATAGCCGAGCAGAGAACGAAGACAAGAGTCCCCGACGATTGAAGCATGACTGATAAACAGGCTAGAACCCTTTAAAGGCCTGTTTCAGAATAAGAAGCCAACTTCAGTTGCTATCCAACGAGCGACAGATTGTCATATCCTATTAGAAGATTGGTGTTCAATCTGGTTGATTCAATGTCGGAAAATACGAGGTAATTCACCCACTCGGTAGTTCATACTTGATATCTTCAATTACCCATTTCTAATACATGCCATGATCCTGAACAGGATTTCAGGCTTTTAACTTGCTTAATACGGAGCTGATGAATATTCAACTCAGATATAATATCGCCGTCGGGCATGCACAGTGACGAGGAACGAGTGTCAGTACCATTTCAAACTTGCGGGAGCTAGAATGAAGAACCTTGATAGCTGCCTTCAAACTTAATTTCTAAGATAAAAGTAACAATAAAGCATTAGAGTAAGTCAAACACGCGATACAAAGTAAACTTCAGATGGATAGTACAGAGCAGTTATCAAAATTCATTTTAACTGATTCGCCAAAACAAAAATAGGCCCCATCACAATCGGGATTAAATGTGCTAAGGTAATGAGTTTCATCTCACCAGCAAGAACTTGAAAACCCACCAGAACATCTAATTATTTGTATATGAGAGCATCACGTCCCGGCCCAACACCAATGTAATGAATAGGTACACCAACAAGCTTCTCTATCCTCTCCACATATTGCTGCGCGGCCTTTGGAAGGTCTTCATACTTTCTGACGGAAGAAATATCACTGTTCCATCCAGGTAAGACTTCATATTCCACCTGAACAGCATTGGAAGCACATGAATTAGAGGGTTCCACGGGACAGTAGATGAGAAAGTAACATAAAAATGCTTCTTTTACAGTTGTGCATAAGATATAGATATTTGTATTATATAGTTGCAATTTCAACTCTTTTGATGATGAAACTTGTCTTGAACATTAACTAAAACTGCTTTTACAGTTGGGACCACAATGAAATGAAAAAAGAACAGTTGGAACATGGATTTTCATCCACTATGCCCGCTTTATTCAAAAACTTGGTTGATTATAATATAATCTGAAGGTGGGAAAGGATAAGGTTACCTTTAATTGTTCAAGGAGACGGAGATCTCCTGGAAATGATTCCACTGGTGTACCATCAATTTGTTTATAAGAAACACCTATCTGGATTTCAGAGAATTCTGACAGCACATCGAGTTTGGTGAGGTTAAGAGAAGAAAAGCCGTTGATCTGACAAACATACTTCAACGCAACTACATCAAGCCAGCCACAACGTCGAGGTCGACCAGTAGTTGTTCCAAACTCCTGCCCAGCAAACCTTAGAAGGTCACCACCTTGACCCAATATCTCAGTAGGAAAAGGACCAGAACCAACCCTCGAAGTGTAAGCTTTTACCTGCAAGCAAATTGATGCAACAAACTAGAATGAGCATCATAAGCCATTCCAACTTGTCTGTTAATCTATCTATTAATACTATAATCAATACACATTCCTCGTATCCTTTCAACAAAAAGGCAAATGTTATCAATGCATTTTCCAAAAGCTTCATCTAAATCTACTAATAGGAAAAGCTTTCTGAGGAAGAAACCAATAGAACTATCATGCATACTAAGAAATCTTTTGTGCTAAAATATGAAGTTTTAGTAGCAATCACCTGCACACTAATAATACAAGAGAGAAGGACAACAAGGTTCTAAAACATTTTAAAAAAATATAAACAGATGAAGTATCTATTTACCACTCCAATGAGATCACCAACAACTCGGGGAGCAATGCCAAGACCCGTACAGATCCCACCAGCTGACGGGCTCGAGGAAGTCACAAAAGGGTAAGTTCCAAAATCAATATCTAACATGGTAGCTTGACCACCTTCAACCAAAATTTTCTTCTTCTTTGCAATGGACTCATTCATAAAATGCACTGTATCAACAATGAAAGGCTCCAACCTTTCAGCAAACCTCTTATACTTCTCAACTTCTTCCTTAAGCATTTCAGGACCATATTTAAAACTCTCAAATCTAGAAGCAGCATCTGATAACAGAACATCAAGCTTTTGAGGAAAAGTATCCATATGCCTCAAATCACATACTCTAATCCCATTCCTAATCACCTTACTCGAATAGCATGGTCCAATCCCTCTCCTAGTAGTTCCAATAAAAGATTTCGCTAGCTCAGCTTCTCTAAGCCCATCTACCTCTTGATGAAAATCAAACAGCAGATGTGCACGATCAGACACTAATATTCTACCCGTACAGGAAACCCCATTAGCTTCTAACCCATCAATTTCCTTAAACAAACCTGGCAAATGGACAACAACCCCATTCCCAATCACACATAGAGTATCCTCATTAAGAATTCCAGAAGGAACAAGGTGTAATGCAAATTTCTTTCCTTCCGAATTATAAATAGTGTGACCGGCATTCGCTCCGCCCTGCAAATTAACCGTAACTTCAATAAATAAAAAATAATAATCCTAGTAGATATTTGAAGTAAAAATAATCAGTTCTAAAAGTGAGATGGGTATAAAGATATACCTGGCAGCGAGCAACTATATCGAAATGTTCGGCCAAGATGTCGACCAGTTTGCCTTTGCCTTCATCACCCCATTGGGAGCCTAAGACGCCGGAAACTTGACTCAATGATTCAATTCGACTAGCCGAGTCTTTAGTGAATGACTCGGCAACACTTAAGGAGGAAGAGGCAGAGGGTTTGATGGACGAGCATGATACGAAGTTTCTTCGGAAACTGAGGTTGAGCCCGTGGTGGGCTGGGAAGTGAGCCGCATGGTTGGCCCACCTAGGGTTGGATTCAAGGCGGAGAGAGGAGAGGTTCATAGTGAAAACTGAGAAGGAGCAGAGTGGAGTTCAAGTTGAGGAAGAAAGAAAGTGAGTCGCTGTTTTAGAGAGGCGAAGGGTTTAAGATGGAGGGGACTGATTCAGTGACGGACGGGTGAGAGAAGGAATGGGTGAGGCGGTGATGTGTGGGATTCGGCGTTGATTGTACGCTAGGATTTGTGACAGTCAACCTTGAGGGGGTGATTTGAATTAGTACTTTTCTTTCTTAAAATGTAATTAATTCGTTGTTGGCTGATTAATTACTTTTAAGATAATTGAAAAAACCCTAATCTTTCTTCTCACTTTATCTATATTCTTTTAAAAATTACATTTCATATCCCTTATTACCAACATTTTTAAATTAAACAAAATGATTAAATTACCTTTATTTACCAAGATTTTTTTCTTTTAACTTTAACTCTAAATTCTCAATTCAATATCTAAATTAAATTATCTCATTTCATTTTTTTTCACAATCGCTCTTAATATTGTAAAAAAAATGATAATTTCAATTATAATTTATACAACAAAAAAACCCTTTTAAAAACCTAATTTCCAATATTTTCTTCTATTTAAAACCTACCAAAGAAAATGAAGATATTTGGAACTCAATAGCAAAAATATCTTTTGCTGAAATGCATTTGATTCCAATATTAGAAAATATAAATGGTTTAAACTTCGTGATAAGAAATTCTATTTAACAAAATATTTAAAAAAAAAAACTTGAACTTTGGATTTTTTATGTTTTTTTTAAATCAATGACATCCTCTAATATTGACTTGATTTTGAATAAATCTTTATTTTTTATTTTATAATTAAAATAAAAGAAATAATAGTAAACCCACTGAAATCCACAACCCAAGTCACGAGTTTGACGAATTAACTCAAGTTAACTATAGTTGATCCAATATGTTATCTTCTCAATATTAAAAAAAATAAACTTTATTTAAAAAAAAAAAACATGTTTTTAACATTCTTCTAGGTTGTCTTGAAACCCTTATGTCTGGTCTTTTTTTTTTGTTTTTTTAGACTAGCTAAGTTGACAAGGTTACATCAAGACAATTTCACTTGATTTATTTGGAAATCCAAACTTGACAACGACTCGATTTGAGAGTTTTAAATTTGACTCTTTGGACCAATTTTAATGATAATATCAAAATATTCCCTGCAACTTAGAAATTCTTTTTTCACATTGAAATTTTTTTTTACTACAGCCCGCAACATAGCACAAGAATTAATCAAGTAAAATATCAAGACATTAATAATTGTTGAGATAATAGCTCTATTTGTCTTTGATTCATCTTTCATCTAGATATCTTTAAAATTTAATTTTACCTTTATATAAGTTATATGTATCCATAATAAGTTTTCAGGTAAAGTGATTGTAAGCAATCATATGACTTATGTATTGCTAATTTATGTTTTAGAAATTATTATGTTGGTATTTAGGATCAATAGTTTAGAATACCTTATGAAATGAGATATTTTCTAATTTCTTTCTTATATATCTAATTAAGTCAATTTTATTTTTGATATTTAAATAAAAAATAAACATTATTATGTCAATCATAGGTGAATAATGATTTTTCACAACAAAACAAGGAAATGATATAAAATTAATATAGTATAGTGGAAACGACTATAATCAAAATTGAAAGTCATAATTGATTAAGAAATTTAAAAAAGCAATCAACTAGTTAGTTAAAAGTCATAATAAAAAAATAGAAAGTGGTCAATCAAAAATGTTTAAACACAGTAGAAAAAACCCTAATATATTTAGAGAAGGAGATCTCAATATAATAACTAATAAAAGATCATAAGATTAGTTAAGGATTCTTTTGATATCAATAGATAAAGAATGCAATAGGATTATGACTAACATGTTTATATATGATTCAAATTTTGTATCAATATGTAAAGGATCATAAGATCATAAGTTTGGTTTGTATTAGGATTCAAAAAAATCTCCTTACATGATGTCATTATCATTATAGGATTATGACTAACATGTTTATATATGATTCAAATTTTGTATCGATATGTAAAGGAGAACACATTTACTACAAAAGATGGTCAACTACATGTATGCAATTTCATTACAAATATATCTTTCTTCTTGTTATAATTCTTTCTTTTACAACTTTATTTAATGTTTTCTTTATTGTCATCACTTTAATTCTTGTAATTATTTTATATGTATCTTCATTTTCCCCTATTCTTTTTCTTGTATGGTGTAAAAGTCAAATTCTTTTTTTTAGGTATAGAATCTTGGTATTCTATGTGCCATTTGATTTTACGAGTCATTACATATCTCTTCTTAGAGTTAAGTCTTTACCAGGTGTTTTCACATTGAAATTTTTTTTTACTACAGCCCGCAACATAGCACAAGAATTAATCAAGTAAAATATCAAGACATTAATAATTGTTGAGATAATAGCTCTATTTGTCTTTGATTCATCTTTCATCTAGATATCTTTAAAATTTAATTTTACCTTTATATAAGTTATATGTATCCATAATAAGTTTTCAGGTAAAGTGATTGTAAGCAATCATATGACTTATGTATTGCTAATTTATGTTTTAGAAATTATTATGTTGGTATTTAGGATCAATAGTTTAGAATACCTTATGAAATGAGATATTTTCTAATTTCTTTCTTATATATCTAATTAAGTCAATTTTATTTTTGATATTTAAATAAAAAATAAACATTATTATGTCAATCATAGGTGAATAATGATTTTTCACAACAAAACAAGGAAATGATATAAAATTAATATAGTATAGTGGAAACGACTATAATCAAAATTGAAAGTCATAATTGATTAAGAAATTTAAAAAAGCAATCAACTAGTTAGTTAAAAGTCATAATAAAAAAATAGAAAGTGGTCAATCAAAAATGTTTAAACACAGTAGAAAAAACCCTAATATATTTAGAGAAGGAGATCTCAATATAATAACTAATAAAAGATCATAAGATTAGTTAAGGATTCTTTTGATATCAATAGATAAAGAATGCAATAGGATTATGACTAACATGTTTATATATGATTCAAATTTTGTATCAATATGTAAAGGATCATAAGATCATAAGTTTGGTTTGTATTAGGATTCAAAAAAATCTCCTTACATGATGTCATTATCATTATAGGATTATGACTAACATGTTTATATATGATTCAAATTTTGTATCGATATGTAAAGGAGAACACATTTACTACAAAAGATGGTCAACTACATGTATGCAATTTCATTACAAATATATCTTTCTTCTTGTTATAATTCTTTCTTTTACAACTTTATTTAATGTTTTCTTTATTGTCATCACTTTAATTCTTGTAATTATTTTATATGTATCTTCATTTTCCCCTATTCTTTTTCTTGTATGGTGTAAAAGTCAAATTCTTTTTTTTAGGTATAGAATCTTGGTATTCTATGTGCCATTTGATTTTACGAGTCATTACATATCTCTTCTTAGAGTTAAGTCTTTACCAGGTGTTTCTCTTCACTAAGAGGCAAAAATGACTAACTTGTAGTGTGTAATCAAAAGAGTATCTAATAAATCAATAGACTAGCATGCCTAATACGACTAGATTCAATATATGTTTCATAAGACAAAAGTTACACCTTAAAATAAAAATATATGTACACTTATTGTTATTGTGTTGTACAAACAATAAGTACAAAAAATGTAATAAAGGTTAAGTTATTGGCCTCGAAGAACTTGACAATCCACCATCTCTTTAGATTTTGATGGATCAACTAGTAATAAACATGGTTAAATAAAGGTCTTCATTGTCTAATCACCCTCAAACACACAAAACTTCCTATATACACAACTCTAATGTCATTATACAATCCCTTATATTTTTATCAATTTCAATAGTATTTTAGTCACCAAATATAGTTTGGAACATTAAGGTACATGTGTTTTATATCTAGCTATACACATCTTTTTTTATATATATAAATTTGATGGCATTCTATAATAGTCACAATCAATTATGATAAGTATCAGGCAACTAACCATGGTTTCTCCTAAGAAGTATCTTATTATCAACTTATGAATATCTCTAATTATGATACAAGGACTCTTTAAATGAAGATGGAAAACACAACAAGCACAACCTACAATAACAATATTATGTGTTCAAATAAATTGTGTAGGTCTTATTTGATCAATTAACTCAGATATAGAATGAGATGCCTCATAATAGATCTAGTAATTTGTGTGCCTATACACTTTGAAGGTATATCCTAGATAATTTTATAATCACAAACACTCTAATAGGATTATTTGGAAAGAATATGCCTCACAAATATGGTACTTTTTAGTGTAACAAACACATCAACAAATAAAACCCAACCTAGGTGTGATAACCCTTGATATTACAATTATTCTATTAGCATAAAAATTATCACATGGCAATTATATGGCCCTATAAAACTTCTCTTGTTTTTATATAACTTACAATTGAATAATTATATGCTCCACAAGCTATGTTGCAATAAAAAAAATGTCAATCTCTTTGCATAATAACCCCTTACTATTGAATCAAAATAAAGGGAAATGATAGATAAAATTGAACTAGCCCTCGATTTAAGATGTATTATTATTACGAATATTATATGACTTAGTTTTATCTTTAAACCTAGATCTTAAAATCTCTAGTCAATAAGGTGGGGTTAACATCATTACATTAAAGTTTATAAGCTCATTTCTCTTGAAAGAATTATACAAAAGCTCTCTTGACAAATCTTTAATTAATAAATCAACAATATTTTTCTCTAACTTTACATGGTCAATCAAAATTATCATATTCAATAACAGATATTTAATAGTATTATATTTATGACGTATATGTTTATACTTACCATTGTACATGCTACTTAATACCCTTCCAATTATTGACTAACTATTACAATAAACATAAATTATTAACACTAGTTTTGGCCAACAGAAAATATCTTTTTTGAAATTCTAAATCCACACAACCTTCTATATGACTTTATAAAGAGTAATAAACTCTTATTTCATCATAAGTCACACAAATATTTAATTAAAGGATCCTTATCACACAAATGTTCTTTATAATATTAGCAACATGAAGCTTATTGATAAGGGTAAGAATTTCTTTTGAATTCATATTCAATATGACATTTTAATGCCTAGTGTCTTATACATTGATGAATTCTCTCTATATACATATTCATCGCCCACTTATTTATAAGAGGAAAAAAAGATTCCAGTATATACATGCCTTATTGTTCTAGTATAAACCTGTAACTACTTGGATTATTGATCAAGTTGACTTTAAAAATAACATCAAACAAACATTCATTTCCAAAACTTCATTTTGAGGTGATTAATTTTAGTGACATTGACTTGAGAAATCTTTTTTTAGGGTTTCTTTATTAATCCTTATTTTTGAAATACTTGTCTAAGTGTTCAATGTTGGTGCAGATAAAGTATTTTGCATTAAATTTGTTGGCAATTCCCCTCCATTTAATAATATATTTTTTTATTATTATAGGTCTTTGTTACTTATTTAACTATATATTTTTTTTGCAGACCATCAAAGAAGTATTAACACTTCTATTAAATAACTTGTTATCATATTCTAACATTAACATCAAAATAATGTCTTCAACTTCTATTTCCTTGTGTTTATACTTTCAGTAATCATTGAAAGCTTTCCAAGATAATAATACTTTATAATTGCAAACACTTAGAAGAGTTCACTCAAAACAATATCTTCAACATTGATATCATGTAAGATAAGTTAAAGATTTTTTCATGCTAGCATCTTCAACCTTGTATTTTATTATCAAAAGCTTTTCATAGTGCCTTTGCACTCTCAATTGAACTATACATATAATAAAGTGTATTGTCCAATCCATTCAAAGAATAATTTTTTTATATAAAGTTCTATTGATTTCATGTTTCCATAGTTAGAAAAATAGTGGGATCAAATTTATTATATGACAATTTTGTGTTCTTTAGACTAAGTCCAAGGTGGTTAAATAAAATAAAAAAATTTGTTCCCACCTTTTGAAGTTCAACTCATAGAACTTTTTAGTATCTCATCATGTATTATAGAAGGTGATGGTAAAATCCTTTCTTTCTACTAAAATATTACTTGCTGAAACATAATTGGTTGGGACAAACAAATCTTGAGTTGAAGTCATGATAGTTTTTATATAAACAAATAGGCAAAAATTTAAAATTTTAAAGTTTTGGCTTCTGAAATGCAAGTATGAAATATCTAATTTAAAATTGTTTAAGAACCACATAAAACTAAACAATTTAACAAATAAAAGTTTTGTAAGAAACATAGTTTATTTAATCACGTTTTAATTGTTTAGTTCAAATGATATATATTTAACATGCATAATCTCAATATGATTGTTTTATAAATATAAACAATTTGCATGAACATAAGAAACTAGATTAATAGTAAAACTTTAATGTAAGTGTAAAGTTGCTAAAAACCTCTTAACTTATTAAACTAGTTTTCAAAAATCTAAATGTATCTAGGTGATAAAACCTTAAGTTTATTATAATTAATACTAATTATCTAAAGATATAACTTAATGTCAATTAAGATTATGTGTTTAGTTAGTTTAACTAAAAGCTACATACCGTAAAACTACAACCTTAAACGACTTTAGAAACACTGTAATGAAATTCCAAAGACAAAATTTAAACATATTTTCAAATTCACTTATTTGTTGAAGCACTTAAACTTGATGTCATAACCCATTTCTGGGTTATTCCCTAAATTTTACTCAAAATCAAATAAAAATAACAAAAATAAAATAAAAAGGGTTAGTGTTGGTAGAAAAATCAAGGTGAAAATTTTGGATATTTTCAAGCCTGATCGTACTTCTTTTGTGCCCAAAAATAAAGAAAAATATAGATTCAAGGCTAAAATAATTTATTATGAATAAATCTGCATAAAAATCAATTGAAATACATAATTATATTTTTATGAGTTAATTAATTGTCGTCAATTTAAAGTTTAATTATGTTTAGGGATTAATCGAGAGCCCAATTGTAGAATTTAATTAAGCGGAAGATCTTAATTATACTTCAAATGGGTCAAATTAATTGTATTAAGAGCTTAACTGGTGAGAAATTAAGTTTGAAAGCCTAATCTGGGTTAAATTGAGAAGATCGAATTTTTTTTGGGTAAAATTGGAAGCTAAAATTGAAGAGAAAAACATCGTTCTTCCCGGTTTCCCATCGAAAAACTCTTTTTATAACAATCCATTTTTTATATGTCTATTTTATATTTTGAAAAACAATTGTCGCGACCTTATCAACAATCATGCCTGCAACCTACTCCCACTCCTGAAATACACAACACACCATCCCTGGACATCACTTTTATGCCTGCAAATTGTACACATTGTGTCTATAAAAGGGGAGTAAATTTACAGAGCACCGCTGGGGAGACCATTGTTAACATAGGAGAATGAAATATTACTAGAGACAGAGGGAGAGACAAAAAAAAAAACAAAGAAAACCTTAAAGAAAAGACCCGAGTAGAGGAGAAGAAGATGCAAAGGGACAGACCAATTGCAAGCTTCCCATTGCTAGCAGGACAACAACTTCGTCTTCTTCAACACTGGTAGGCCCAGTTCTTTTTCCCCAGCTCCAGCAACAACAACACCTCAACCGACAATTCTCAATCTTTATCAAAAACCAATGACAACTATCTCTCTCTCCTCCAGCAGCACCATCATCCGGCAAGCACCAGCTATTCCCTCAATATTGGCGGCTTCTCCCCCATGTCAGAAGCTCCACCGTAACCTCCAACAACAATAGCCAGCTCTAGTGACGCACAACATGCCCTCCTGCATAAACCACCAGTAGCTTTCGACGCTCCTCCCGGCCACCACAAACCACCATTTCTGATGTTGCCACCATCAACAGAACCACCTCGACCTTCTCTATCTGTAGTTATTAATTGATAACTCCCTCTTTCTCCTATATAATCTACTGTTCATTTGCATGTTAACAGTAGGGAGTGACTTAATTCACTCCCTACTAGTCGTATGGGTAAATAGTAGGAAAGGGATGGACAGAATATCCAGCAGCAACAACTTTCGATGCTCCTCTGAACCACCCCAAACCACCATTTCTAATGTTGCCACCACCAACAGAACCACCTCGATCTTCTCTATCTGTAGGTATTAATTGACAACTGCCTCTTTCTCCTCTATAATCTACGGTTCACTTGCATATGAACAGTAAAGAGCGACTTAATTCACTCCCTACTGGTCATATGGATGAACAGTAGGAAAGGGATGGACAGAATGTCCAACCCTATAAAACAGCCCTTCCTGCATAAACCAACAACAACTTTTGAAGCTCCTCCCGGCCACCACAAACCACCATTTTCGATGCCTCCACCACCAACAGAACTACCTCGACCTTCTCTCTATACGTATTAATCAACAACTCCCTCTTTCTCCTCTATAATCTACTATTCACTTGTCATTCCCTACTGTTCATTTGCATGTGAACAATAGGGAGTGACTTAATTCACTCTCCACTGGTCACATGGGTGAACAATAGGAAATGGATGAACATAATGTCCAACCCGACCCAAAGGGCTGTAGGGTCAAAATGGCCCAACACGGTTGGCTGGCCCATTTTGTATGCCCGATCCAATTTGAATTTTATAATCAAATATATATAAATTTTCAAGAAAAAAAATATTGTTGTCGTGCATACGCTCGGATTCTAAAATTTTCCTAAGCATATTTTTTTTTTTGTAAAAATCAAATATAACATATTTTTCATGCTTTGAAATGAAAATTGGATATCGTATCTGGTTTACGATTATCTATTAGAATTTGGCCAAAATATCCTATCGGGGTGTAAAATTACATTGTAAAGTACATCTGCAAATAATAAAAATAAGTTTGTTTTAAATGCAGTGTGAAATTTCCAAACTTTAAAATGATTAGGTTTTCTACTTTCAATGAAGTAGAGACTCTCTCAAGAAGAGAAATATACTTCAAGCCTTAGAAAAGACCAATGAATAAAAAATAACTTAGAAAAAAAAATCAAGCAACAATGTAGTATGACTTAAGTAGGGTGCATTGGGGGTGATGTGTCTTCCCCTTGCACAATAAGTCCCCTTACCCAGATTCTTGCAGGCCAATAGATTTTCTAGTGACCTTAATACTAGGTGGCGACTCTCAAGAATTATAGTCGTAATTTTGCAACTATAAAACACACCTCTTTTACCGCGCACCGTCTCCCCCTCTAGGAATGGCGGAGTGCGAGGCGTGGAAAAAAAACATCGTCACGATACTTGATATAGATGGAAAAAAATATCATTGTCAATGACTAATTCTCTATTCTTTAAGTCCTTATTACATTTTTCTTAATAGAAACAAAATGATTTTAATTAGCCTCCTAAAATTCCAATAGTACCACCTTGTTTAGTTTCACTTCTAAACTAAGCTCACAAACTCAAGAAAATATAACAAAACATAAGCTCTAGAATATAAGAAAAAAAGAAACTTATAACTAAGAAAGGTAATATAAAAAATTAAGGTGGAGAAAGTCTAAAAATGTGTATAAAATGCTCAATTACTACCTCTTTTTATATCTATTCAACTTTTTACTATATAAACTATAAAAAAAAAGGTTTTTTTTTTTAATATAAGAATATCTTCACCTATTTTTTTAATCTTTAATGTATCTATTTCTTTCCTCAAGTAGGTCCTTTTTATATCTATTCAACTTTTTGCTATATAAACTATAAAAAGCATTGTTTTTTTAAATATAAGAATATCTTCACCTAATTATTATTATTTTTTTCTTTGATGTATCTATTCCTTTCTTCAAGTAGGTCCAAAAAACTAATTAATATGATATCATTAGTTAATCATGTGCACTATAAAATCTTCTTTGGGTTCCACAAATACATATCAACAAGGGTTTATTTTAGTTTAATTTAATATTAATGTTTTATATTAAAAACACTTTTGTCATAAAATAATTTTAGGTTTAAACTTCACTATTAATATGATCTAAAATTGCCGTATTAACCATGTTATTAAAACAAAATTCTAGCAAGTTTGAATTAGTGTTGAAGTCTAACATAAATGCCAGATCAACGCCAACACTTCAAAGTTCAAACGATGCTTGTTAATGTCAACGTTTTTTGCTTAATACGACATCGGTCAAAGTTCATCTTCTTCGCATCCTTCATGACTTTGCCCTAACTGAACGTTTCCTCCAGAATTCACCACGGCGAAAATCCATTGTTTTCTTTTTATGCTTTTTTAATGGATGATTTTTCTTTCTTCTTAAATTTCTGCTCATATATTTCTTTATTTCCCTGATCAAGGTCAAATAAACAGTACTTCAACGTCCAAGCTTCTGGTGCACCCCTATCAATTCAACATATTTAGTCAAACTTTCCGGTTCAAACGCTTGGCAATATTATTTAATATTAAAATATTAATTTAATTTTATATTTTTTAATGTTAACGTGTCAAAGTCATGTCATTGAAACACTAAGAAAATAATAATTTAATGTTTTTTATATTAAATATATTTAAAAGTAATTTTAAATGTAAGAAAACAGTAGAATTCAAGAGGTGAGAGTGTAGAAAAAAAACAGAATGAAAAGATGAAAAAATGATTGGTTTTATTTTATTTTCTATGTTAGAAAAAAGAGTGAGTTTGAGCATCCGAAAAAAGAGTGACTTGGTGTCATGGATGAATGTTTTTTTTTTTTGTGTTAAAGTGTTTTTATAAAGGTTGAATTTTTTTAAAAAATTATTTAGATATACTAATATAAAAAAATTAATTTAAAAAAAAAACAAAAAAATTGCTAAAAAACAACTGTGGTTATTTTCCAAAAGTATATATTAATGTATGTTAAAAAAAGAGAGCTGTAATTGAGATGTGTCTCTCATATGTCATGGATATCTGCTAGTGATGATCATTAGTTACAGGAAACTAAAGTCCAGACTCCAAAGTTAAAAGTCTTCCACCCCTCCTTCACTCTTTCCTTATCATGCAACTGTATTGGACGTTCTCTTTTTCTTCATTTGTAAACACGCGTCTGGACCATATATATTTTCTTCAGACGAATTATTATCCCACTTGTTTTTCAAAATCATAGATTTCTACGTCTAAAACAGTAGAGATTGATAGATAGATAGATAGATAGAGAGCCATCTTCTGTGCATAGATAGTGGAGATAAGAACCTCGGGAAGCAGTAATGGTGGAGGCTGTAAAAGCTCGATCTCTGGAGGAAACTCCAACATGGGCGGTTGCGGTTGTTTGTTTTGTGATGATATTGATTTCAATCATTATCGAACACATCATTCATTTAATCGGAAGGGTAAGACTTGAAAGCTATAATTTTGTTTTCTTAATCTGCTAAGAATATATTTCAAACGACACGTACGGACACTTTGTTCTCTGCATGCAGTTGCTGACAAAGAGACACAAACGAGCTCTGTATGAGGCGCTTGAAAAGATTAAATCAGGTCTGAATTCTCGTGTGTATATATAGTAGAGTTGTGTTTTGGTTCTCAAGGAACTGATGAGCTTACCTTCGTGTATATCTTTCTCAGAGCTTATGCTATTGGGATTCATGTCGTTGCTTCTAACAATAGGACAAGGAACCATTTCAGAAATATGTGTACCCAAGTCCGTAGGGGCCACCTGGCATCCATGTTCGAAGCAAGAGGAGGATCCGCCAGAAGAAGAATATGGGGGATCTGATGACAAATGTGCTAAGAAGGCATGTTGCCTTGATTCTCTTAAGTAATTGTTGACGCCGACTTTAATTTTCACGGTTGATTCTGTGCATGCGCTAAGAAAACATCAGAGTTGTTCATGAAAAAAGCACCGCGGGCACATATATACGAGAGGAAAACGAAGAAAATAACTCAATTTGTCGACAAGTTTTAGCAGAGTAGGGTGTTAATCTATGGCAGCTCTTGATCTTGCAGGGTAAAGTTTCTCTTATTTCAGCTGACGGCATCACGCAACTTCACATATTCATCTTTGTGCTAGCGGCTTTCCACGTGCTTAGTTGCATTATCACTCTGACCTTAAGCAGAGCAAAGGTATTTGAAGTCAATCTCTTCTTCTTCTGCCATTATTATTTGGAGCAAGGATTCAGTTGTTTCATTTACTGTTCTTGGTTTGCAGATGAGGAAATGGAAGAAATGGGAAATAGAGACGGCAACATCTGACTACCAGTTCTCACATGGTAGGTATTCTCCTTTGATTTCAAATGGCATGCTCACATTCATGGTGAACATGGGAGAGATTTCTTTGAGAATTTCCCCCTCAGGGTAGATTCATTCCTGATTGTTTTAGCCCTAGCCCTAGCATGCTGTGCTGCGGGCACACAGGAGTTTTTGACTGTGAAAACTATCAAGTGGGAAGTATCAGAAAAGAGTTTATTTTGTTATGTAATATATATCTATATATATATATATATATGTCCTGCAGATCCGGAGAGGTTTAGGTTTGCAAGGGAGACGTCGTTTGGAAGGAGGCATCTCAACTTCTGGACTCGCTCACCAATTCTCTTGTGGATAGTAAGTGAGAAAATTCACTCTCTTGGATAATCTTGAGAACTTATTACATCATAGTTAAAGATAATAATCAATCGCAATCCATTTGAGTAAGTTTCCATTTGTCCAGGTATGTTTCTTCAGGCAATTTCTTACATCAATTCCAAAGGTGGATTACCAGACCCTACGCCATGGCTTCATCATTGTAAGTAAATCTTAAATATCGATCAGATGCCCATTAACACAGAACTGGATCCATTGAATACTTAGTAGCTTTTAAATATTGCAATTGCTTTCCAGGCACATTTGGCACCTCACAGTCAAATCAAGTTCGATTTCCAGACATACATCAAAAGATCGCTTGAGGAGGATTTCAAAGTCGTCGTTGGAATCAGGTTAGCTATCCACTGAATTGATTATAAGCTTTCCTGAAAATGATAGAACCATAAGAAGATAGAGTGACAGAGGATTCAAGAAAATGACCCTTCTTTTTCGTGCTCGCAGCCCAACCATCTGGTTCGTTGCAATTCTTTTCCTGTTGTCTAATACACATGGTAAGCTGAAATCAGTAATCTTTGGAACATCATGTGGATTCAAAGATAATGCACTCTTCTGTCGCATCAAAGTTGAACACTTTCGATGGTGTTTTCCCGTCAGAAAACCATTTTTTCCTTACACAGTACCATTATAACTAAAACATTTCGCAAGCCAAATTGATGCAACGTTTTGTTATGGGCAGGGTGGTATTCTTATCTATGGCTCCCTTTCATCCCGCTGATTGTAAGCAAGAAATTTGATTCAGTTAGTCATTCTATCAGTACCAAATTGACTCTACAAATCTAAGAAATCCACGTGCTTGCTGTGGAATCTTTATATTGCAGGTTATCTTACTGGTGAGTACAAAGCTACAGATTGTTATAACCCAGATGGGTCTGAGGATTCAAGACACCCAGGTGGTGCGGGGTGCCCCAGTGGTCCAACCAGGGGACCATCTCTTCTGGTTCAACAACCCACGCCTACTTCTTTATCTTATAAATTTCGTTCTCTTTCAGGTATCTCTGTGCGTTTCCATGTACAACGCTTCGTGATAAACCTTACATTGAAACCATCTCCTCTTAACTTTTTCATTGTTGTCCGCCCATTTTTGTGATTGCAGAATGCTTTTCAGTTCGCTTTCTTTGCATGGACTTGGGTAAGTTTTTTCGGCTTCATCATTGTTCTTTCCATTTTCAGTTTCGCTAACTAGATAGAACTTTCGCCTTTCTTCTCCTTCATTTTGCAGTATGAATTCGGGTTGAAGTCTTGCTTTCACAAGTATCCAGAGGATCTAATTTTGAAGATCTCAATGTGGTGAGCTTCCCCTCGTCAGACCAACCTGATTTTGAATCACTCTTGTGACGAACCATCTAGAATTTTGCCACTAACAAAAGCCGTTTTCTTATTTGAGAACAGGGCAATAGTTCAGTTCTTCTGCAGCTATGTGACTCTTCCTCTGTATGCGTTGGTGACTCAGGTATGCCTGCTGCCTTGCGATGCTCTGCGCTTTCAGTTCATGAGAACCCGGGCCTTCTATCATGTATCTTCAGTTTCAGATTATAAGATTATGTGATTCAATAATCTTGCTTAATTGAATCAGATGGGTACAACCATGCGGCCAACAATCTTCAACGAGCGGTTTGCCAAGGCCCTGAGAAACTGGCACCACACTGCTAAACAACACATCAAACAGAACCGACAGTCGGGCA